>OY740773.1:75241920-75814693 GCA_963513935.1 Aphrophora alni
AGAGAGGGAGAGAGAGAGGGAGAGAGAGAGATTTCAAAAACCATTACGAAATATAAAAACAAGATTTTTTTTTTCTAATGCATACGGTAATTCTCCCTTTTTACTTTAAATAAAGTTTTATAATAAATCGAAATTTAATTATTTTTGTTTTCTCGTTGTATAAATAAGTTAATTACAATAGTCGTACTTATATATCCAAGGTAACAAAATTTATTTTAAATACCGTTACAAAAAGTATAATAAATACTTTTATAATGTTTCTTCTTTTTTGTAGTTTTAATAAAGGTATTTAAAATACACCGATATATAAATAATTTTTACATTCATTTTCTTGTTATGCATATAAGTAGTAGTCGTATTTATACATAAGAGATGTATCCAATAAATAACGATGCAGAAACTCATTCTTATTTAAATGTGTCAAAACTCTCAGTTTATCTCCTTCAATATAGTTTACCTCCGTTCGCACTACACATGGATGAAATTTTTTCCAAGTGGTCGAAGACATGGAGTAGGTATGTTTTTGTCAACTAACTCAAAACGTGTTCCTTTAAGCATATGATCATTAAGTAAAACACTTCAGGGAAAAGAAAAAACGTTTCGTGGTGTCAATTAAGAAGGATGTTTTATTGTAGGAATGTGTTCCCAGATAATGCCGCTTGAGCAGGCGCTTTGTCGTGATGAAGTATAAAACCATTTTTTCACAGATCTGGTAATTTTTTTCTGACTTTCTCTCAGCGTTGTATAAAATTCCTTTTAATAATGTTGGTTCAATGTCGTCCTATCTCAAACAGATTAATCTAAAATTAAGGTCTATGACGTCAAAATCACAATAAGTTTGGCTTTCGATTTGTACTTGTTATTACTTGTTTTAATTCTTGATGATGAGTTTGTTCTCCAGTGAATCACCTGTCCATTTCATTTCAGGATCATATTGGAAGATCTAGGTTCCGTCACAAGAGATGTTAAATTTATTTGATTCCACACTTTTCTATGTTTAAGAAATAAAACCCCTTAAAATAGTTTTAACTAATTTAGAAAAAAAAATACAATTATAATCCTAGTTTATGGCAAGTACCCCTAAATTTAAACATATATGTTGATATAATAAAACGCCTAGACTAACTCCAAAAAATACACCATTGGAAATTTTGTCAAAATGGGCCTAGTGATTATTGTGATCTGAGGTAAATAGTCATTCAGAACTCCATCCATTACTATACATTTAGGTACGTACAACGCATAATCAACCTTTACATAACCGTGCCTTCCCTCTCCCTGTTTCATATGTATTAACGTCTAATATTAGCCAGACTGAGTAGTTTTAAATGTACCGAGGTATTCTACCCTTATAGCAAAACAACTTGTAGAATCCAAATTCAAATTATATATGTTATGTAACTTAGCTACCAAATAGACTTTATGTCATCGTTATAATGTTTACATACAACTTGTTTGTATGAAAAGTAATTGCATCTATCATTTTAAATAGAAGACAAATTAGACAGCTTAAGGGTCAATCGTGGTGGAAGTGAAACTTCTATTCCTTCATCACGAAAAAGTAAATAATAATTCACCATCGCTTCTTTCGGTCCTGTTTTAACACGAATTTGACATTTCGTCTTCATGTTTCATTCAACTGCAACGATCTATTTTTAGTAAATTTAGGTTTACTCATTTTATTTTTCATTTTAAAATGGCGGCCACTTAAAACTCATACGTACTGTTCCAATAATAGTTCAAAGATTCTCCGAGTAGGAATACAAATCCCATTCCAAAGTAATTAAATACAATCTCGTACACGAAGAATAGCGAGCATCCTAAAATAGAAAAATGAAAGTTCTATTTTGTTTAACTTACGGTAACAAAAAATAAACAACTACCTTACTTCGACTCAATTTTGTTTTATATTGAACCTTTCACAAGGTTACATACAATTAATTATTTACTCAATTATTTATTTTTCCGAAGTATTACCTTAAGGGTATAATGGTATTGTAATATTTCAAATGCACGTATTTTATAATTACAGTGTCAATCAACGTTACACAATCATTGCAGAATATTTCTCGCATTCCGATGATTAATTACAGTTTAATAAAGCTAAAATTATCAATTATTGTTTCCATCAAATTTTCAAATCAGAAGTTATTGATAAACTAAAATAAATCATAGACCAGTATTGGAAGAGAAAATGTTTTGAAATGTGCACAAGTGATTTTGTTGTTTCGTTTGTGTGAAAACCAGAACATTCGCATAATATGTGAAGACTCTCACTTAAATACAACACTTATCTATAAACACATGATTATTTCTCACTTACTTATAACGAAATTAAAAAACTAATGAAGAATTCTTGTTGAGTGTATTTTTCCGGAATACTTTTTATGTCCCAGTTTTTTTCTGTCTGTCGTCTGTGTCGTGGACACTATACAGACTTATCAGATTTATAGGCATAGTTGGTCTGGCACTTCACTCATTTTTGGTTTAATAAATATTTGGAGGTATCATGAAACCAACATATATATATATATATATATATATATATTGTTTTTTGTTTTATTATTATTTTTCAAAATAGACTCTAACGGTTTTGATAACATTTTACTATAATATCTTCTAACGACATAACTACAGTATTATTTGCCATCTTGTCAAAAATACATATCAAAAAATTATTAAAAAAAAAAAATATGGTTAGTTGACAAAGCACTTAAAATATCACTAAATGATCTATAACAATCGTTGGGTAGTTGTGTGACTTAATCTTGTTTGAAGCGGTGTTTGGAATATAAGTAGGCCTATGTGTTGTAAATCTTTACATTTCACACAAAGTCAAAAGATCTATTTTAAGAATAACCTTCTAAATCGACGTCTAAAGTTAAATTTTCATTTTTTTATTGATATATTTCAATCCAATGTTTTGTAAATTTCGGCCAACACAGTTTTTTTTTTTTTTTAGTTACCACGTTAAAAGCTTTAAGCTTATTCCGGAAAGATGTACACAAAATTATTGTTCTGAATTTATCAAAACTCGATTATGGTACGATGAACAGACTGATTGACGAAATTCTTTATTGACAGATCACAGACATCGCAAAAACCACTTTTTATGTTCAAGAAACTTCAGGACTGTTTTGATCACAATAACTATTACCTTTACCCGAGAATAATGCACAGGATCTTTTATAGCCTCATAAACAAAGAGCATATTGCATTACGTTGGCCAACTGGCTTTCTTCAATTTACTCTCATAACGTCGTTTTCTTTTATTAACTTCCAACGAAAATCTTCACAATTCACCAATTTAATATATAAAACTTCTACCGATATACGACTTTATTTTAAAAGCTATAAAAAATGCATTTTCTCTTTTTGATCAATAATTCGCAAACCTGTATTTTAGTAAAATAGAGCCACTTATTTTTTGTTTGCTGAGGCATTGGTTTTGTGTTAGAGATCTGAACGTACTCTGAAACTCCTAAATTTTTTAAAACACCTTTTTTTCTTTACTGAGAGATTATGTAATGGATTGAAAAATATATTTCGAAAATATAGCCTATCTATTTTGTCCATGAACAACAAGAGTGATATTTAAAATTATGTCTGTCAATCGTTTATTTTTCTGTTTGGCGTTTATAATTATTTGCAGTTAAACTAGTTTTTATCAGATGTTTGTGTCATCTCATCTCAGAATAACCAAAAATGTTATATTTTTACACTTTTGTTCTTTAACTCAGAATTTTAACTACGAAACGTAAAATTACAATTTTTACAAAATTTACGATTTCGACCAAAATTATCTAAAATTAACCTTTTTTATGACCGAATGAAAAGATATTGGGATATCACCCCAAAAATATCGGTTTCAGGAGCTATAGGTAAAAAAAATAAAAACTCGTCCATGGAGTTGTTATGAAAGAACCAACTTCTCAAATTAAATTTTGTTAAATATTTGTGAACTATGAAGAATAACCAAAACCTATGTGTCAAAATGCAAGGAAAATAAAATTACGATGGAGGTATAATTTCCATAAAATTAAAAAACCTAGTCCGCCGTTAATAAACACTAAATTATAAAAGATGTCCACTCTTTCGAGTTTATGGGACAAACAAAGCAATTTAGACTCTATTTTAATATACCATGTGTCCAAAAAGTCCCACCCCCCCTCTTATGTTTTTTAATTAATGGAAATAGACAGATTTGCTTTGGGGAAAGTTTAGATAACCAAAGGAGGAGTTTTTTGAAGTATCAAATTTTCAACCCTTACCCCCAAAATGTGGCAAATTTGGGGTAAGTCAAGAATTTTAAATAGCAACCGCTATTGAGTGATAACTTATATTAAAAGCCTTTTTAAAATAAGAATAATGACGCAAACTAGAGGTCTCTAAGTTCATCCTACCCAACATAGCGACCAATTGAATTGTGAATTTTACGTTAATAATTACACCGGAAATGTTACGAAATGTACAACAAGCTTTTGAGTCCAGAATCTATTTCTGCCAAAAAGAAAGTGGTAGCCATTTCAAGAACTAATCCGGGCTAAAAAACAAGGTTACCATCAATTTACCAACATAGATCAGTTTGTAATGTAATAAAAACAACCGGAGTTTGTAGGTTAACATTCACAATTCGATTGGTCGCTATGTTGGGTAGGATAAATATAGAGACCTCTAATTTGCTTTATGACTCAATAGGGGTTGCTATTTAAAATTCTTGACTTACCCCGGGTAAGGGTTGAAAATTTTGATACTTCGAAAAACTCCTCCTTTGGTTATCTAAACTTTCCCCAAAGCAAATCTGTCTATTTCCATTAATAAAAAAAATAATAAGAGGGGGTGGGACTTTTTGGACACATGGTATACGTATTTTTATAAAAACTATATGTTTTTATACAGTTATCAAATAGTTGGAACACTTAACTTCCATAAGAAATCACTATAGATAGTTTGATGAAATAGCAACGAATACTTTTTGTCTGTTGATATTTTGGTTTTGTGTATAAGCGTTTAATATCTGAATGTACTCCATAAAGTTCTACTATCAAAAACTGTTTTTTAATTTTTATTTTAAAATGAAATTCTTTCATCTTTATTTAAATCTTGTGTACTTTAGGTATATATTATGAAAAAATAATACGTCCATTTGTTATGTTTAGAACTCAATTCCAATACAATTTAATCAAAACACTATACGACATTTCCCCCACACAAGCCTTATTGTATCCACAAACCACAAGGCACAAGATAATTACTTTGACATTGTGACGTACTTGACGAAATATATACCTTGCTGCGTTGATAAAGGTTAAAGGTTAAACTATCATCAAGGCTTTGTTATTTATTACATTATGGATTGTTTTGTGTTCAGAGAGGGAAACATTCAACTTGGTCTAACATTAAATACGTCAAAGTATGCGTTACCCCACTGAGACAATTAATGTTTGAAGGTTGGTGTTAATGGAAGTCAATATGCAGCTAGCTTATTACGCTATGAAAAGCCATACTGAATTCATTTTTAATTGACGTAATGCACAAAAGTAGAAATTAATCTAGGCTTATTATTTATTTCTTCATGATAGGCTAATAGCCGTACATTTGAACCACCATTTTGTCTAATTACGAATGTACCTGGCTTTTCGCGAACTTTACCAGTTCCGGAATGGCCATGCTCTAAAGATCCCAATATTAGTTCACAGCTCTAAACATCTTTAATAAATTCTTGAAGATACAATCTTCCCACACCTACCGCAATATCTTAACAAGTCTGAAATATATGTTCTTGTAACATTGCTATGTTGACAGTATATTCTACACCTTAAGGTCACTTGTTTAACCTAAGAGTACCTTTCCTCTAACTTCATTTTAACTTCTCACAAGCTTGTCTACATTCTCTCCGTGATTCCACCTACCTTGATGGTCTTTACGAACCCATACTGGAAGTACTCTCCTGTTCACAGCCTCTTACATATTCGACATTCTGAGCGGTCTCCCTCATAATCAACTGTACCCATATATGCCAACACATTTAATTTAATCTACACTTGTACATTAGACTGACCTTTTATCTTCTCCTTAATATATTTAGTACCCGTTTGGACTCATCCACAAACTTCACTTACCCGTATTCACAGTAAGATTGATAGACATCTAATTGTAATATTGGAATGTGTTTTCCTAAATTACAACATTCCAGCTATATAACTGGTATATACAAAACTGCCCAGTATGTACCATCTTCGATCTGGAAACCATAAGTAGATCATAATGCCACTTTGTCTTTGCTTTCCGAGTAACCGTATACCCAAAATTCCTTAGAAGAGATAAACAATCCTATAGCCTCATATTGATCCATCCTCACCAACAATAATTATTGATCCTGGATTACAGTTGCTCGTATATTAAGGTTTATCTGAAAGAAGCTAGACTTAACCTATTATTACGTTAGCATTATGACCTACTTTAATGAAAAATATACTAATACAATAAATGCTGGGGATTTGATATTATTAGTAACAAATCGGAACATTTATTACCCTATGGATTCTTTTGTACACAATAAAATAAATTAAGTTACGCCTAAGTTTACAGAATATTATATTATAATTTCATTATATGGCAGAGAGGCTACGATCATAATTCTATATCTCTCCTATTGAAATTTACTTTTTTAAGCAACTATGATTATTTATCCTATTTGTAGAGGCAAATCAAATTATACTTTAAATAAAATGAGCACAGCTCTACCTCATATATTTATGCTCTTATATATTTACGTTCTCAGATACACATAATTAACAAAAAAAAATGTTATAACCTATTTGAGCTTATTTGAGGTCCAAACTAAGTTATCTATTATGCCAGTCGTCTATCGCATAAGCAGTACTCATCTTTTCTTTTCTTTTTGTAATTTGGAGGATAGTCTTTTAATCTGTTGTAAGAAAAAAGAACATTATTATTTTCTCAAAATCTTATCTAACTATTTTCATCAAATTTCGCTCATATGTAGTCCCTAATGGCACAAAAAACATAATGATCGCAATCTCTCCAAAATTGTTTGAGAGTTATCGGTATAAAAAAGTATAACCTGGAGCTGTTAACAGACATAATTTTTCAAAATCAGCTCTACAGATTTCGCTTAAATTTTAGTGGACTGTAAAGATTAACTACCCTTGTGCAAAATTTATACGTTTTCAGAATAATAGGCAAAAAACAAAAATAAAACTTTAACGATGTCATTAAAACTTCGATTACAATCAAATACTATTTACGCTGAGGACAAGTTTATGGCACTAGAAACTAAGTTTAGGCATTATTTAAATGCATAAATATTTTGTTTCATCGTTCATTTACAGGTTTTGACTAACAACTAAGGAACTGATATTTTGGTGACGAACAGTTTTGCTTAGGTTTTATTTGATTTTGTGGTTAATTGAGGAAGAAAGTTTGTGCAATACTTCGCTCAATTTATTACTTATATTGCTGTTTTATTTTATAATTTAATATCGCGATCTACTTTTTATTTAAACTTGAACAAAAAGTATTTTGTTTGTTCATTCTCATACTTAAACAAAATTAATGTTCGATTTTTGACTCAGGGGTTTCCAATGCATTGTTATAGTTATGTCATAGTACAATAGCATAGTATGAAAACGTTGTACAATTGTAACGCTTATATTGAGCTTAAAATATTAGATAACCACATACTGTTGTGTATACCTTGCTCCTTCAATTAATACCAGTATATTGGTATCAATGTAAATTAATCAATAAGGATTCACATTGTGGACATTCACATTATTCACATTGTGGACGGCCTATTGTTTATCGAGAGAGAAATTAAACCAGGCCTAACATTAAACTATTCACAATACGACGTACTTGAATAAATATCTTCATTCCAGTAATAATTATTGTTGGTAGTGGAATAAAAAGACTACATTAATAAAATTATTACCAACGGCTCCAACAAGCTGAAAAAGTTTGTATTTTACTCCTAAGCAATACTATGGTTATTTTTTAATGTATTTGCTTTATTTTTGTTTCCACACTATCTCCCCCTCCCCCCGCCAGTCTTCAGATTACAATTCAGTCTTAATCCTAAAATCATTATTCTCACACTATATTTATTAGCGAATTGTAATATTTGTTTTCAGGGCCAAGAAAACAATTTTACAAAATAATAAAATTGTTTTAACGTTTTTTTATTCATCGAAATCGGTTATTAAAATAATATGTTTTCTGTTTAAAATTTACGGGTTCAAATATTTACGAAGTTGATCCAGTTTCGTGAGCTAAATTAGCAAATTAAAATTAGCAGCGATTTCTTGGTTAAGAAGGCTAGAACAATAGCGACAGGAATTTCAATCTGCTAACCACACATTACAAAGCTGATGAAAAGCTGTGTTAACGTGCTGATACGCCATTGTTGTTTTTAAAAATAAATATTCTATTAAACTTTAATAATTATCTATGGACACTACATATGACAAACCTACTTACTCCCTTTATCTCAACTGAAATTTAAATGGTTTTATTTATTAATTAACAGTTTAGAGTTTCAGTAATATGGTTCTCTAAAGTTACTGATTCTCTATAAGTGATGCTATTCCAGCATTTTTATTAGTTACGTTATTAGTTTGATCTAAATTCTACAATATATGAATTCAGTTAGTTCAACATTCCAATTTGTCTAAGTAATTTGGATTTATTGATTTAAATAAACCACTTAATGCAAAGTCCTTGTACTGCCATGGAGTTACTGCTAGTCTTGGGTTCATGTACATGTTCTTAAGCGAAGTTATATCTGGTGTTTGTATCTTTATAATTATGAAAGGATAAACAAATAAACTAAATGCTGCTCAAACATAGCACGACCTTTCTTCCATATACACACACGATTATGTTAATTGTCAACTGCTTTAAAAGTAATAAAATTGCTCGAACAAATAAAATTTTTTTTAAATTAGTTTCAGACGGTTTCGGCGTTTTATTTTTAATTTCGTTTTATTTATAGAGAAATAGTACTGTTAGTGCGTAAAAACTTGTATTGAATGTTCGCGAATATACACGTTTCTTGTCCCTCTGGAATTTTAAAATATCTATATTATCATATACAGTTATTTATCAATCACTTTTAGAAGAAATAAGAACAAAATATATACTAAAGTAACACCGCACTTAAATAGTTCTATCATTACGTATGGAGGTAAACGACAAAACACTAAATCTTTTCTCACTATTACAACAAACAATATTAGTTAAATTTTTGCTGAAATGTTAAGGACTCTATCAAAACGTATTTTTCCCGTCCCGCCCCTAAAAATTCACTGCTATAAATGTTGAATTATAATTCTAAATTAAGCTACCATTTTCGATCAACTTTTCATAAGTATAGTCCGTACAATTAATTAACAGATAGTCTAATCATTTTTTAATTTTAAGAAGTTTTAAGATTCTAAAGATTAGTTGGATTTTAAAAAGATGGTTTAATTTCATCGCCTATTTAAAGATAAAGTTGATCCGATGAAATATGTTGTATTCAGATAAAATACTCTTGGCAAAAATCAAGTCGACTTCCAAAGAGAGATTAAAAGCTGATTGTTGAGAGTTGGGTTCAAACGGAAGGTAGTGAGCGTAGTTTCCGGCTTTAAAACGTGCAAGCCGCTGGTATCTATAACTGCCAGCTGTTTGCTTTACACACGGATCAATTTTGTCTTTCACAAAGGATATTTCGAGTCATATTTGTTTGTTTTTTAATTTGTTACATTTACATAATGGAGAAGTCGATTGCAATGTTGAATGTAAAATATTATACAACAAATTCCTGAAAGGCCACCTTTCAGCACTTTACACCAATAAACAAAAATCGAAACATTGGAGGAGATGATGTTAAAGTTAGAACCATAATTATCCATGAAAGTTTCCGTACTTTACTCCAACAGTGCATAATGCGCACGCGTTAAAAGACGAATATAAACTCATTTATCCCAAGTTCTCTATCCTTTTATAAAGATATCTCTTCCTCTTCAATAAACTCTTATTGTCTCGCTCTGTATGTAACATCCCTTCGTTTTTTTATGTCGACTAATAAAAAGCACGCGTTTCCATCCTATTTTTGTAATATGATAGAAACCTTCACATGAGTGTAACACATAGGTCGTTATAATGTTTATGTCTCTTAAGCTCTACGAGATAACAGGTGCGATAGAGCTCACTGTAACGTCTCCTGACACATTATCTCTTGTGTGAGCTCAACCTAATTGCTCTAGAACTGGTTTAGTCTGTTTATTCACGTCATATTGTGGAATTATATTTGTACACTTCTGTTTCAGTTTGAAGATATTTCTGTTTATTGCAACCATCATTTCACAGACTCGAAAACGGAGATGGGTACGGGCGGTGGTATAAATGGGATTAACCCAGAGAGTTCCATCGTACTGAACCTAGGTAAGCATGCTACTGTTTTCCAAGCAGAAGTAGGTGCAATCTCCGAATGTATCAAGGAAAATTTAAGAATGGAATACAAAGGTAAGAACATTCTGATCTTCACAGACAGTCAAGCTGCAATTAAGGCACTAAACACGACTAGAGTAAAGTCGAAGTTGGTATGGGACTGCATCTCATCATTGATAAAGCTTAGTCAGGTGAACACGGTCACTGTGGGCTGGGTTCCTGGCCATTCAGGTATCGATGGAAATGAGAGAGCAGATGAATTAGCCAGGGTAGGTTCAAAATCCCCTCTCGTGGGCCCGGAACCGGTGTTCGGGATCTCCTATGGACATGCCAGAGCAGCGGTTGATACATGGATACGGGAGGGGATGAATAAGGACAAATTCAACGACAAGTAGACTTGCAAAGAGGCTACTTAGACCAAGCAAGAAACATGCTGAATAACTTATCTCTCTTAGAAGGGATAAAATGAGGTGGGTGGTTGGGCTTTTAACGAGCCACTGTCACCTCAGAAAACATCTACAAAGGATAGGGATTGCTGCAGAAAATATTTGCAGAAAATGTGGTTTGGCTGAAGAGTCCGTAGAACACATTCTCTTAGAGTGTGAGGCGTTAGGACGAGACAGGCCGGCCCTCCGGGGAAGGAGATGGAAACCATTCTAGACGACCCTATAGGTAGCATCTGTTCCTTCATAAGGATGACAGGTATTACTGAGTGGGTGTAGGATGGAACTTGGGGCGGCAAAAGACCTTCAGGTTGACGTCGGTGAGGCCTCTGACGGAGGCTTTCACAGCCCATAACAAAAAAAAAAACATTTCACAGTATTATAATATTATAAATTGATAAATCAATATTGCAAACTAATTATAAAAAGGAATAAATACATCGTTTTACTGTATGTCATTTACGATTGCTTTGCCCTCCAGAAATAATCCATCTGTTACTATGCAACATGACTATAGTTTTGTTAACGTTCCATCAAATAGAGTATATTAGTGATACATGCCATATATTTGTCGATACATAGCGGTAGCCTTTATACAATCAATAATGAACAATAACAACAAATCGTAGAATTCAATACTCCGCTGCACTCATATTATGACTTAGCTTGATTTTAAACCTCTGGCATTAGTTATTGCTTGAAGCTAAATGACATACTATTGTTACCAGGGGACTAAAATTTAAGAAAGGCGGAACCAAAATGGTAACAGTGTTTAGAAAATAGAAAAATAAAAAAAGACAAAGACAAATTTAGTAATTAACAAGGCTCAAGTTTATTGAAACAAAGAAATTTCGACGTTTCAGATTTTATCATTTACAACTGAGAAAGACATCCTGAGACAAAATTATCATAAACAGCTTATGATTAAAAATATTATAATTAATAAAAGTTATACGCCCTTAAAGTAAAATATTATAATTTAAATAAAAAAAAAATTTAATCAATAGATTCTGAAAATTTATCCCCCCTTTTTAGTTTATATATTTTATAGTTACAAAATTTAACACAAAAGACAATGAGCACAGCTTAACAATTAACAGGATTATAATTAATCCAAAAAAAAAGATTATACGCCCTTATATGTAAAAATTACAAAATAAAAAAAAAATGTAAAGATACTGATATTTATTTCCCCCCTTTTGACTTTATGAAATGATAGTTTTTTAAAACAGTTACATAATATTACTTATTTGATAAGTTTCTTAAATGCTATATTGGCCAATAAATATATATATTTTAGATAAAGAATTTATTATGAAAAGAGTTGTTTA
Source organism: Aphrophora alni (assembly GCA_963513935.1). Classification (NCBI taxonomy): domain Eukaryota; kingdom Metazoa; phylum Arthropoda; class Insecta; order Hemiptera; family Aphrophoridae; genus Aphrophora; species Aphrophora alni. Next base: position 75,254,150 of record OY740773.1, read on the forward strand.
TTTTAAAAGAAAGAAAGGAAAATTTTGAATATTAAATTTTTAAATTGACGTCAATTATTTTAATTTAGAGAATAACCTCTTGGAGGTTGTTAGGACCGAAAGTTTGCATGCAGGCTCCACCCAATAATTTTTTATATATTTTATAATTAACTACACAAGTCTACATCTAAAATATAGTTTTTTAAGAAAACATATTCGCTGAAATAAATTTAGGCACATATACAATATGAGTTTAATTAAAGTTCTATAAAGTCAGTTTTTTTGTAACATCACTTTTGTGCACGTGAAACTCTGAAGCTATGTTGAATAAAACGTGTTTTGTTAACAGGACGAAACATGTTTAGATCTTTTGCTGTGTTTCTTCTACCAGCATATTAGCTATGGCAAAAAACATGTTTTTTAGCGTCTGTACAAAATCAGACATGTTTTAGCATTAATGTTCATTATTAAAGCAAATATCTAGTTTTTGTCAAAATTAAAGAAAATTGATTGTATAACAGAAATTCGTTAAGATTGTACTTAAAAGCTTCTTAGATGATTGTAAATCTATTTATATATATTTAATTTTGTTTGAAACAAAGCTTGTATAAGACTTGCAAAGATTTGCAAAAGTCTGTAAAACGAAATTTTCTGATTTAGAACAGATTTTTCCAATTGTTTTATATTTGACATGTTCAATAAGATATTTTGATCATTTAAAGTTCAACATTAGTTTGCACCTATTTCACATAATTGTTCAAAACTCAAAATGTGCCTTTGCAAGGTTTTGTAAAGTATGTCTTAACAAAAGAAAATTTTTATAATCATTGAGTTTCAAAAGAACATTGAATATTAAATAAAACATGAAATACATATTTTAAAAATACATGATAATTAATAAATTGTTTTAAAGCATTAACAAAAATTTAATATATGATAAAATCTGTAAAGCTTAGTACCTGGAAAATCCTGTCGCAGATCACGTGAGCTTGTGCCGAGAAAATAATTTATTAAACATTTTAAACTAAAACGCACAAACTAAATTTTAACATATCGTTGAAACTGAGTTGCAATTTTTGAAGACCAAGTAAGAAAATTTATCTCTAACGTAACTATCTAAAAAAAAGTCAGGCATTGTGAGTGACTACAGGTAGACTAAGCAACCGGTATTAGAGAAGATAGGCTGTCTTGCCGTTGTACTTTACCCTCCGCTATCGTACGATCATTAGTTTTGGACAATCTCGGCAGGTGACAGCATCTGTCAAGCAACGGAAGTAGTATGTGTGGAAGTTGAGTGAATGACGTTTTATTTCAGAGGTGATTTGAATTTGAATGCTACAGCTCTCCCCCCCCCCGAAAGACGGAGTTAGAGTGGAAAAGAAAAGGGGCCAGAAGGGCCTCCCGCAAAATTTAGAAAAGGAGAGAGAGAGTGTGCGTGAAAGGGTAAAAAAAAAATTTTCTCTCAGACAGGTGTTTTAGACCTCGAGAAAGACAAAAAACAACCTAAGACTAACATGCATAGCGAGTGCCACATTAACTATATGTAGTTCGACAGAACCGGTCAGTATACCTTCACCAAGATAAACAACAAAGAACAAATACACCAAACTTAACTATTAAGGAAATGGACTCACTATGTCCTCGTCCGAAGACGTTATGGTGACGGAGAAACAGAAGAGTTCATGACGCTCTCTATATTCTCGTCGCATCGATTACACCCGCGGAGTGCTCGATGTTAAGATATGTCTAGATAGGGAAACATGTCAGGTACATGTAGCGGCCATTGCCGTAAAGTGGAAACTCATAGTTGATCAGACTATGGGTTGAAAAGCGCCAAGTCCGGGAAACAGTGAGATATATCACTGGACAAGGAAAATCAATATCTCTTCGCCTGCAAACATCTATACAGATTACGGCACGGAGGGGCTCTAGGAGAGCTCAGCCCACCGATGCCCAAACATACAGATGTGCATTTAGCTTAGAGGAAATACGGCTTGGTTCCGTATTTTGTTATGTTCTGCAGTGCTCGGAAAGAAGACTACCAGATGACAATTTATGCGGCCAAGAAAGATCAGAAAGAAAATTAAATCGTAAAGGAGAAGGTTCTAGAAATTTGTTAATATTTAATTTATATGATGAGGTTTGAGTTGCTCGACGTGTGCTTTTTTTATGAAGCGAGGTGAATTGGCGAAAGAAAGCGCAACGGTAACTGGAGTAAGAAAATCAATGATCCGGAAGGGACCTGACCATCGAGGCATCAATTTGGCAGCTCGCTTGTCTATGGCGGAGCTCAGAGGGTGTGTTTTACACCAGACAAGATCGTTGATTTTATACAGATGAGGCTTCCTGAATTTGTTATAGGTCTTTTCGGCCTTTTGGTGCGCTTTCATTATATTGTCTTTGGCCTGGCGCCAAACTTGTGATGGATTAGTATTAGGTTTTGGAAGGAGATCATGTATGTTCCAGCTGAGACTCAGTGGTGTATTGGGGAGAAAATTAAAAAGAATACTAAAAGGTGTTGCTTTAAGAGTCTCATGATGTGCGAAATTGAAGGCCAGCTGAAGCCAGCAAAGGGAGTCGTCCCAAGAGGATTGATTTTTGGAGTGATAGGCGATGAGGGCTGCCTTAAGGTTTCTGTTAAGTCTTTCCGCATTATTAGGTTGGGGATGATAAGGGGATAAAGTTGCATGTTTAATACCGCGAGAAAAACAAAAGTTGCGGAAGACATGTGATACAAAACATTGTGCATTGTCAGAGATTATTATCTTTGGAAAACCGAAATTTTGAAAAATGTTTTGGCTTAAGGCCTTAATTGTACTGTGGGAAGTTGCATCTCTGACAGGCATGAGCCAGGTGAATTTTGAGAACTGGTCAACTGCGACCAGTATCATGTTATAGCCCTGTTTTGTCCTAGGAAGCTGTCCGACGTAGTCAATATGTAATTTTTCCAAGGGACGATTGGGAACCGTTGAGGCAAGGTATCCTAATTTGGAGTTGTGAGCAGGTTTGCTTACAGCGCACACCGAACAAGCTCGCACTTTAGAGGTGACATCCTGTTTTAAAGTTGGCCAATAAAAATTCTCCTTTACCTTAAACAAAGTTTTAAGTATTCCAAGATGACCACCCACAACGGAGTCGTGATGGTAATTAATCACCAGGTCGACTAAGGACTGAGGTAAATAAATTCTGGTGGGCTTTTCCAAATGGTTTTTCAGGCAAAGTACACCTTTACTTAAACAGTACTTCTCTGAAGAGATGTTCTGTTCAAGGTCGGCAATGATATTTTTCAAAATAGGGTCGGCCTTCTGATGAGTCTGGATGTCATGAAAAGCTAGAGGAAAATTTGTGAGGAGACTGGTACACGAAAAGGTGACATTTTCTTCGTTGAAATTTTCTGGTTCGAACATGCGCGAGAGGGAGTCTGCTATGATGTTCTGAGTTCCTCTTATGTGCGCTACCTTAAATTGCAATGAAGTCAACTTGGCAATCCATCGGCCTAATTTACCAAGTTGACGAGGACGTGCTAAAAGCCAAGAAAGGGCTTGGTTGTCGGTTTCTAATAGGAATTCCCGATGTTCTAGATATTGCCTAAATTTCTCTACTCCAAAAACTACTGCTAGGCATTCGGCTTCATATGCAGATGAGGCTTTTCTTTCTGCAGGTGTTAAAGTACGTGAAGCGTACGCTATGGGCTGTCGTGAGCCGTCAATTTCTTGGAGTAGAACTGCTCCAAGGGCCACCGAGCTCGCATCCGTTTGCAGGATGAAAGGTTTGGCGAAATCGGCCATCCGGAGAACCGGAGGCTGTGTTATTGCCTCCCGAAGATGTTTAAAAGCTTTCTCTTGTTCAGCTTGCCAAGAGAATTTTTGGCCTTTCCTCCGAAGCAGATTTAGAGGCGCAGCGTGCTCCGCGAAATTTGGAATGAATTTAGCAAAGAAGTTGACCATTCCGATGAATCTGGAAACGGCCTTAGGGTTCTTGGGTTGCGGAAAATTTCTAATTGCCTTTGTTCTAGATGGGTCGATTTGCACGCCACGAGAAGAAACTAGGTGTCCTAAAAAGCTTATCTCATTCACAGCAAAACGGACCTTATCTGGGTTAACAGTCAAGCCAGCCCGCCGCAAACGAGTAAGGACTTCGCGAAGATGTTTTTGATGCTCTTCCCAAGTTTTGGAGTAGATGACTAGGTCATCCAGATAATTAAAAATGAATTTGAATTTGATGTCATGGAAGACCTGATCCAAAAGTCTGGTAAGCACTTGGGCACCAGTACAGAGTCCGAAAGGGACTCGAGTAAATTGATAAAGCATCCAAGGAGTACAAAAGCTGGTAATTTGTTTGGACTTTTGAGACAAAGGGATTTGATGATAAGCTGAATTTAGATCGAATACTGTGAAATATTTGGCACCGACAAACCAGTTAAAACTTTGATGTAAATTAGGTAGCGGCACCGCTTCGACGACGATGTTTTGATTGAGCCTCCGATAATCAATCACCATCCTTGTTTTCTTTTCGGGATGTTGAACCAGAAAAACAGGGGATGCATATGCCGAACGGCTGGGTTCTACTACTCCTGAATCTAACAATTCGTTGATGTGTTCGCGGAGGTATTCCATTTTTGGGGGTGCCAATTGGTATGGAGAACACTTGACCGGAGTGTTGTCCTTCAGTTGAATATCGTATTCAACTAGATGTGTTAGACCTAACCTTTTTGTGAGTACCTGAGGAAAATCATTAATTATTTTTAAAATGGCGTTTTTATCATTCTTTGGAAGATGACCTAAAGGATCAGGAGCAGTAGATTCAGATGTTGTAGACACTATAGGTTTATAAGCAGAATTACTAAAATTACATAGAGGAAAAACAATAGACCTCGAAAATTTAAAATAGAAGTTTTTTGCTGAAAGATCAAGTACCAGTCCCGTTTTAGATATGAAATCTGACCCGAGGATCAGAGGACACGACAACTTATGCGCCACCAGAAAATCCACATTCCAACTACAATGTTCCATTTTAAGATGAAGACGACAAGAGTAGGAAATGGGCAACCTTTTTCCAGAAGCCGTGACACAATCAGCCTTCACCCTGGTTATGGCTTTAAAAGCTTTGGTGTTCTTTAATTTTTTAAAAAGGGCTTTAGAAATGACACATCTTACTGAACCGGAGTCCAGCAGAGCCTTAACTTTAATTTGCCCAAAAGCTACTTCCACCAAAGGCAAAAACTGATCGTTCAGACCCCTAGATTTAAGAGAAATATTTTTTTTTTTTGAAGTTTGTAGTTGGAAAGCTTAGAGCTGGAATAGGTTTGCCTAGACCTATTCCGTAGAGAGAAGAATTTACAACCCCAGATATAATGACCGGGTATGCCACAATGATAACAGATGGGAGTAACGTAATTTTGAATTTTATTGCCGAAATTGTTTCTTCTTAGATGGGAAATTGAATTTAAATTTTGAAAAGATGGTTTATTAGAGAAATGTGGTTTTAGGTTATGTTTAAATCCGATGTGGTTGTTTTTTGAACGGGAGGCTGGCCTGGAGCTACCAACTAGACTCCAAACCTGCCTCCGTTTTTTTGGAGGATATTGCCTTGTTGGAGGCCGGTTCCGACATTCTGGGCTTCTATGTCCCGGCTGTCCGCAACTGTAACAGACCACAGGTCTCGTAGGTCTAAAATCAGGACTTCTAACTTCGGGTCTCTTTAATGGAGCCCTTTGCCTGTCAGTATACATGACGTTATTGACATGTGCGCAGAGCCGATCTAAGTCTGCAAAATTTTTAGGTTTGGCAACAAAAACTAAGCAGTTGCGGACTTCCGGAGACAGTCCCTCCAGAATGACGTCCGTGACCTCCAATTCGGACTTATCTAAATTTAAAGTTTCTGCAGCCTCTTTAATTTGATTAACAAAAATGTGCACCGCCTCGTTAGTCTTCTGGGGCCTATAAAATAACTCCTGTACTAGAGAAGCCAACCTTTTCGAAGGTATAAAGAGACTTAAGGCCTCTTTGTGAAAAGTTTTAAATGTCTGATGTCTAATCAGACATGAATTTAAAGGGCCCTGAGCATAGGGCATCAGAACATTATTAATGTTTAAAGCTACGTCCGGGTAAGTTTTGACAATTTTTAAAGCGATTTTAAAAAAAATTAATAATTTATCAAGGTCGAACCCATCTGTCTGAGGAATTGTTTTAATGATCTGTTCGGCAGGATGACTTAATTTTCCGTATAAGGAAATGTATGGACAGCCTTTCGAACTGCTAGGTGTGGTTTGCTGAGCCTCAGCCTGCGGGGTGTCCGCAAGGAGATTTGGCCCATTAGACCGAGATGGCTCTGCAGAGCTAGCTTTAGTGGTTCCCCCGGAGGGCGTTAACGGAATGCTAACGTTTAATTTTAGAGGAGCAATGGTTTGCTCAAAGGCTTTAAATTTTTCCTTGAGCGTAGCGAAATTATTCTGTAAGTCGGCCAGATCCCGTGGCACGGTGTTATCTGCAACTTTTAGTTGCTCAGTTTGCACCCGATTTAGGAACTCTAGACGTCTTCCGAATAGGTTCATGCGCGCACGAACGCGAATCATTTTGATTCCTCTTTCGGAATCGAGGTTCTCCAGGTCGTCTTGCAAGACAAACAAGGAGTTCCGGGCTAACGCTATCTGTTGCAAGAGGATATCTTCGGTGAAGTTTCCCATTTCGGGCTCAACGCTATTCTGTAGAAGGGACCTAAGAGAGGTTCGCATTTTAGCTACAATATCTTTCTCACCACCTCTAGCTACCACTTCAAAAGCCAGCTCAGTGTTCTTTAACGAGTCTACTAAACGCAGCAAATCCACTGCCATTTTAACTGTTGCTGATAAAATAAAAAAAAATAAACCAAGTGATTTTTTTTTTAAAAAAAAAAGATGATACAAAATGAAGAGAAGGACCAGAGAATGACTGAAGAATTATATGTAGTGTAGTTGTTGTGTATATGTGTGTGTGTAAGTATGAATTAATACAGACAAGCGAAAGAAAACTCGAGAAAATTTTTGAAGGGAATTTTGAATATATTTTTTTGTTTTTTTTTTGTTTCTAACTATTTTTGGGTTTTATTATTTATTTAATTTTTTTTTTGGAATTCCCGAATGAGCCCGCTGTCTGGATCAAATTCAGTGAATGACTATAGTGCAATGTATGTAAATATAAAAAAAAAATTTACTTAAGCAGAGAAAATAATAAAAAATAATTTTATCAAAATTGGTTTAGAAGTTTTTGTGTAAGGTGTTTATATTAAAATAAATAATAAAAAAAGAGACTATAGATTTATATAGATTTAAATATTTAAAATAAAAAAAAATTTCATCAGCAATAGTTGTGCAGTATTTGAAAAAGCTGCAAAACGTAAAAATGAGCCTTGTTTAACAAAGAAAATTTTGAATTTAAATTTAGATGGTTCCAATGCAAAATTTTGAAAATTAACTACGGTTCCAGAATTTAAATTAACAACTCTATAATTTAATTTAACCACACTAGAATCTAGAATCAACCACGCTCTGCTACCAGAAACATGTTACCAGGGGACTAAAATTTAAGAAAGGCGGAACCAAAATGGTAACAGTGTTTAGAAAATAGAAAAATAAAAAAAGACAAAGACAAATTTAGTAATTAACAAGGCTCAAGTTTATTGAAACAAAGAAATTTCGACGTTTCAGATTTTATCATTTACAACTGAGAAAGACATCCTGAGACAAAATTATCATAAACAGCTTATGATTAAAAATATTATAATTAATAAAAGTTATACGCCCTTAAAGTAAAATATTATAATTTAAATAAAAAAAAAATTTAATCAATAGATTCTGAAAATTTATCCCCCCTTTTTAGTTTATATATTTTATAGTTACAAAATTTAACACAAAAGACAATGAGCACAGCTTAACAATTAACAGGATTATAATTAATCCAAAAAAAAAGATTATACGCCCTTATATGTAAAAATTACAAAATAAAAAAAAAATGTAAAGATACTGATATTTATTTCCCCCCTTTTGACTTTATGAAATGATAGTTTTTTAAAACAGTTACATAATATTACTTATTTGATAAGTTTCTTAAATGCTATATTGGCCAATAAATATATATATTTTAGATAAAGAATTTATTATGAAAAGAGTTGTTTATTTTAAAAGAAAGAAAGGAAAATTTTGAATATTAAATTTTTAAATTGACGTCAATTATTTTAATTTAGAGAATAACCTCTTGGAGGTTGTTAGGACCGAAAGTTTGCATGCAGGCTCCACCCAATAATTTTTTATATATTTTATAATTAACTACACAAGTCTACATCTAAAATATAGTTTTTTAAGAAAACATATTCGCTGAAATAAATTTAGGCACATATACAATATGAGTTTAATTAAAGTTCTATAAAGTCAGTTTTTTTGTAACATCACTTTTGTGCACGTGAAACTCTGAAGCTATGTTGAATAAAACGTGTTTTGTTAACAGGACGAAACATGTTTAGATCTTTTGCTGTGTTTCTTCTACCAGCATATTAGCTATGGCAAAAAACATGTTTTTTAGCGTCTGTACAAAATCAGACATGTTTTAGCATTAATGTTCATTATTAAAGCAAATATCTAGTTTTTGTCAAAATTAAAGAAAATTGATTGTATAACAGAAATTCGTTAAGATTGTACTTAAAAGCTTCTTAGATGATTGTAAATCTATTTATATATATTTAATTTTGTTTGAAACAAAGCTTGTATAAGACTTGCAAAGATTTGCAAAAGTCTGTAAAACGAAATTTTCTGATTTAGAACAGATTTTTCCAATTGTTTTATATTTGACATGTTCAATAAGATATTTTGATCATTTAAAGTTCAACATTAGTTTGCACCTATTTCACATAATTGTTCAAAACTCAAAATGTGCCTTTGCAAGGTTTTGTAAAGTATGTCTTAACAAAAGAAAATTTTTATAATCATTGAGTTTCAAAAGAACATTGAATATTAAATAAAACATGAAATACATATTTTAAAAATACATGATAATTAATAAATTGTTTTAAAGCATTAACAAAAATTTAATATATGATAAAATCTGTAAAGCTTAGTACCTGGAAAATCCTGTCGCAGATCACGTGAGCTTGTGCCGAGAAAATAATTTATTAAACATTTTAAACTAAAACGCACAAACTAAATTTTAACATATCGTTGAAACTGAGTTGCAATTTTTGAAGACCAAGTAAGAAAATTTATCTCTAACGTAACTATCTAAAAAAAGTCAGGCATTGTGAGTGACTACAGGTAGACTAAGCAACCGGTATTAGAGAAGATAGGCTGTCTTGCCGTTGTACTTTACCCTCCGCTATCGTACGATCATTAGTTTTGGACAATCTCGGCAGGTGACAGCATCTGTCAAGCAACGGAAGTAGTATGTGTGGAAGTTGAGTGAATGACGTTTTATTTCAGAGGTGATTTGAATTTGAATGCTACACTATCTATGCTCATTTTAAACCTCGACTGTCGGTTTGTTATTTAATTTCAATTTAAGATGTTTTGTACAATTACTCATTGTTTATTTGTTATCTTGGGTTTACAATCTCGGTTTTATTTTCTAAGGCCCAACTGAGCTTTGGCTTCGGTTATTTTATTTCAAACTTAACGTAATAAGAAAAATAATTGTCTTAAATTCGATAAATTTAAATCGTTTGAGTTCTATTTGAAATATACAACTTTCTATGCAGGCGTTTATAGTTTCTCTTTAATTAATTTATAACAGAAAGTTTGATATTTTTGGATGTTGAGCAATACTTTTATTTGTTTTCTTAAATTTGTTAAGTTTTGAGCATAATTGTCAAAAAATAGTTATAACCAATTTGAAAACAAATAATCATTTATAAGTTCCCTGATATTTAAACAAATTTTTATCATACGATTGACACTATTGTCTCAAGGCACTTGATATTACTGCTTGTTAAATTAAACACAAACACAATAATTAGCAAAATTCTACATTTTATTGTGTCTGGCCGAACATGGTTGCACAAATTACTCATTTACGAGGCAGCTTAACACGGACTAAGGACAAATATTGAAAAACAAACTATTTATACAATTTAGACAATACCCCTACTGAACTTGCTATAAAAAAAAAATTTCAGGTAGATGGTTAGAGACAGGTGTATGAGGGAAAAGGGTAAACTTCTACTTGATCGTTCAAACTATCATCTTTGCAAAATAATTCCAATCTTTTCAAAGAATTTCATTTCCGACTTTTAACATTGACAAGGAGAACCTTAACATCTCATTAGAATAAAATCTTACATTACATGATTTTTTTTTTAATGGTTCGAAAAGCTAGAGTCATCGATAACTTCTTTTGTGTTCTTTTAACCTACAATTGAAATTACAACCTATTTGGGCTACATATACTGCAAGTATATTGCATATACTTACAATATATTACAAGTCATTTTTTAAATGCCACTTCTTTGCATATTATCAATTTTATTCTTAGAATTCTATCTAGAATTAGAAATTGTTCTAATAAAAACACACAAATGGCGTAGAATTAACTGCTTAGGTAAGTTGTACATACAGTTGGGAATATATTAAAAAATAAAAATCACTCTATGTCGGTTTTGTATTGCTAGAACCATTTAAGGAAAATGTTAAAGAATTCTAAGCGTAAAATTGATAATATGAATAACAAAGTGGCGTTTATAAACTGGCGTGTAATATTTTTAATGCAGTTTATGTAGTCCAAACAGATTTTTCGTTCATTCGTAAGTTAATAAAATACAAAAGAAGTTCATAGTTGGGATATAATGACTAGCTTTTCTAACCATTTTAAAATCATGTAGTTTCAGATTTTATTCTAATGTTAATTTTAGGATTATCCATTTTGTCAATATTAAAAGTAATAAATTTAATTCTTTAGAAATTACAGATTATTTTGAAATATATTAGTTTAGTATTGAACGATTGGGTAAATTGTTTCACAAATTTCTCGTTCCTTCAACCTATACTCTATGACCACAGTAAATCCAACACCCCTCCTTAATCTAAAGTTAATTGTGTATGAGCAATAGCGGTATTTTCCAATATTGTATACATTGTTTGCTTTTCAATATTTGTCCTTAGTCTGTGTTAAGCTGCCTTGTAAATCTCGAAATCATGGTTGGTAAGACTCAATAAATTGTAAAACGTTTACTATTATTACTAAATATTATGTTTGTTTTATTTAAATGTTAATCAAACAAAACGTCGTAACAAATTATGAAAATAGTTCACTATAGAAAATTTCATTAGAATTGGTTCATCGGTTGCCTTTATATAAGCTAGACAGATTCGTTCAGATCAACATGCATTCATATCCATACACTTAGTGCATACAACGCATAATGAACCTTTATATAAACCTCCCGACATGCCTTCCCTTCGCCTGTTTCATATGCATTAACGTGCCATGTTAGTCAGATTCACTGAGTAGTTTTCCATGTACCAAGGTTACGTTCTATCCTTATGTCAGAAAAACAACTTGCATAATCCCAATTCAATTTATTGCATATTGTGTAACTTTTCTACCTAATAGAGGTTATGACAACGTTATGATCGGATGGTTTAGATACTACTTATTCATTACCTTCACCATTTTAAATGTAGTCATTTGGGGGTGGGGGTGGAACCTTCCACAGTTGAAGTGAAACTTGTATTGGTTTTATTCTTTATTATGTACATATTATTTATTAAATAATGATGGACAGAGCGAAATGAATAGTGGACATAATCTATTTAGTTATCGTTTTTTAATTAAGGAACAAGGTTTTATCGATTAGTGTACGAAGTTTCTTACTTTTATTTTCCGTTTTTAAATGGCAATCATTTTAAACTGTTCCTTCATGGTTTGTGGACACGGGTGCTCCGAGTAAGCGTGCACTCTAACGTAATGAATATAAGGGCGTCAATGTGGCATAACGAATAGTCGTACAAGAAATAACTTCTAATGAAAAAGTACATTCAATCGTTTTCTAAATCTTTCTAACTGGAGTTTTTTACCTGACCAACAAATAATTTTCCCACTTATTACGTTTTGATGTTATTTTTTATTTGCATTATAAAGACTTTTCGTCACACTGCTTCCAAAACAGCTGTTTTCAATACATGTATTGAGATGCTAAAGTTGTTATTTTTAGTCCTAGGACCTAAAAACACCAGCTGAGGTGGAGGTCATTCGCTGTTACTTCCTTTATACGAATTAATTAACGATTTTAAAGCATCTATAAAAACAACCGATACTCTCGATTGTAAATAACCGTTGAAACAGCTGTTACTATAGATTTGAAGGTTATAGGTTATAACATTCTAGTTTTTGTGAAACTGTTTCTTATATTATTTGCAGTATAGCGGAAAATATAGTTCATCACTTGAATGAGCTCGCTCATTTTCCTTGAGCTTGTATTGAAAAGCTACACTTTTGGTAATAGTGATGAAATATACTATTTCGTCATTCATAGGTTTAAAAAATACTAATAAACTATTATTTATATAACAGTTATACTGTGATATTTCCTGAATGTTCTTTAAAACTTGACGTAATTTCTAGTAACTTGTAATATGGACATCAATGTGGATTATATTAAATATAAACAATTGTAACGTTTCCAATTATGGAAGTAAAGGATCAGATTTCAGTTGAGGTAGTCAGCATTCCTATGATTATATACAAAGATAAATACAGCCAATACTGTTGTCTCTCTGAATACAGTAGCTATTACTTCTTAATGTATGTAATTACTTCTTAATTTACGTTTTAGTATATGAATATTGTTGGGTGTTATTCATTATTAAAGTATCTTAGGAACCAGAACTATCGTCCATAGTATTAGTATTATAGAGGGAAATAAGGAAAAGTTAGGTTAATAAGTATCATAATACTGTGTATAAGAAGGAACATTATTATAACTAATATATTATTAATATAATTCATAAGTATTTGGTTTGTTGGTGTAAATTCATTTCCCACGCATGTCACGAAGAAATTTGCTCTCCCACAACAGTTTAGGGGCCTAGTGGACGTTTTAGTTGTTCCTATTTAACCAAGACATCAACATAATTAGTTTGTGATTGAAACTCGGACTTATAGTTAATTATAATAAATTTGGCAGCTGTCAAAGTTCATTTACTTTTTTCAAACTTGATTTTTTTTTAATCATTGCAACATTTTGTATAATCAATGTGTATATGAAACTGTTGAAACTACAATGAACAGTCAATATTGTTGTGTTTTTGTGCATAAGTGAGAAAGATTGTGCAATGTTTGTAATACAACATTAACCTTTTCGGCGATTCACATACATTCATGAATGTTTAGAGTGAGAACAAAATGTATATAACGGGCGAAAGAAAACTGTGCAAGGCGCATGGTATGCAATTGATATACTCTAACGTGTAAATCTAGTCTACATTTTAGCTATGGTTATACAGAGTGTTTAGGTATAAACCTTTGTATAATTATTGTTTCTTAAAAGGTAAAAATAAGTTATAATAAACATAGGTCTAAAAACGCTTCGTTTCCCACTAATCCTCCATTTTTTTTTTTTTTTAATATAAAATCTTTGTATCTTTAGAAGTAGATTAGATATTGAGTTCAAATTTGGTATATAAATTTGTTATGTAGCCTACAAAAAAATCAGAAGTTCTCTTGCATAGTTTCAAAATGGCGCCAGTTTAAAATTTTTAACTTTAAATATCTCTAAAAACATTAACCTTACAAAAGTTTACAAGGAACAAAAAGTTTCATTTTGTAATGACAAATGAATTGGTTTTTTTCTTCTTTTTTTCTGTAGGTTATAGGATAACCGAATTATAGGCAAAAACTAAAAACTTAATTTCTTGGTAGTTGCCTATAATTAAAATATGTCTAAATTATAATTGACGTAATTAATAATAATAATAAAATTATATTATCAGAAGTGTTTTGAAAATGAAGATATTGCTTTTAACCAGATCAAAATAACGGCTGTTTAAAAATTTAAAAGTAAAAATACTAAAAAAAGCTTGGTTCGGCGGTCGAAGCTCGAACGATTTAAGTAATACTAAATTTGAAATGAATATCGTATTTACTTCCAAAGATATAAAGATTTTATGTAAAAAACAAAATGGCGAATAAACTGGAAACGAAAAGTTTCAGACCTATGTTTATTGGAACTTGTATCTTATTTTTACATAAGGAACAATTTTACAAAGCGGTTCCGAGAGTTCGGGAACACTCTGTATTTAAAGAACAGATGGGTTTTGTTAGAGTGACGACGAAAACAAAAATCAAATTAACTCTTGCGTAATAATTGTAGATTTTAAGAAGCATTGTTTTTATATGTATAAAACAGAAAACAGCTCATCACCTAGCGTAAAGAATTTTTTGAAATGCACTCTACTTCAAATTTTTGAAAGTTCGAGCCCCTGTGACTCCTTAACGAGTGAGTTATAAAGAAACTTGATTAAAATTTCTTACCATTTTGTGTAAAATCTGAAAACTTCATATAAAAATAGAGTTTCTATAATGAATTTTAAAGTTAGGTGTCATATTGAAAAATGGCGGCGGTTTTTAAAGATTGAGAAACGGTTTTTTTAAATTTCATGCAAAAAATAACGGAGATCAACATTTTAAGTATTTCTCAGGATCTTTATTCTATGTTACTTGTAAAGTTTGGCAGACTGATCTTGAAACACCCTCTATATGATATGTGTTAACAGAGGCTATATTATTCAGTCTACTGACAGGAGCCGTGACTAACAAAACACCTACAACTCTTACACTTTATTGATTTTCTGAATTCTCTGAAGAAGCTGTCAACACTTTTCATCATATACATTCCTCACAACAACAAAAAAAAATTGTATAAATATACTGAAAAGAAAATGCACTAATGGCTCTATTGTGAAGTGTGACTACAGATTAGCAATCAACCAACCAAACATGTCATTACAGTAACATGCGTGTCGTACAATTAAAATAATAAATGTAATGTATTTTAAAAAAAATGTAAAATTTCATACATTTTCTATGGTTTTAAATGAATAACTCCAGATAAGTGAGAGATATCAAAACAAATATGTATACACTGAACTCAGAGTTACAGAACGATGTTAAATCATCTATCAAAACACCATGGCATTTAAAATAATTGACTTAAATCCAAGATGGCGGCTTAAATTTTTCCAACACACCACGAAAAGTAGTATAAGTAATTATACACTAAATTCATTTAGTCTGAAATCAAGATGACAAAAACTGTGAAAAAATTTGGAGGTTAAGAGACTTTATGTTCACTCTGTATTACATTTTTACCGTAGCATACATGAAGATACGTTATTTTACAATATATAGCTCAACTTGGTACCTTAGCTATATATTTGTTGATGGAAAACAAAGAAATATATGTAGGGGGCTCCCAAAAATAATCTTTTCAATTTTTTCTAATATGAGATGTGGTAATATTTTAAAGAGAATATTTTTGATATCTTGAAACCCATTTTTTTTTAATTTGTAAGCAAAACCCGTTTTTGACGCTTTGTTGCCTTTTAACCAAACCCTGTAATAGTTTGAATTTTTTCCTTTTCCTTCTATCCAGTAGTAGATATTGTGACCTTTTAAAAAATGAATTTGTATCTCTCCTGCCACTTATAGAATATATTTGAACTCACAAATTTTTAAGAGACACCGATTTAAATTAAAAGTAGGTTTGAGACTCTACATAAAAATATAAATTCTATATCTTTTCGGTAGATTTTTCTTCTTAAACGAACTAAAATCATTTGCCCATAAAATGATATACCACAAGGCATTTTTCTTTGTTATTTTGTAAAAAACTAACTTGGTTTTATGGAGGCAACTGAAAAATAATTTTTGGTCAATAAAAAAATATTTTATGTGGAGGGAGTACCTATTGAAATATCCTTATATTCACATCTGTTACGGGTTATAAGATACGAAACTTGTTTGTTTGATGTCATAATTAGCATAAAATATAGTATATTAGATATTTTTTAGGAATCTTATAATTCTGAATTTATCATCCTAAAGATAGTTAAAATATATAATTACATATTTAACTTTATATTTGCTAATCAAACTGAACAAACACTAAATTTAGTGTAGTTGTAACATGCACTTTTTACGAGATATGTATGTGCCCGTTCTAACTTCTAAATATATTTTTCAGTCATTCTTAAATTTTGGAAAAACTACTCTTAGTAAAACCTAGCTTATCGTTTACGATTTCAAAATAGCGGCCATGAAAGTAGTTTAACTTTAAGTCCATGTTTTAATTTTTTATTTTTTAAATAGAATATTCTGCAAGAATAAAGAGAAGAAAGATTTGGAAGCTCTAAAGTAAACCTAAAATTAATGAAACGAACTTCACTACAATGTAGCTTAAAATAGATTAGTCTTAAATACCTTTACATTGTTCAGAAAGTAAATGGCAAGACGGCGTCTGTAAGACAAAGATAGAAGATACAGGTAGGTGTGGGTGTAGAAAGAGACAGACATATGGGCCAAATCGATACCTTGGAGGTCATACCAGCCCGCACTGCAGTCACCGTTTACTCTCTCATTTACTCCTGTACTTGTATTGCTATTTCTCCCTCACTCTTTACATTCAAATCTATTCCAATATATTTACTACAGAATATAATAACAGTAAAATAGATACCAGGAAGTAGATTCAATTCAGTTTACAGATTTTAATTTTAGATAACATTCGATGACGGTGTAACCGAACAAAACACTATTAGAAAATAACTGTCCATTAAAGAAATTCAAATAAGTAAAATTTGAAAACATAATAAAAGGAATTTGATAAGGAAAATCATTTCGTTGTAGTTTTGATAAAACGATAAAAAACTACTTCATTTTAAAATCGAAAAAAAAACGCGATTATTATTTAAGATTAATTATTTGAGATTAACATTCAATTTATTCATTATTTTTTAATTAGCCTAGAAACAAAATATACAGTTGACCAACTCTCTAATTTTCAATGCTTCTGACAGGATTAAAAGTACAAAACGTGACACTTATTTCCGCAAAATTACAAAATCATTTCTAAACCCAACCTCCTCAAGATGGCCTCCATTGCTACACGTGTTCCTTGAAACAACCGCTGCAGTATTGTGCACGACCTTAATTCCACATTTCAAAGCCACACTAAGAAAAGTCAAACGGTTGCCAATGGCCTTGTCAGTAGAAGGATAGAAATAAGTCATTTTCTTCTTTAACGTTAAAACATTAACCTGCAGATCAAAAAGCAAGCGTTAACGTTTGTAACATTATGTTTAACGTAATAGTTATAGATTTCGGTGTTCGATTTCATTGGTCATGAGTGATCAAACCCATTTCTGTTTGGACAGTTCGTGAACAAATTAAAGGTTAGTTTAGGTTAGGTTAGGTTGGGTTAGGTTACTCGATTACTAATAAGCCAAAGAATATCATTGAGAAACCTGTGATCTGATGTGTCGGTCAGTTTGGAATTGTTAACCGTTTTTCTTTAAAAACAACAGAGAAGAAACTAAAACAGTAATTGATATTTTTATGTGGTTGCAAAACATTTGTGATATGAGAAGGCTTGGAAGACATTAATTGTAATGAAGATCTCCTATAGAAGGTAGTATTCAAGATAAATATGTGTGCCTATGAGGTAACAATGTATGTATGTTTTGTACTTTTAACTGATAATTCCATTATTATCCTCCCCTTCTTCTATCACTAAATAAAATCTTGTAAATTAAGGAGTCTGTATAATACATATCTACACAAAACATAGGTACAATGTTATTATTATTCTATAATTTACATATTATTAAATGTCAATACTGTAATGTTATCACTAAATTTATTTTATTTTAGTTGCCACTTCAATTTTTCACCGTTCTCTGTAGGGTTCTTGTTTAACCTGCTTCATTACAGTAGTAATTTTTTCCACGCTGTTGTATGTTTATTTTATCTGAGAATGACAATCGTTGAAACGTCGTCTTATTGAGGTGTTTTGTTGTTGTGGATATTATAGTTTTCCATTTGATATTGATTACGATTTTTTTGTTCCCGTAGGAATGCTAAAACTTTTTTTTTAAATTGAATATTTTGAATTTATAAACTTTAGAATATCTTCTCATCTCGAGGAATGTCTTTGTCTAATATACAGCCTTTTTAATTATCTTCTTTAGTTAGTTGGTCTTTTATTTATTTACATTACCTTGATGCTACAGCGTTGAAGAACTTTGGCCTCCTTAACAATTAATTGTAACACATTCTCTCCTGTAACAATCCATTCTGGTTAAATCGTACAGCCACCTCTTCCTTGGACAACCCTCACTTCTGGAATCTCCTAGTTATTAAATATCCCTAGTAAATATCCCAGCCATTTAATTTTTCAAGAGCAATTGAATATTTTTTTTATTGAAAAAATAAATACTGTGTATATAAATGCTGTAAAACAAATACTCCCAATTAGTCTATAGCAGCAGCACAAATAGGTCCATAAAAAGATTTTAAATAGCCAATACTTATTGAAGAAGTCAAATAAAATAAAATAAATATTTAAATAAAAATGAACTTCCAATTAACATTGGCTATAAAATTTATTATTTTCACTGTGTCTGTTGGTTTGAGTTGAATAAATATTTCAAGAGTGGATTGAAATATACTGTAATCTAACTTTTGGCACTAATATTTATACAATAATTATACAATAATTATACAATAATTAGTTTACAAGCAATAACTTACGAAATAATTTCCAAACTGTACCGTTCAAAAGTGTGCAAAAGAGCAGCAAATATAAAACAACAGTTTTTCCACTCTTAATAATAATTATTATTATATACGAAATTTATAATAGGTCAAATAATTACCTATATAACTTAATGATAAAAATAATTACTTGATTATTTTATAGAAAAGCTTAACACTTGTTTGAACTTTCATCCTCTTTTAATCACCTAAAACTATTCCAAATTAAACCAGTTCCTTATTGTATACAACTATAAGACGATTTAACTGTTTGGATTGCATGTAACCAATTTGTATTTCTAATAATATATAAAAATAGTATTTATATTTTTTAAAGTATATTTAAATCTAGGTTTATAAGTAAATAAATGGTACATAATCATTGTATAAAATGTTCACTCGCTCATCCCTAAAATCAAATAAAAAACCAAAACTATTACCGAAATGTCAGTTTAGTAGTTGTCAGACGCTGTGAAATATGTAAATAGGGCCCAAAATTACTCCACTTGTGCTACAATCGTGCTCGCTGTTTAAAATGTATTTGATGAAATCGAGCTTTAAATGACGGCTATTCATTTTTATTTTGAATTAAATTTTATTTTTAGCAAATTATTCCGTAAAATATTTAACTTGCGATTTTGTACAAGTGTTTAAGTCATTAATTTTTATATTTCTAGAAAATTTGAAAGAAATCTGTAAAGAGGATTTTGATTTTTACAACAGCTATATAACCTATTTGTTTTTGACTTTTGCCATTAACAGGTATTTTTTAAAGATATCAATTAATATGTTTTGTTCGGGTTTTTTGAGATTACCAATAAGAACAATTTGATCAAAATCGTTATAGTCTACTTGGAGAAAATTATTGTAATATCATGTTTTTTTCATGGCAATTATGGCCAAAATATGTTCATGTAGAAAATTTTATTAAAGTTTGTTAAAGAGTTTGCGCTGTAGAGCACTGCACTTTCGATAGACAGACTGACACAATTCTGAAAACCACTTTTTTGAATTCAAGGGACCTCAAAACTAATATATTTCCACTAAAAATAGACATAATTTTTTTGACCCATCACATAACTTGGTCAATAAAAAGCAACTATTTCTGGTTCTCTTCGATTTATTCTACTATTAACAGTTTCAACGTATAAAATACAACCTTTTAAACGATTATTATTTTATTATGTCTGGTTGGAAAAACTTTCTAAATAGATTTGAGCAAAATTTGAGGACATTTTTATTAAATAATTCATTTTAAACATACACATTTCTTGAACACGACAAGAAAGAACTTCACCAAGAAGACTATTTAGTAATAATCAATAATTGTAGTGAGGGTGATTTCTAAGCCGTTGGAATGTAATCTTCTTTAAGAATAGTTTTCGAAATTAGTCTTTTTCATTAATTATTTAATATAATAGGTTCAATATCAGACCAAATTTGAAGCAAACAGACGAAAAACTAAGCAGTATAAAAAAGACGGTATAAGTTAATTACAAGTCTTTTACAAATGTCTGAATACAATTATTTAAATTTTTTTAAATATAGATCGAAAATAACTTCTCGCCTGCAGATCTATTATAAATAGCATTAAAATCAATATTCATTGATATCTTTTTTTACAATACAAAATAAAACATTTATCCCTAAAAAAGTAAATTTTTTCTTCTCATTTATATATTGATGAAGGAACTCTTTACATTTTTTGAATGTACTATCTTGTTTATTTTTAAACATTTGTAATATAAAATATGCTGTGGAAAGTAAATGAACGGATTATATACATCCAAAACCCCATCAAGCAAAAAAATTTAATAAACTGTTAAATACAATACACTAATTTTATCACACACCTCCCCAATGAACTAAATAATCAAAAAAATAATATATAGTTATCTCCCCAAAAATGTCTCCATAGTTTATTAACGAAAAATATCATTTCAGCTATTATTGTTTTTGTTTAGAATAGATGTAAAGAAAGGTCATCACCAGTAAATAAAAAAACAAAATTTAGGGTTCATCATCCTCTTACAAAAAAGGAAGAAAGAATAATAAAATAAAGACCCTTAGCCTTAGGTCTTAGGTCGGAAGAGACAAAGATCTGTCAAGAGCTTATAGGAAAGATGAATGAAAGGGATCTAACGTGAGAATACATGATAAAAGATGTAGATCTTGGGGATCGCCACTCTGACTAATCCCCGTCCCCCTTGCCTTCTTATAACTATAGTGACCCTCCGAGGGTAAACATTTGAAAGTCTAATTTAATCAAGTATGTTTCGGTTACACCATAAACTTGTCCTAAGGGCAAATCAAACTTTTAATTACGGTACTTCACTTTTCTTCTTACAACTGTTAATGGTAGAATAAATCGAGGAGAACCAGAAATAGTTGCTTTTTTATTTTCTGACATCACGTAATATTGACAAAGCCATAATTTTCTTATATTTGTAATTTTTCACACAGGTTTGAATTATTATTTTACCAAAATTTGAACTAAATTGGTACTTTATAACAGTTCTTTATTTATTTGTTTTTTTTGCCATCATTTTTGAGGAGGTGGTGACCAAAACAATTTGTTTGAGTTCTGAAAGGCAGCAAAATTTTATCAAAATCAATAAAGCCGATGTTTATACAAACATAATTTTTGAGTTTTAATAGTTCCAAATTTTGAATAATTATACATTATTTTTAAAAACGCCTCGAAATTTTGCGAAAATCATAAATTTAATAAAAAAAAGTGCACACTCTGTTCGGCTGTGCAGAATACAGTTAGACAGTGACAGACTAACATCATTTCACTTTTTATTGATTAATGTGGATCAAAAAATGAATATATTCACAATAAACTCAATATAGATTTTTACTTTTTATATCAACTGCACAATGTATCCGACAATATGTGAGAAAGTTAGACTAAGTTGGTTGAATTCCACAAAGGAAGTGAGTTTACCCTCCTTTTACATTTCATCCTATAACAACCTGGGTTACAGAAGTACATCCATTTACTGTATCCTGTTAAAGCTTGAAAATTCGAAAATATTTAATTATACCAAAGTTGTTATTGGAAAGTTCTTATTATATCTAAGTAGATGAATGCAATTGTAACACTTTCATGTAAATTAACATTGTACACGGAACCTAATTAACAATGGAAATAACTACTTTATTTAACTGGTTAAATATAATTAAAGCTAGAAAATAATTACTTGTGTTAAGCGTCAGATATATCAAGTAGTCACACATCAATAACTTATAGACGTAATTAATTGATACACAAGAATTATGATTCGGTTTTATATTATATAAGGATAATAATTAAATCTGCGGTATGTTTGTAACTTGTTTATTTTCTCCTATTTATGACGTTAATAATTAAATATGAATAAAAAGTTATTAGTCATAATATCTCCAAAAAAAAATGTCTGTAACGGTTTTCATTAAATTTTTCTCAAACTTACTCATTAAAATCCCCAACTGTATGTTCGATTTCTATCTTCTAAAATATGTTGGTGCGGAAGAATTCAGTCAGAAATCAACAATAAGGGATTTTATGAATCTGTTTCCAAAGACTTAATTTCTCAAAATCGGATCTACCGATTTCGATACTTTTTTATGAAGTTAGTAAAAACATATTTCGTGTCATTCTGAGCAAAGTGATAAGCGGAAAATGCGTACAAAGTTTTTGATTACGGTACACCATTGTTCTGAATAATATTTTAGTAATTTATAAAAAAGTTCCGGCGAATATTTTTAAATAATCAAAAACAAATTTGAATATTTTATTATTGGCGAATTAAAGAAATGTTTTTGGTTAAAAACAGCAATTATGGATAATTCAACCTCATTTAAAGTTGGAGGCACACTGTTTAATGTTTTTATTCAATTTATTGTGTAATTCTCAATACACAGAGAATTCACCGGCTGCCCTACGCATTCAACGAAAATTGTTTGCGTTGGAAGCATTGACGTAAGGTACTCGTTTATGTCTATTGAAGAAATAAAACAAAAGTAGTTTGCACACGAGAAAATTGTGAAACGTGTTAGATCGTAACTTAATTAGATAGCAATTGTCAAAGTGTGGAAGTAATTTCACGTCCTTTTTTTTTTGAAGTGACTTTGCCAATCAACTATAATTTATTTATCCTGTTTGTTTGGGTATATAAATAAATTTAAACTGTAAAAAAGAACATACTACTTACTAGTTATGCATGTTATATATTGACATTTCATTTTAAAATTTAATAATCCTATATATTTTTTCACTTTCAAACAAAAAGTCTCACGTTTGTTCGTCCTTTTTTTCCAAAAAATTAGTAATTTTCAACACTCGTGGTTAACAAATATTAGGTTTCATTCAGTTCAAAGCCTCTGAGATACAGACATACACATTCTCCTCCACACTCACACATATAACATAGATGTACAATTCGTAGAAAACTCTCAAGCTGTCAACTACATTGTGCAATTTTCGATATTAATCATATAGTATGAAAATACAATTAAATGAACAGTGTTTTTCTTTGTTTTCTCCTTTAAATATTGGTCTTCAACTCTGTACCATAAAAGATTCATCATTTCACATGTTATCTCTGCTAAGCAAGTTCATTTGTACCAATATGTATAAAGATATTAAATATAATAATAGAATTTATAAAAATAAATAATAAATAAACGTTATTATTGTTAATGCAAACTGAGAACATAATCAAAGTAATAAATTTTTCTAATGATAATATCAACTAATAAGCATGCTAAAACCTTCTTCGTTCCTTCATAATAAAATATGTGCTGTTTAATTAGTTATTAAACATTACACAAAAGACAAAGAGCGTATTGTGACCGTAAATCAAAACATTATCGTGGCTACATAACACTAGAATATAAAAAATAATAACTGCATGCATACAATATATTAACTACATTAAGGGGAAAAGGTATTAAACAATACCTATATTTTTCTCGTCACTGCTGGACGATAAACTCGAATCAAATGCTCTCTCACACTCCCCTCGACATTTTATCAGTTCAGTGAACTGTTTAACGTGAACTGAGCGGACTGTTAATTTAACAGTTCATTTAAAGTATAACGATAAAACGACACAAACATATGTAGATGACGTATACACATTGTGTACTTATCGTTGAATGATGCAATCGTTCGTTTAAACAGAAATGAAGTTAACTTTTAATTTATTTTTATAGTAAAATTTATCGGCATATAATTTACCAAATCAAACACTGCACACGATTTCTCAATAAATCCACACAAGCACATATATCCGGGCGCACAAAAATGTTAATTAATATTATAAAATTCAGAACACCTATATCGCATGAACAGCTGAGAGAAAATAGCTGTCTACTATTGTTGCGATAAAATCCTTCCAAAGATTTTGTTAAACATTTTGTCGAGTGTGAATTTAAATGTTTTCTCTGTAAGGATCAAGACCAGTTACACAGATTTAGTGTTGTTTGGCGGCTTTGTAGTTAATTCTTGAACACATCTTAATTCTTAATTATTATTGATGCACATCTTTGTGGATGGGTCTACTAAGTATGCTACTAGTATTTCTAGGGGATTTGTGTACTCTATGTTTTGAGTTTAGTGCTGTTGTTGGTTGGAGGGGCATCAGTTTTAATGAGAGGTACCTGCAGTGTGGATCTCCCTTGGGGTCGTAAGAAAAAACCAGCGGAGAAAATTGTAATATGTAACCCTCCTATGTGGTCGGACGTCCTGTATCAGTCCTACGGGTTCTTCAAAATTAATTTAATCTATGGCGTGAGTATAATCTGTGTTGAGTATTGAAAAAAATGATTCATCTTCAGTTAATTGCTGGTCACTGTAGTGTACGTGGAAAAAAAAAGATGAACAAACCTTCATCCAGGCAAGAAATAAAATTTAAAAAGCTTTGCCTTAAAACACGGGCAGAAAGCTAAAAACCTTTAAAGATTTGGACGTTTCTCATCCACATAAAGCAAAAACGAAGAGTTGGAAATTCAATACATCACATATTATCACAAAATTTGCCTATTATAATGGCATTTTTAGTGCTGTTTTAGGACACGATTATCCCCAGAGTCTATTGCACCGGATTAAGGTGGCAGATTTGAAGTATGCTCTTCGTGAAATGCTTCATTGGTCACTTTAACAGATTGTCCTGGCCTCTTAAATTTTAAATATAAGTTTTTAAAGTTAGACAATGAGGAAAAATCCAAATATATTTTAGTTCTACATTGGCTGCTCGAAATTTTATGGTTGTCTAAAATGACAACCTTAACATTCCTTTAAATTATATTATAAAGAAGGTATTGTGATGACGCAAATATTTCGCTACTGGAATTGCACTTTCGACGCGTCTGGAATCTTTCTTTCCTCGGCAATATATACACATTTAGTCCATTTCTGAAATTAATTGCTGTTTATATATAAATTTCTATATGACAACATAATATAATGTTAGAAACTGAGTTAAGTCATGGCACGCCTGCCAACCTGCGTGCATGTTTTCTGTTTATTTGTGGGATAATTTAAATTACATTGATCGTACTTGTGTTTTTGAAGCAACTAAAATTAAAATATTCAAACATTTCTATTTTAATCGCTAAAACTTTCCACGGTAAACACTTTAATAGCAACAAGACGGACATTTCCAAGACCAAGTAATTATCTTCACATGTACACAAACTTTCTTTATAGTTTATACCAAAAACCAAGAACCAATCAACCAACCAAGAAAATGTTTCTTATAGAGCGTAATACAAAAATATATATTTGGATATAAAAGATTTGTGCAAAGAATCTCACCTATTTAAAATTCGAAGAATGAGTAACTGCTTAGTCAGGATATATTCCTTCTCATTTCAAGGATATTCCAATAAATAATTATTGAAGATTTTGAAACATTCAAGCTTCTAAATAACTCTCAAGTGTAATTTCATCTTTTTAACAACTCCCCTACTTAATGTCTTGTTTACTTAATATTACATATATTGTAAGTTTGTGAGAAAATTTTTCAATATTTTTTCCTCTTACTTAACTCGTAACAAACTAAACAAAATTAACGGGTACTACAATCAATATTAGGAAGGGTTTATATTGACCTGTGTTGGATAACCTGATATTAAACGTTTTGGCACCTTATCTAGGTCACGCTAAACATTTCATCTGGCTGCCCTGGATCGTAAAGTATGTAATTACATTTCATCCTGGCTTAGAAGTGGGCGTCGGGACGCTTATTTGTTTTATAATAGGATATTACTCAGGGTCAAAATGTTGTTGTCAACTTCAACTTTAAATATTTTTAACAATAAAAATTAATTAATGTTTTATTACACATTAATTAACATAACTACACAGGGTATAAATGGAATGCGACATTATTCTTCATATTTATGCATGTAAGTTGATAATTTATTATATCTAGGAAGTAGCAAAGAACTAACAAAAACGGTTCGAAACCGTCCTTGTTTTGAAATTTACCAATGATTTTTTTCAACACAAAATAGCAATGATCTAACAGTTTTAACAAACTATTGGTTGTTAACGATGGTTGATAAACATTGAAGTGGTTGATACGTCGTTAAAGCTGATATTAATGTTGATTAACAAAGTGAAGGTGTTTTACTATTTTCTCTCCATGTCATATAGAGGCTATAACCGTTCGTCCATCATCATCATCTTATTTAAAAAAAAAAGTAAAGAACATAAATAAGGTGCTGAAATACTCGAATAGTATCAGGCTTGAAAAAGAACAAGTGCTGATCAAGAGTGACTGAAGTTACATCGAGAATTATATTTGATCTCACGATTACCTGAGAACAGATAACAATCACTTATTGTGTATAACTTACTATCCAAATCTCTCAATAATATTTGACTTTTAACTTATGAACATGTAATTTTGTGAAAAATTCATTATTATCTAAAGTAATTACCAGAAGAATTCATTAAAATTAAAACTGAGTACAATTAATATTATTAGAACTATTAGAACAGAAGTATTGTGAAATAGAGGAATACAGTTTAGAAGCCATGGAGCGTGGTACAGTTGATCTGCGGCACCTTTCCCCAAAATGTTGACACTTTTCCCATCTTCTGTTTCAACGTATTTTGACTTTTTCAACCCTTTTACCCCCTATCCAAATATCTTACCCATCAAGCAAAAAAATTTAATAAACTGTTAAATACAATATACTACAATTTTATCACACACCTACCCAATGAACTAAATAATCAATTATAACAAATCTTTATCTTCCAAAAAATGTCTCCATAGTTTATTAACGAAAAAGATCGTTTCAGCTATTATTGTTTTTGTTTACAATAGATGTAAAAAAAAGTCATCACCAGTAAATAAAATAACAAAATTTAGAGTTCATCATCCTCTTATAAAAACGAAAGAAAGGATAATAAAATAAAGACCCTTAGACTTAGAATACTAATAGCGTCAGGGTCGGAAGAGACAAAGATCTGTCAAGAGCTTATAGGAAAGATGAATGAGAAGGATCTAACGTGAGAATACAACATGATAAAAGATGTAGATCTCGGGGATCACCACTCTGACTAATCCCCGCCCCCCTTGCCTTCTTAAACTATAGTGACCCTCCGAGGGTAAATATTTAAAAGTCTAATTTAATCAAGTTTGTTTCGGTTACACCATAAACTTGTCCTAAGGGCAAATGAAACTTTTAATTACGGTACTTCACTTTTCTTCTTACAACTGTTAATAGTAGAATAAATCGAGGAGAACCAGAAATAGTTGCTTTTTTATTTTCTGACATCACGTAATATTGACAAAGCCATAATTTTCTTATATTTGTAATTTTTCACACAGGTTTGAATTATTATTTTAACAAAATTTGAACTAAATTGGTACTTTATAACAGTTCTTTATTTATTTGGTTTTTTTTTGTCGACACTTTCCCCGTCTTCTTTTTCAACGTATTTTGACTTTTTCAACCCTTTTACCCCCTATCCAAATATCTTACTACCACACCTACCTAAAAAATCCACCCAACACCCCGCTGCAAATATCTACCGCCTTACCCTAACCAGGAAAGTCCGAGCTCTACTCCACGCCCACTAACTCTGAATGTAGATCCAGCTAGGTATCTTCAGTGTTACTTAGACTACGTAACAAAGTTTATATGTAGCTAAGACCCTTGGAATTGTTAAAAGGTGTGTATCCAGCTAGGGTGCACGGGATTACCAAAAAGGTGTAGATCCAGATAGTGACCCAGTTGGTCATAGTCATTCGCTAGGAGCCATTGAACATGGGACGCGTCCCCCAAAAGGTTAACCCTTGTAAATCCAGTTCGGAACCCAGGGATTGCCAAAGGTTTAGATCTGTCTAGGACTCTCAAGACTACCAAAACTGAGTCCTTAGGGATGGCGTAGCCATCCCCTAGGAGCCATTTAGCATGGGGATCGACCACCCTCCCCCCAAAATGTTACCCCTAATAACTATAGCCAGTTAAGGGTTTCGTATAGGATTGTCAGGATTGTCGTATAGATCCAGCAAGAACTCTCGGGGTTACTAATACTAAGTTTTCAACATTTACCAAACTTTTGATATGAACATCTTTTAGATATGAACTTAATTTGTTCAAAAATAAATTTACAAATCTATTTCGAAATGGCTACATTTAGATATTAACGGGTATAATAATACTACCTTTACAAAACTGCTGAAATGTGTACAATTAGTGATAGTAGTGTCAAGTAATCTTTTATTAGAATCCTAATAGTTAAAAACAACTTCCCCTTCGTGTAACATGTCGATGAAGTTAGCTTATATTAAATCAACCCGATTAGTATCTAAATTTATACAATTCATATTTTTTATCATGTTGACGAAATCACCCTTTCACTTCTATTCCTTCGTGGTCCTCATTTAATTTTTTTTTTTTTACATTTATCCTTGGTGAATTTCAAAAAAGAAAAAACCTTAGGTAATTTGGTTATCAAAACAAACTTACAAACTGTTACCAAATACTTTTTTTCAAATTATTGACTAAACAATTTTTTTCAAATTATTCAACAATAAAAATTAAGCAATTTATTTATCAAAGCAAACCCCAAAACTTTCATCAAATACTTTTTTTCCAAATTGTTTAATAAATTGATATTTTAAGTATTTCAACCATCGACTCCTTCAAAAAGTCACATTTAAAAAAAAATCAATTTTAGAGGGATATATAATTTTTGAAAAACGTTAAATATGACTGTGTTGGAGCAGCGTCACTTGGAAATAAATTTCAAACAGCGTCAACCAGGTTTGAATTGTTTATAATATACCCCGACATGTGAGTTTCACCTTTCTATTAATCTCTACAAAAATAAATTTTAACCCTATTACAAAAATTAATAATAGAAGGATCGTGGTGAATGTTTGCTTGACATTACAATGTCCTCAAAATAGATGATCTAAAACTGGATATATTTACTAAATTATTGTTCTTGTTTAAGCTGTATGAAATATGAAACTAAATACTTTTATGTGATACTCCATTTTTGTAGTGTTAGACATTAAAAGGGCTGTGTGATATATTTAAAAAGACATAAGTGATTATCAATCATGTTCTTTTCCGTAGAATTTGGAAAAGATCAACATTTTTGATGACAGTGAATATGGTAATGTCGACAGAGTTTCTTACAAGTTCTTAGTCAATTTATAGGTCAATACAGTAAACATCTCATTGATATTTTTTTTAAATTCTGACTTGTTTAGAATCAATTTAAATACGTGTTTATAAAATATATTCTAGTTATATATTTTTGCAACTAATTGTATAAAATTAAATATATTTTTTTAATTCCGCATTTTAAAAAAACTTACGGTAAATATTTTTTTAAACATTTAACATTATTATTATTTATTCGACATTTTTTTAATTGTTTGACATTTAAAAAAACTTTTTTTCTCACACAAAATTTGATACATAATTTACTGTGTTTCAAAAATGTACATATTTTTCTACATTTCCTCCGAATAAAGGGGTCCAGCTAAGGAATATAGGAATTGTGTATTCGTTCGCTAAACGATATTGAGCATGGGGATGGGTTATCCTCTTCACCAAAATGTTAAGCCCCCCCCCCCCCAAATAAAGCTAGGATTCCGCAGGATCGCTATGTAAATCCAGTTAGGGTCACTCGGGATGGGATATTTGCAGATTCAGCTAGGCACTCTCGGGGTTACCAAGTCTACATTTACAAAATTTTCAAAATGTACACATTGAGATATTAATTTAGTTTCATTGAAAATGAAATTTTTAATCTATTTTGAAGTGTAAATCTACGGCTGGCTACCTGGCAAAACTTTCTCTCACGCACGCACACTCGCAGACGTTTGCCTCAGACAAACTGTTTAATTAGTGACTCTTTTGATACAAAGAAAACTTTCTTAAGGCTTCTTAATTCTTAAGTAGTATCTACTGAATGTGAATGTTTACAAAATTAACAACTACAGACAAATTATTGTTAAAACATGAGCAAAAGTTGAAATATGATTTATAACACTGCATTGAATAGTTACATAAACTATGAAAATGGTAACAAGTCGTAACTAAAATATATACATATAAAACATAATTATTTACTAACATTGCAAAAGAAGCAAATAACTAAAAACTACACCCTGCTTCCTTTTTGTCGTACGAAATAAAAATTCGGTCGATACAGTATCAAGAAACAAACAAAATTAAGGGCTATTATCATGATGACATATTAAAAGAACACGTATTAAAGCACAGATATCAATTGATTATAAAAAAACGTAATCATTAAGCTGCACAAAATCGAGCTATAAATGCAACAACCCATAAACTTTAGAATAAAAAATAAATAATACAAGGAATTTAATTAAATTTCGATTAGGCATGCAGTTTTGAATTTTTAAAAAAATACATTAATTTGGAATAAAACGGTAAATATATCTCTGTAAGTTGGTAGCAGAAAGAAGAAATCGTACCTTACATTAGAAAATGATGCTTTGTTATAAGTCAAGTTATTCTTAAATCAGATGTTTTTATCAGTGAGTTAAAACATCTTTTGTTAGGAAAAGTTGTTTATCTGGAAGCAAACATGCTGTATTCACTGTTAAGCAAGTAGAAGCAAAACAAGTTGTCATGTGTAAAGGATAATTTTAGATACGGAGAAGGCATTTCCATATTTACTATCTGAATCAGACGTGTTTATTGAAACTTGTTTTGTTAGGAGAGATTGTTGATCTTGGAAATAATAAAAGAAAACTTTTATGATAACAATAATATACGTGGTATGTAAATTTTTCAGGGTGATAGAATACCTTAGAGAAAGTATTGCTAAGAGAAGAAATATATGAGATTTTAATTTTGTTGTGAAATAAAACTTTTAGAATAAGTAAAAAGACTTACACAGTATTGTCACACTATATTTGTGAGTTTCTACTATGTTACTACAGAGGAGTGATATCAAAGTCGTCTTCTTTACTATCACTTTCCTACTTACTTCCTTGTGTCAAGTTGATGATGTTAAAAACTCAGAACACCTATTATCCCATGAACATCTGAGAGAAAATCGCTATCTGCTATTGTTGTGATAAAATCGCAAAATCCTTCCAAAGATTTTGTAGAAATTTTATCGAGTATGCAATTAACGTTTTCTCTGTAAGGATCAAGACCATGCATAGATGTACTGTTGTTTGGCGGCTTTGTAGTTAATTCTCGAAAGTTGCCCTAATAATTATTGATGCACATCTTTGCGGATGGGTCTGCTAAGTATGCTACTAGTAGCACTAAGGCAGTTGTGTAGTGTGTACTCTGTGTTTTGAGTTTAGTGCTGTTGTTGGTTGGAGGGGCTGTTAATGAACACTACTTTTACCAAGGTCATCGCTGCTCCAGTACTGGTCACTTACCTTTTGTATGTGTTTGACATGTTTAATCTACATATCTGAAGTGAAAATAGTAATAGCTTTTCATAAACTGATTTTCTATACCTTTCGGCTTGAAAGTGTGTTATTTTACTTCACATATCCTTTCAGAAAATTCCATTCCATTTCTATGAGGTTGTAGTGGCGGGAAGAGAATCACTTTAGAACCCAATTCGACTGCTTTGATGCCAACTATATAAGTTGATTGCGATGATTTCTGGAGATGAATACGCTGATAAAGCTCGGGTTTCCGAAGATTGTCAGGAAACGGTGTATGTCTTTTTTATATCCGATTCATCATTTCACCCTTTGTTGAAGACTTGGTCGAGTTTTTATCCTTCACTCTGGAATGGAGCGTTTTGCATGACAAGCGTTGACCCATGTGGAATATCCGAGAGCAGAGTATTCAATTCAAGAACCATTTCTTTAAAACATCCGCATTCATATCTTCATCGTTGTCTTCGTCTTTGATTGAAACACTAGAGGTGGTACACCCTAGTTGGCTTCCTGCATTGCAAAACAGTAACAGTTTTTCCTTTTGCTAATGGGATGGTCAGAGTTCATTTATCTGAGTCGTCTCTCCAGCCTTTGTCTTTAATAATATTCACAAGGTGCATTGTTTTCTTTTTCTTTGCATGTATATTAGTGAGACGAACCTTCGTCAGCCACATAGCCAGCTAGTTCGTTTTACAAACTATAATTGATTTAAAATAAGTTAAATTCGTCGACTTGGTACATGAATGAAGAGTTGATTTTAGCTTATTAGGATTCCGGTGAAAAATTACTTAACGTTACAATTTTAAAATTAGACATTTCAGTAGTTTTTTAAAGGTAGTTTTATCAGGAACGCTCCTTGGTTCCTGAGCTAAGCTCCCCTATTTCAAACTACTTACAGATAAACTATAATAGTTTATACAGTAACCAAAGTAGTTTGTCATTAGTTTTAACTCGTCATTCTAAGAATAATCTCAATAATTAAGTAATAGTTTGTTGCAAATAAACTATTATTAAACTACATATTCGCCTATATTGTTCTCTGATTGTTCTAGGAGCAAAATTATTTCACAAGTGCACATTATAGAAAAAGACTTGTAATAATAGTTTGAGAAGTTAAAATATATAAATGTAAATGATCACAAACCTATCTCTAATGTATAAATTTACATTTTGTATAATATATCTACGTCGATTTGAATATTCCCCACTCTGTGATATTCCTATTTCTAGGCGGGGTTCCAAGGAAAGTCTGAACGTTTTCAGAGAATAAACACATTAATTCTGGATGACGTCACTTCTCTTTTGTTAAAATTACGGAAAATGATTCGAGTATTACAGCCGTTTTACAAAGTTTAGTTTAAAAATTTATAAACAAAAAGTTTATTTTATCTTAGGAATAATATTATTAAAATAAAATTATGAGCAACAGTTCATAATTAAAATTTTTTGGATCTAACCATCATCTTGTATTTAATATCCATAAGAACAATCTTAGGTGTGTTATGTCTATTTTATGGAATACGAAAGTGTGAATCTTTTTAATTTTAAAAAATCTTTTATTTTAACAAAAGTTTAATGTGAAATTTAAATAATTCTGCGTTTTTTTACTTACGAAGAATAGGGTTTATTTGGTAATAGTCAAAATTTCAACCTCTATTTTTGACTGAACGTCGGTGTCGTCTGTACGTAACGGTGACAGAAATAAAGAGAGGAATATAAAATTTGGTATAGGAGACTACAGTAAGCTCATATAGAACTCTACTGTAATTCAGAAAAAAACTAAATAAAACTGTCAAAATGGCGACAATTTGAATAAATGTTTTGTCGATATCTCGTGTATTATTCAACTTAAAATACACTAAATTAAATGAAAATATGCAGATTTCAGTTCTGCATGCTATTGTACCAACCTGACTTCTCTACAGTGACAAATAGTGAATTTATTGTTTAAAATGTCATTTCATACCCTGAACTCGCAACAAAATTGTTTTAATGATATTAGTTCAAACAAATGTGAATAAAGTAAGGTGGAAACATTTGTTTTATACGTGGAACTTGCATATAGTAACATGATGCTTGAGAATATTCATACATTTTGTTCACACATGCCGAACGTTATTCGAACTAGTGGGGTCGATATTCTCAGTGACCAAGCAATATTCTGACATCTAATCTACCTAATTCACTTTAGAGTGGTTTTTATATATCCGTTCTTTTTCCGATCATGGTTTGGAACACTGATAGTCAGTTACTTTAAAAATTTCCCAACCATTATTTCGAGTAACCTAAATAACTTGAAAATATTACTGAA
The DNA here is from genome assembly GCA_963513935.1 of Aphrophora alni. Taxonomy (NCBI): domain Eukaryota; kingdom Metazoa; phylum Arthropoda; class Insecta; order Hemiptera; family Aphrophoridae; genus Aphrophora; species Aphrophora alni. Next base: position 75,288,112 of record OY740773.1, read on the forward strand.
ATTCAATTAAAATATTGGGTTCTAGAACACATTTTTTGAATTGTGAGACGTTGTTGGTACTATAATAAAACTGCATCTTCGAAAATGACTTTTTTTTATTTCAACGTAGGCCACCATTTTTTAATTTAACAACACATTATTTAATTTTTATTTATTTTTTGTATTAAACTTTTTTCAGTAATTTGTAAAACTGAGCCTATGACCAAAATTTGTGGGAATCAGACTAAAAATGCGATGTCAGTATTTACTAGTAATCTCCAAAGTATATGTACTTAACTTGTTTGTATAAAAATAAAAATAATGAAAAAAATAATATTTTAAAATATTTTGTAAATATATATATATATATATATATATATATATATATATATATATATATATATATCCAAAATTGTTGCCAAATTAATATGATTTCTGTATATTTGTTTCTTTGCTATTTGTGCCCTTAAAACTAGCCTCAATTTAAATTCTGGGCTTTAACTAAATTCCAATTAATAAGTTAATTAAAACTTCCCTTAACCACAAACTTAGAAGGAAAAAAACAGCAAATAACTATCCTCCAAACATAGATGAATAATTATTTGTTTATTCCTTTATATCACCTGCTGTACATTTCAATAACAAAATGATCATCAACATAAGATAGATACTCCTAAAACAAATAATTGTCCATGTGTGTTTGGAGTTTAGTTATTTGCGTCATTTCTTAAGTTTATGGTTAAGGGAATTTTCAACTAAATTTTTGTAAAATTCACAAGTCCACACAGAAGATTTATCTACATTCTAAGTATTGAATAACTTACATCCATCATAAATCTAACTTTTGTTCTTAATTGTATTTATTAACCACTCCAACTTATAAACACTGATTAAAGTTCTTTATTTCAAACAAGTTAAAATCAAAACTTAAAAGATAAATAAAATACTTAATAAATTTATAATATATAGAAAATCTTTTGTGAAAATAGTACCCCTACTACATGTTTAGCGGATAAACTTTCTTCCCACTGTTTGAAACTTTAATTGATTTGTTATTTCACTTTGATTATTTTATTTTTTGTAGGTTATGTAATACAATGTAATGAATTAAAAATAATGTATAAATATGAAGTTTCATTTTAAATCTATGATTTTTATATAAATATTGGACTTGACTTGTGAGATGGTATACTTGTGAGATGGTATACTTGTGAGATGGTATACTTGATACAACTAAATTTGAACGCAAATTCTCACAATAATATGTTTATTGATTCAAACACGTTTCACCAACAAATTCACCATCTTCTGCGATGCACAACCTAAAATAAATAAACTATAACTGTTATAGTTTATTTATTGTAGCTCGTGCATCACTGAAGATGGCACTTTGTCGTTGACACGCGTTTGAATAAATAAACATACTATTGTGAGAATTTGTGTTCCAATTTTATTGTATCTATTATTTTTGGTAAAAATTAATTTTATTCAATAATTCAGCCATTATGAAACGCGATTATTTATTATTATTTTTGTTTTAGTTAGTTTTGCATTTAAATGTGCTGTTGTGTTTACCACTAAGAATTGTCATGTTTCACAAATCGGCTGTTGAATTTTGTAATGCCTATCTTAGACGGTTTAAGACCAAATTTAGAATATTATACTCTAATAACACTTCAGATAAAGACAGATTAATAAAATATGATGGAAAACAACTGATTCAGGTGGAAAGCTAATAGTATATTGTTCAACACACAAGCAAGCCACAATGAGAGATGTTGAAACGAACATACCACCAATACATACTGATAAGTCCTGATAAACTGCGTATTTGATAAAGAAGAGGTGGAATACAAATTCCAGGATCTTTTGTGCCAGGCATTATTTGGAGTGGGTACTGCTATACAGAGACAATCGACAAGGACAAAGAATGGTATAAGTAAAAACAACGCTATTCTAATGAAGTGCTTAAGAAAAATAAGGGAGAAAAACCTGGCGAGGCCCGTTTAAAAACGAGAAGAACTTGAAGCCTTTTCGTCAAACACTAATAAAGAAGAGGAAGAGTACCGGAAATTCTCTGAATTTGGATTTATTGCAAGAACAGAAGAGGACCAAATACCAATTCATGGATGCGAATCAGCTAGGAAAGTTTCCTGCGAGTAGACAATGACTACGTGAGATGAGGTGAAACAGGTCACGGGGGACTGGGAGAAGATATAAACCAACATCTTAAACTATGCTACTAGACATAACTTAAGATATGAACTAGACGGAGATAATTAAAAGTTCAAGAAATAGATCAGGTCAAGCTCTCAACAGCACCACTAGTGAAATAAAAGAAGTAATTGAAAATTCTGTATTTTGATCTCCACTAACAATTAATAAAATTTGATCAATGCGATTGCGTCAATTATATTTATTGTATACTATTAATCACGTCAAATGATAAAAAAGTATCACTTCCATTTAAATCTAATTATACAAAAACTGCAAGTATAAAATGTAAAATTCTATAGCAGGCTTTATTTCCTACAATACTGATGTTAATTTTTCTTGTGCAATTAATTATAAGTTTTATTTCATTACTAAATAATTTTTTTTACCGGATAATTTCCGATTTAAATATAGTGTTTAAATAATATGCGTACTTTTGTAGAACATTTAGTAATCCACAATTATTTATTAATTATATTTGATTTTACAATTATGCACTGCATCCAATTTGTTAAAAAATCAGAGTCGTCAATCATATTTCATAAATTCGTTTTATTATTTTAGTTTTTAAACAATAACATTTATTGGTTTAAAATTTCACAAAAATTATATCAAATAAGAGTAAGCATAGTAAGTTTCCTATGATATAAGGTCATGGCAATCTAATTTGATTCCACGACTGTAGCAGGTATAATGAATGCACCGGATTGAAGAGCTCAATCTTTTATTAATACAAAAACATTTTGTACAACAATCTTCACACTTTTTTTTAAGACAGAGATATACAGAGTGAGTTTTATAAGGTATCCACAATGTACAACGAGATAACTGTTTGAGCTACAACAAGTAAACAAAAATAGTTTAATTATATTTATAGGTGTGCCAAAACAAGAGTTCCTAGGTTGAAATCTCAGAATTTTCAAAAGTAAACACAGGTCGTCTGATACCTCATTTTAAAACTCTCTAAACCCTCATCATTTTGACGTAAAAAGTTTTCCGTATGTACAGTGTTCCAAAAAATTTTTCAAATTTTGGTTTTTATAGTTTATTTTATTTTAGCTACCCTGTACATAAATACATACAAGATAAAATATATTTATATCAAAGACTAGCTACTAACATACTTTTGCAGAAAATATGACCTAAGAAAACTTTTCCTTCCATTTTCCAAATTTTTAAAATCATCAAATATTAAGTCAAAATTATTAAATAGCAACATATCCCATATTTCACATCAGTTTAAAGGTCTTTAAAAAAACAAACATTTTTTATATGTGAAGTTTTGTAATATCTTTGACGTTTTCAAAATTGCTAGAGAACAACAGTTTTTACAGCTATTTATTTTTTGACAATAACTGTAGAATGGTTAGAGGTCATGTAAAAAAAAAAAAAAAAAAAAAAAACTTATCTATGATCATTTTGTTTAAAAATTTTTTAAATTATGTTGTACCTTATTTTAAACGTTTTTGAAAAATGAATGATTTTTTGCATTTAGACTATAAGTCTATTTTCAAAATTTTTTATTTTGGTCCGCCACTTTACCTACAAAAAATGTTTGTTTTTAAAAGTCCAACATGGCAAAGGTTAGAATAATTTACAATTCTCCAATATTTGATGATTTTTAAAATATGGAAAATGGAAGAAAAGTGTCCTTAGATCATATTTTCTGCATAAGTATGTTTTTACCCTTTGAAATAAATCTATTTTTTCTCGTATATACAGGGTAGCTAATATAAAATAAACTATAAAAACCAAAATTTAAAACATTTTGGGGAACAATGTACATACGGATAACATTATTGTAAAACTTTTTACTTCAAAATGATGAGGGTTTAAGTTTGATAAATGAGGTATCATACGAACTATGTTTACATATGAAAATTTTGAAATTTGAACCCGGTAACTCCAGTTTTGGCACACCCGGTAGATAAAATTTAATTGTACTATTTTGTATTCCCTGGATGCGATTCAAGGGGGATTCATTTTGTTTACTTATTGTAGCTCAAACCATTCTCTCGTTATACATTGTGGACACCTTATCAGACTCATTCTGTATAGCAAAACAGTTGATGAAATGGTGTAGAGTTCAATCTTCATCAAATATTTATTCAACCTCACTTTTACTGTAATCTTCGCAACATGATCATTAAACTTTCATTGCAACCAAAATCCAAAGTTTACTGTTTGACTCATAAACATCCTTAATTCTTGAAAATACATCTTTTTTTTAGTTTCCATTAAAATTTATGCAAATAAACTTACAAATTTAAAATATTAAAAATCATTTTATTTTACTTTTACACAATAGTTGAAAAGAGAAATTTATTTACAAATTAAACTATTTTGCTTCGGTAACACTTATATGTGCTTAATATGAACATTTCAAATTGATGCGATTTGATAAAAAAACTTGCATACAATTGTCACCCTTAACTTTCTTAAATATATAAATATATTATATATACTTAAAGAAGCAGAGATCTTCGTTCTATAATATACATTTTAAGAAAATCAAATTTATTGTATTGTTTTTAACATAATCATAAAGAGACATGGAATTCAACAATGGATGAGATTTTATCTAACCGTAATAATTTATGGCTCCTCCTGATTTATATATATTTTTTTGTAAACGTATTATACCAACATTCTCACACATAATTGTACCAAACCAAATATCAATTAAACTCGAAATTTAAGGAGAAAATTCTGAAAAACCAAATTGAGGATTTTTCAAAAGTGAAAAAATCCTCTTCGGGAATTCATTGAAGAAATGAAAATAAAAATATTATAATCCTTCACTTACCTCAAAATGAGTACAAGAAATTTAAATAACAATTTTAATACATTTAAAGATCTATAATTTAAAATAGGGTTAAAATATTTCAAAAATAATGTTCGTTTTCATTTGGTGAAAATTATTTTAAAATAATCACCACTAAAAGAGGCTATATATTAAATTTACATATTAATAAACACTGATCCTTAGAATTTATTAGCTTAGATTGAATATTAGCTAAAAAGATACGGATCATTAGGGCATATAAATAACTCGCACATCGGCCACACGTGTAAATGATGTCTGGTGATAATATCTATCTCGTATTGATTTTACATCAGGTGTCGTAAAAGTTGTGACTTTTATTGTACTAGCTTAGTCATAAATTGTTAGAAAGGCGGTGTGTTGTCCTCAAAATGGACTTTTATCGATAAAAATATGTTGACGGAATGAGAGTTTCAGTTATTGTTTTAATTAATTTCGTGGTAATCTATAAGAAAAGTCATTGTGAATGATAAAACAAATCTATTAAGGTACATTTAATTAAGTAAAATTAGTTATAACAAATGAAATTATATGTATGTGAAATAAGCATTGTGTGTGTTTTTATAAAAAAAATAGTATTTACCAGAAATTCCCAAAATAGAATTTTTCAAGTACGAATTTTAGCCGACATTTGACAATATTGTAACGATTTTCTAATCTTGTGGAAAGAATTTCCAACAATAAATAAATTTTAATCTGAATAAATAAAATTACCTTTTTAGAATTCTTTAAGAATTTGTCCTAGTTTCACTCTAAACGTACCGTAGTACTTTTTACATTTCACCTTATCTGGCAACAACTTCCTTTTGTGTCTACAAGTTTATAAAATCACTGACAAATGTTCCTTAAATAAAAGGCTACTATAATATTTAAAAGCACATAAAATAATAATACTTTTTCAAATGGCAGCTCTTGGAATTATTTATTAAAAAATTCTCCAGTTGTGTTTTTTAAACGTAATTTAGCCACACGGTGTAAAATCTACGTTTGATAACATTATATAGATTTTTCAATCTTGTAGAAAGAATTTTGAACAATAAATTTAAGGAAATTTAATCTGAAAATATAAAGATGACGTTTTACTGATTTTTTACAAGTTTTTCCAATTGTGCACTATAACTATAGTACTTTGTACTTTTTCAAGGTATTTAGTAAAAACACAATTTTGTCTCTTCATCATTGTACATAATGGCTAAATAAACAGCTAAAATATTTCATAGTATGTAAAAATTTATACTATTTCAAATGAAAGCTATTTACAATTTTTTTTTTTAAAGTATCAAGCTATTTGAAACGTTAATGACCACCATTTTTAAACAATTTAATGTGAAACTGCACTTTTTATACGCTTTGTGAGTTATATTCATCTTAAAAAAATTTACAACATTGCGTATTTTTTTAATAAATGAAATATTTTACACTATTTGGTTTTAGGGTCGTAATTTAAAACGATGTGTTGAACTAAGTTGGGCAACATTTCAATAAATATAATTTAATAAAAAAATATACTTTTGAACACAAAATTTAAATACACCTTTTATTCGATTTGAACTGAATTTTCAACAAGTTTCTATTTATTTTTACTAGCTTTCAAGTTTATTTAATTGCAAAAAGAAGACAATTGTAAAGTAAGAATTCCTTCTGACAGTAAATATTTCTTTAAAAAAAGTAGTACCTCAAAACAGTTTTTGTATATATTTAAAATGAGATTCATTCATACTATTCAAAAATGTTGAGTCTCACCACCTGACAGTGGTGAGACTTATTGACGCAACACCTGAGAAGATTCTCAAATAGGAATAAAGTTAAGGTTGGGAGATGCAATTTCCTTTTGAGCTGTCTTAATACAACCACGTTGACAGACGGCAGTTTAGTTGGTTCAAATGAATTTTCATGTTAAATTTTTTGTCTCATCGAGTCCGAGTTTACGAAAAATATGTTTAGTTTTTCGACAGGTGTGTAGAAAGTTAATGCAATGTAATTACACCGTTTATATAAACCCAGTTCATCCACTTTTAAACAAAATTTATAAGGCTATACAAATCTTGAATAATATTTTGGAACGGTGGAAAATTGTTTTATAATATTGACTTCTAATATTAATACGGGTTCCATATATTAAACAAAATTACCACTAGAACACAAAATATTAGAACCAGAATTTCTGTCGGCTGTATATTTAAATAAAATTACTGAACTTACTTTATTTTATTAAATAACCTGCAGATCGCTAAGAGTTTTGTTCTTTAACAATAAAAATATATGTTCAAAGTGCTTCACAAATTTAAACAAAATTATCAAAAGTTACATTAGAAAACCCCAGAATGAAATTCAAGAATGTCTTTTCTCTTCCTTTGTCACATATACATCATATAGAAAAAATAAAGTGAGATGAAACCGGAAATATTCTGTCTGTAACCCCCTCAACCTAGAAAAACGTTTTTGGAAACATATCTGTCTGTTTTGTATATAGCTCACAAGTGGACAAATCATATTCATTTTGGTACATAAGCATAATTTTGGCAACACCTCTTATATTTTTCACTTTTATTAGACGAATTTATTTAGTTAATGTGTCCATTAATTCAAAATATTTGGTTCAAACCCAATATTCAATCTATTTGAAACTTTGCATACTTATGTAATTCTGATAATAAAATATTGTATCAAATTTTAGTTCATCCTTATTCGCACTCTCCCTCCGTCCCACCGATTCCAAAGTCAGTTGTTCGCAATCTCAGTTATAGTGGATACATAGATGGCAAATTCTACCTAGATAATTCATATAGTCTTTGTCTCTCTTTCATCTTTCCTATGAAACCTCTCTAAACCACCTCTTATTCTTTTCTGACCTTGACTCTATTAGAGTATTCGAAGGCTATGAGTTTTAATTTTATGCCCTTTTCTTATATTTTTTAGGCGTTTATGGTCGAGAGGTTTCTCGCCTGTAAACAACAAGGTGAAAAAATCAATATTGTCAGACAATTCTAGCAAAATGGGTATGTATGGAAAGATTTCTATGAGTAAAGGTCCAATTTTAATCAACCCCCTCCCCCTCTCTTACATTAAAACCTGAATGGACATTCTGTATTTAAAACTGAATAAGTCTTCTTTTTGTAGTCAGTCATTCTAATATCTTCACGAGTTACATTGAAAAACGTAAAGATCACAACTATTCCTTAAAAAGTGTTTCGCTGATATAATGATTTAAAATGTTGCTGTTTGGCTTTAAGGATATTACAAAAATCTCAAAAGATATTCCCAAAGCTCACAATTTAACGTTGAAATTTCTTGCAATATGTTGTTAATTTCCTGCAACTATCACAAATCTTGGAATATAAGACGATCCATTAATGTTTATGGGAGTATTCATAAAAATATTCTTTTATAAATATTTTCCATAGACAAGCTCTACTAATTTAACAAGAATTGGAAATAGCTAGGTTATTATTTTTTTAAATGGTGTTTTTTAAATTACATTAAACAAAGTGTGTCAATCAAAAACTACCAATACTTGTTTAATCAGACCAAAATATCTCGTGAATTCAGTCCATAATATATAGCAATGTTGGAAAATTCAATAAATTTGTTTTTATATAACATGGATGTTATAAAACGAAATTCCACATAATAATGTAAATGTTTATTCATATGTGTATAAAACTTTGTGGAATATTTGTCACAATTTATTTATCATACTGCTATGAAAACACTCATTTCTTATTGATACAGTAATAAAAGTTACGGAACCCAAACAAGTTCATTTTTATACTTCTTATTTACTTTTTGTCTTTTTTTAATATTGGAAAAGTTATTTCAGTAATTTTATTTTACTGTACTTTCAAACTTCAATTTGTTACCATAAGGTAGTTTTAACCTATATAAGCCATAACGTGTTTTGGTGATTATATGTTGGTTGCTCCTATGGATGGCGACTTAATCAATAAAACGTCTTGTAATTTTTGTGTGAAATTTGAACTTTTAATTCATTTTTTATTTAGAATTTTCCACTGGTTTTCCCTATATATTTAAATGACTATATAAATTAATGTAATCTTTACAAAGTAAAAACTAATTAATTTTATATTTAAATTTCTAAGTATATTTATTCAAAGTCTGGATGGAAAAAGAAAATTTCCTTTCATGAATTAAAGACGTTTCAATTATAATTTAAACAATAAACTTTGGATTAATGAAAATGAAATGAAATATCTTTATTAGTCACTATATACATATACATGTTCAGATTACACACTTAACAAACTTAAGACTAATAAAGTCTGACCCCGAGGTTTATAAAAAAAACCTGTTTGGGGTGATACACATGAAACTTAGAATCTATGACAAGAGCTAGAGATAAAGGTGGCGGCTGATCGGTTACATTTGATGATTCACCGAACTTTGTTAAAATTACATCTCTCAACATGGAAGAAACAACAAAAAAACAAAGGCTACTTATTATTTATACAGGACAAACAATTTTTTTTTTAAATAAATAAATAATATTAATTATGCAAAAATAGAAAATATATATCTTAGTTAACACAAAAAAAACAAAAACAAAAAAAAATAATAATAATATTACCCTAAACAATTAAGTAGGCTATTCTTAAACCCAACAATAAAACAACACAAAAAATATTCCTTATAAGTCATATCTTATTCTAAACAGTCATAAAACATAGAAATATTATCATGAAACAGAAGATATGTTTTTAACACTCTTAAGAATTTACTTAACTTTTTAACAATTTTAATTTGACGCGGCAAGTAATTATAAAATTTCGGAGCAAGATAGGTGAAAAACTTTTTATATAAAGTAAGTCTAGGTCTTGGAACATACGCATTTAATCTATTTCTAAGGATTACAGTAGGATATCGAATATCTTCTCTTTGTTTGTTACTCTTATTATAATAAACTTTTAATACCTTATAAATATACAAATTCTTTATAGGTAGAATCTCAAGTTTTCTATAAATAGGTAAAGCGTGTTCTAATTTTGATTTATTATCTATAATACGAATAAATGAGTTTTGTTGAACAACAATAATTAAGGTTGCAATAAAAGTCTAATGTCCGTGTTGAGAAGGTTACACTGCAATGGTGATGAAGATTCCAATCTAAGCCAAGTTTGTCACCTGCTTTACAAAATATATCCCAATTTGTAAGATTTTACAAAAGAGCGTGTGCTTATGTAACTGCAATTAAAAGACGATTTCGTGTATGTGTCTGTGTGTGTTACCATTTTTTAAATTATAGAATAAAGAGAATAAATAGAATTTCTGAAATTGTTCAACGAATCAAATTATCTTGACGAAAATTGCATCCATAAAATGTATGCAATTTATGATATATAAAAATATAATATATATTTCAATATAAATATTATCTCGTAAGTAAAAATTATCTGCGAAAAAAAAATACCTGAATTGAAACAAATAGTCTGCCCCGATGTTTAACGATGCCTCGATGTAAATGTAGTTTTAACGTAAATTAACATTCTTTTAAATGGGTGAGATATATTTTGTATAGGTTAACATAGTTAACATACGCTAACTACAACAACTATACAATTACAATCCAATAAATATTATTACACAATTTTCAATCTGCATCCATTAAAATTTCAAAATGGTGTTAATATTATTTAAACTAATTTTGATGAAACTACTTCTTGTTTTTGAGCAGCTTAACATTATGTCTTTATTGTTTTATTTCATTCATTCCGAAAACGTCATTTTAATATATTCCCTGTATATACAGTATGATCTGAAAATAACATACAAATCTTGTGTACGTCAAAGTAAAGAAAAATTCGTATAAACATATAAAAACGCTTTTTAGGTGTTTTTGATAAAATATATCATAAATTCTGTGAGCTGGTCAAAAATGGTGAAAAATTACTTCAATGGTTAGTTCCGTGCACAAAAACGTATTCGTCGTACAGAATGTCGGCGATTCTTGAGGATGAGAGTAATAGCTTGAGAATTTTTAGGTTAGAAATTAGCTAATAAGACTAATAAAAAGATAGAATATTTGTGTTAAAAATATCTGTTATATCTTAGGTTAGGTAAGGTTAGATTAAGTTAGGTTAGGAATACACATTTTTTTATGAATTTCTAAAAACAAATTCAGTTATTGTGTAAAGAGAACCGAGACTATGAAATGGTCGCCTGTACTATCCATAGAAGTAATTTCACCCCTGATCTCACTCGTAATTCTTGTATCACACTAAGTTTTGTTTAAATTTATATACGCAATTAAAAATAATTTCGTATTCACAAACTTGTCTTTCTTTCGTTCAGGTTTCCACATGGCTCCAAGACTAAGTCACATGTTCCCAGAGTCGTGCCTACTCATCGTTGTTGGTGTCGTCATCGGCCTCCTGCTCTTCATGACATCCAGCCAGTTCCACGTCTCTCCTTTGACTCCGGATACATTTTTCTTGTATATGTTGCCTCCTATAATCCTGGATGCTGGATACTTCATGCCAAACCGTCTGTTCTTCGACCATCTTGGCACGATCCTTATGTTCGCTGTGATAGGAACTATTTTCAATACTCTAACTATTGGTAAGTTTATATTCTCTAAGCTAAGGAGGACTTTTAGATTTAGATAAAACCAGTTTATTTTTCCCTTTACTAGATACTTCGACCGAACCATTTGGTTTAGAAACTTGACAGTTGGCCCTAGAGTTTAGAAAAAAATATATAAAAAAGTATTAAATATTATGTACAATCAATTGAATTACATTTTTTATTTTTGCAATAAAAAATAGGGATGTTGTTGTCCTATCTGTAAATGTTTTATAACTCAAAATTTGAGGATATTTACCATAACGATAAAACTCAAATTGACTGTTTTTTTTTAAATCGGCAGCAATAATGTTGATCACATTTTGCTTAAATATATATATATTTTTTTTTTAACTTAAACAACTGTTGCTTCCATTGCTTCGTGTAGTATAGGCCTGTGTGTAATGGTTTTATTTGATACGTTTGTATTTAGTCTTAGATTTGACTGCTCAGATTTAGTTTTAGGCTTGAGTTATTTTCTTAAATTTAGTTTTAGTTTCCAACATGACTTCTAGACTAAGTTTGTGTTATTTCCTTTTACACTTGATAACGAGAGTTGATTTATACTCTCGAAACGTCGTGTATTACTTTTTATATACACGTATGAGGGCAGATGTCTATTAAACCACATTAATATTCTGAACAATCCATCAATATCATACAAGTTCAAAACCATGATAAAAACAATTTTAATCCAATTTGGGTAAAATATGAAGATTTATCACCTAAACCCATTAAAAAAACATCACCAAACAAATTTACGATTCGTAAGTTTTCGCAAAAACACAGAAATGAATTCTAAAAGACAACGACATATCAATGGAATCAGATCAACAGATGACACAAAATTTCAAAAATATATCAAATTTTTATTTTTTCACTGTTTGACTGCCCTTTTTAATGAATTCCTGCCAATCGATATGACTCGTTTGAAAACTCATTAAATGGTAAAAGTAGTAAAATTATTGATTCAAACGATCGAAAATGAAAGATAAACATATTATATGAACGACCACTACAATTTCGTTATGTAGATCCGAAAATGTAAAAACTAAACTTTGTACAGTGTCAAACTACCAAAATAAGTCCTGTGGTAAACGCCTTTATTAAATATGGGGACTACCAAGGGATGAAATGGCAAAAGGACTTGGCGCCCCATGTTGTAAAGCATGGAAAATTGCGTACGAGAATCAAGATCATTTGGCAACCATACATAATTTTTGACATATGTACGGATTGTTAAATGTTTATGGAACCTCCTTTTTATAATTCTAGAAATCACATAACCATTAAGACAAGGCAATTAGCTGTTAAATTATTGTTTTCCTACCTACTCATATATAAATATCAATAAATAATATTAGCAATTTAAAAATTGTGTTTCCTACCAACAATATTTTGGATATTTATGAATAAATTACTGGATTTACCTTTGCATTTTGATTTTAAAAATTGTTAAATTACTTATGTCAATCAGATCTGTTTCGTAATAATACTGAGAATTCTTAACAAAATAATAAAACCAACATCTAAAATTATTAAGGAGCTTGACAAGGCCCATTTGAAGTGGAACAATACATTGTCAATAGAAAACTAATTACAATCAAGTGATCACTTCCATTCCCCTTCTCCCATCCACCTCCCAACTGCTCAGTCTGCAAATTTTAATTTCTATTAATGGTCTATTAACTGTTACAACTAGCAAAACACGGATGAAGGTGAGAGGAGAAAGTGACCTATTTTCTTGACGATTTGGGTGAAAAACTTTTTTAACAAATTATCAATTTTCTTAAGGGTTGGGTATGTAGACGATGGTAAAAAGTAAACAATTTTTTAAGGTTGTTGATGAAGGTGAGAGGTAAAGAGACATATTTTCTTGACGATTTGAGATGAAGGTGATGGTAAAAAGTGAACAACTTTCTTGAGGTTGAAGATGAAGGTGAGAGTTAAAAGTGACGTATTTTCTTGACCATTTGGGATGAAAAGTTAACAACTTTCTTAAAAAATAGTCAATTTTCTTCAAGGTTGGGGATGAAGGTGATGCTCAAAAGTGTACAATTTTCGTAATGATTAAGAACGGAGGTATGCGTAAAAGTTACATATTTTATTGAGATGCAGGTGGTGGTAAAAAATTATCAATTTTCTTAATGGTTGGAGATGAAAGTGATAGTCGAAAGTGAACAATTTTCTTAAAGTTTGGGAATGAATATGAAAGTTAAAAGTAACTTATTTTCTTGAGGATTTGGGATGAAGGTGATGGTCAAAAGTGAATATTTTTTTAAAGGTTAGGGATAGAGGTGAGGGTCAAAAACAATTAATTTTCTTAAGGATCGGGGATGAGAGTGATGGTCAAAAATGAACAATTTCCCTAAGGCTTAGGGATGAAGGTAATCGTTAAAATTTACCTTATTTTCTTGAGGGTTTTGGATGAAGGTGGTGGTAAAAAAATTATTAATTTTCTTAATAGTTAGGGATGAAGTAATGGTCAAAAGTGAAAAAAAAATTAAGGTAAAAGATGGAGGTAAGGGTCAAAAGTTATTAATTTTCAGGGTTGGTGATGACATTGATGGTCAAAAGTCATCAGTTTTCTTCAAAGTTGGGGAAGAATGTAAGGGTCAAAAACTGAAAGATCTCTAAGGTTTGGGGATGAAAATTAAGGTCAAAAGTGATATTGCACGCATTATAATAGCGATGAATGTTTGAAAAGGAAAGTTGTTCATCGAAACATTAAATGTTTATATTTTGATTAAAATCCCTTTACATTAGGAATTAAAATAGTAACTGTCCTTAAATGTATGCACTCTTACAATATCTATTTTTCAAATGAGTTATTTGATACAGACCCTAAACTTTTATTACATAGCGAAAATTTGGTTTAATATATATAAAGCAATTTTAGAAATAGGAACTATTGTATACACTTAATTGAATCTAATATTAAGTATGTGAACTATAAATGGAGGGGGAGTATTACACTGCATAGAAAATTGCATACAAACACTTAATATCTTACTGCTTGTAACCTTACTTTTTATTTTAGATATATGTACGCAATGTTAATTTTTTAAGATATTCCAATTTTTAATTCTAGAAATCAGAAAATAATAACGACAATTAATTGGTTGTTTTCAACTATTTTATTTAAGTAGAGTTTTTTCACATATTTATACAAAAATATCATTAGATAATAATTGAAATTTATGTTTAATATAATCGATAGTTTGAATCTTTAAGATCAAACTATTTCATAAGTTTATCTTTTCATTTCGATAATAAAATAGTAAGATTGCAGAAAACTTTTTGTATCAGTATTGCCATGATACTGTGCACTTTTAAGGAAAGATGTTAAAATAGACATCTAAAATTAGAAAGAGCACAAACCTTTAGAAACTTTAAACGACCAGTTTGGAGTGGAGCAGTCACTTTCAATATAAAACTAATTATAACGAAATATTCCCATCCCCATCTGCCCAGTCAGCTAATTTGAATTCCTCTTAATGGTCTATTTACTGGTTACAACCAACAAAATGTTTTTTTTTAATTTCCAATAAAGCCATTTTTTTATAATGAAGTCGGTCCACCTGTTTGTGGTATTTATTTGTCATGAGTTAAACATAAAATAGATTGATCGATTGACTTCAAAATTTGAAGTTTAATGTGAACTTCGACCAAATTAAAAAGATAAGGGGTTTAAAAAAAGTGGGAATAAAAACTGATTACAACACCGCTTTATCACAACTATTCCAAAGGATTAAATATTTTGCAATTCAGTATGTAAAAGTTTTCTAACGGAATGATTATGTTTTGATCAAATTTCATTAAGGAAGGAATGAAAATAAAGATTAGTTACTTATTTATGAAAGTTATTGTAAAACACAAAATTATTCACAATTTTTTAACATTTGATTTCATATTTAAGAACAGATTATATCGCTCCCATAAACCCAATCATTTTCAAAGTAAGATATTATGGAAAAGTTGAGCGAATTTTATGAAACAAATAGGGCTAACATTTATGTTTCTTAACGGAATGAGCTTGAATTAACATTAATTAAAAGATTGCTCATTGTTCTAAGAAGTCTGCATCTTATGTTTTTTTTCTTCCAAATTTGTAAAGAAAAAAAGGAAGAAAAACTGGATAACTTTATCGTTTTATAATTATCTAAGAAAGTACCTACAGACAAATATTAGACCACGTTTACACCCTTATTCCTGTCTACAACACGGCTAAATCGATTTCTGAGTACTTTCCACCTAACTTCGTCGTCTTCAGAGATCGACTTGCTACCATGCTTGGTATATTTTAGACTTAAACTTTCAGGTTCTGCCACAGTGCCACAGCATAGTAACAAGCTACATTTCCTTGCTACCATGCTTGGTACAGTTTAGGACTAAACGTTCGGGTTCTGCCACAGCATAGTAACAAGCTACATTTCCTTGCTACCATGCTTGGTACAGTTTAGGACTAAACTTTCAGGTTCTGCCACAGCATAGTAACAAGCTACATTTCCTTGCTACCATTTTCTTGGTACAGTTTAGACCTAAACTTTCAGGTTCTGCCACAGCATAGTAACGAGCTATATTTCCTTGCTACCATGCTTGGTACAGTTTAGACCTAAACTTTCAGGTTCTGCCACAGCGTAGTAATGAGCTACATTTCCTTGCTACCAAGCTTGGTACAGTTTAGACCTAAACTTTCAGGTTCTACCACAGCATAGTAACAAGCTACATTTCCTTGCTACCATGCTTGGTACAGTTTAGGACTAAACGTTCGGGTTCTGCCACAGCATAGTAACAAGCTACATTTCCTTGCTACCATGCTTGGTACAGTTTAGGACTAAACTTTCAGGTTCTGCCACAGCATAGTAACAAGCTACATTTCCTTGCTACCATTTTCTTGGTACAGTTTAGACCTAAACTTTCAGGTTCTGCCACAGCATAGTAACGAGCTATATTTCCTTGCTACTATGCTTGGTACAGTTTAGACCTAAACTTTCAGGTTCTGCCACAGCATAGTAACGAGCTATATTTCCTTGCTACCATGCTTGGTACAGTTTAGGACTAAACTTTCAGGTTCTGCCACAGCATAGTAACAAGCTACATTTCCTTGCTACCATGCTTGGTACAGTTTAGGACTAAACTTTCAGGTTCTGCCACAGCATAGTAACAAGCTACATTTCCTTGCTACCATGCTTGGTACAGTTTAGGACTAAACGTTCGGGTTCTGCCACAGCATAGTAACAAGCTACATTTCCTTGCTACCATGCTTGGTACAGTTTAGGACTAAACTTTCAGGTTCTGCCACAGCATAGTAACAAGCTACATTTCCTTGCTACCATTTTCTTGGTACAGTTTAGACCTAAACTTTCAGGTTCTGCCACAGCATAGTAACGAGCTATATTTCCTTGCTACCATGCTTGGTACAGTTTAGACCTAAACTTTCAGGTTCTGCCACAGCGTAGTAATGAGCTACATTTCCTTGCTACCAAGCTTGGTACAGTTTAGACCTAAACTTTCAGGTTCTACCACAGCATAGTAACAAGCTACATTTCCTTGCTACCATGCTTGGTACAGTTTAGGACTAAACGTTCGGGTTCTGCCACAGCATAGTAACAAGCTACATTTCCTTGCTACCATGCTTGGTACAGTTTAGGACTAAACTTTCAGGTTCTGCCACAGCATAGTAACAAGCTACATTTCCTTGCTACCATTTTCTTGGTACAGTTTAGACCTAAACTTTCAGGTTCTGCCACAGCATAGTAACGAGCTATATTTCCTTGCTACTATGCTTGGTACAGTTTAGACCTAAACTTTCAGGTTCTGCCACAGCATAGTAACGAGCTATATTTCCTTGCTACCATGCTTGGTACAGTTTAGGACTAAACTTTCAGGTTCTGCCACAGCATAGTAACAAGCTACATTTCCTTGCTACCATGCTTGGTACAGTTTAGGACTAAACTTTCAGGTTCTGCCACAGCATAGTAACAAGCTACATTTCCTTGCTACCATGCTTGGTACAGTTTAGACCTAAACTTTCAGGTTCTGCCACAGCATAGTAACGAGCTATATTTCCTTGCTACCATGCTTGGTACAGTTTAGACCTTATCTTTCAGGTTCTGCCACAGCATAGTAACGAGCTATATTTCCTTGCTACCATGCTTGGTACAGTTTAGACCTAAACTTTCAGGTTCTGCCACAGCATCGTAACAAGCTACATTTCCTTGCTACCATGCTTGGTACAGTTTAGACCTAAGCGTTCGGGTTCTGCCACAGCATGGTAACAAGCTACATTTATTTTCTTTGTGATGTTTATATGTAAGCGTGTGATTGTTTTTATCTCATGAATTTAATAATTGTGACAACGTAACGATGCTGTCACATTGATGCAGCGAAACATGTAAGCAATTTCTACATGAAAAACGTAAGTAATACATGTTATAAAAATATTACATCATCCGATAAAAAAATTCTAAAAAAGTTAATATATAGCGTAAAATACAGCTTTATACTAAAAATAGTCTAAAAATACCAGTAAAATAGGAGTTTAATGCTGTTCTGAAACCATAAAACTGTAAACAAAAACAATGTACATTTTGTAAGCTATTTTATTTGATACATACCTATCTTATACACAAATACAGTATTCCTCAATAGTTCATTTTATTCAGCAGTAATAATGCTCTTTTCTAGATAAATAAATGAATTGTAACTAAAAAACAAAATTTGTGAAAATATTACCTCAAAATTAGAAACAATAATACTGACTTTAGCAGCTGGAATTTTATGTTAAAAATTAATGAAATTTATCATGTAAACTACGTTTTACTATATGCCTAATTGGGTTCATTTTCAAAATGGCGATCATTTGAAACAGAATTTTGTTGTTCCTTCTCATCTACTACCTAAATAAACCAATAATAGCTCATTTATGGATCTATTTATTACAAGACAAATGGCGACCTGTATAAATTAATGTTCGAAAAAGAGCCGATAGACTTATACTCAAGAAATAAACATGCTAACATGCCAGCTTATCCGTTAACATTAAATATTATGGGACAACGGCTAACTCGTAAATATACGATTAAGTGAAAAAGAATAAATTTTTTAATTGGCATATTTTAAAATTATAAATTCAATTTTCACAATCATGTAAAATAAATTTTAAAGGAACTAAAAGAGGAAGAAGCAGAACAAAATGTCATCCATCATAAACGAGTGACGTGAGTTCTCTTCTCAATTTAGAAACTTCCAGCTTCTCTACCTCCCAACCCTAAATGGAGTAGGATAAAATATGTTCGCCATAAATCTAAGAGATATTTTTTCTTGGAAACATTCATAGTGTGACGTGAACATTTGGTCTTCAGATTAATAACAGGGTAATTGTTCATGACAATCGCAATAATTGAACACAATAGGGAGCTATTTGTCTGAATAACGTTTCCTTTCATAAGATATAATTATACCATTTCTTTGTTAAGAAACACTTTATATAAGAAGCAAATATTGTATTTGGATTTTATGGCTAATCTCTCAAAATTATGAATAAAAAGAAATGGAAAAAAAAATCCTTCGGATTTGGCTAGAATACGCTTACACAACGAAATTTGATCAACATCGTTTTATGTGATTTTTAACATATTTTTAAAATATTGAATTTTGGATCTTTCAATTTTTAAGTTGTTAAACATTTACGTAACTCTCCCAGATATGGTTAAAATATGATAAAATATCAAAATTTGAACAAAATCGTTATATTTGATTTTAAAAAAATCAAAGTAGGTTTTGATCTTATAATATTCCTTAAATTTTGAATTGAAAAAAAAAACCTCCAGAAAGAGCTAAATATTCCCACATATGAAAATTTTATTAAAATCGGTCCTGCAATTTGGGTTTAACATATTGCACGAACAATAAAGAAACAAATTAAAATTATCCAATATTTTAGGTTTGATTTAATTGTAAAACTATATACAATCTTTCTAACATCTTTATATACCATATCCAAATATATATGCATATCATTATTAGGTTATTTTAATTATTGAAATTGATTGACACTCCCGTTGGAAAAAGGCTCAATTTTATTAATTCTATCTATTCCTTAGTTTTAGACATTTGTCTCTCACTTTTTTCATTAGAGATTTAATTTTACCTAAGTCGCAGAATATTATAAATTTTGGGGGAAAAAATGAGACCCATAACTTAAAAATACACAGAATTTGAATAAACAGTTTTTATTTTACATTAAATTCGTTCATTTATTTTTAAATACTGACTTATATTTGAAAATACTAACCCATTTCTCTTGGAGTAGACTTTCCTGACAGGATAAATAATTGAGCCCATGCCAAAAATTGTGGTATACTTTTTGAAAAATAGATGCACATCAAATTATTATTCTTTATCTTTAGTTGTTTAAAATATTGGGAGTAGTTAAAGTGACTTTTTAATCATATTTTCAATTTATTGTAGGTAATATACCCTTACTCTAACAACCAAATTAACAAAAATGAATCAATTTCAAGTTAAATTATCACTGAAGAAATCCGTCAAAAATCAAAAAATTATCGAGACTTTAAAAAATATAAACTAAGTAGATGAACTAATTCATCATAACTTTATTAAATTTCCTGTTTTTAATTTACCTAAAATGATAAATAACTTCATTCATTATTTTAAGTTGCTGACCCGTAAAGCAGCTGTTAATATAAATCATATTATTTCATAATGTCAGAATTGTTCAATTCAAACAGCTGATATTATCTTTTCAGTGAAATTTTATTTAAAATCGTTATTTACAAATTAATAAGGTTAATGTTAGAGTATATCTAATGTATCATTACAAATCTACTTGCTCAGATTTTTATTTCAACATTCTATAAAATCTGGCGTAAATACTCAACATGTATTGTTTCAGGAGGTTCACTGTGGGCAGTAGGACAGACAGGAGTCTATGGTTTTGAGGCACCACTTCTTGACATGCTGCTGTTCTCAGCCTTAATTTCAGCAGTAGACCCTGTAGCCGTGTTAGCTGTCTTTGAAGAGATTCATGTCAACGAAATTCTTTATATTGTTGTCTTTGGTGAAAGTCTATTGAACGATGCTGTCACTGTTGTAAGTACCATTATTATTATTATTATTATTATTATTATTATTATTATTATTTATTAATATACAAGTATTTTGCCTAGAAGGTATATGGCTCCAAGATATTTAAAACTTACAGTATTCAATTCCTAATCTCTCGAATTTCTGACTAGTAATTTTATTGATCTTTACTAATCAAAACTAATTTTGTTTTAACTAAAATATTTGGGTTATTGTTACATAGACACAACCAAATATGCCTAACCATAAGAAATTACTTTCCTTTCACCAAACCCAAACTACAAGTTTTTTTATAATTTGATTTTCCTCTTTACAATGATGGAAAACAATCTCAAAATAGTTACTGTACACTACTGGTGCTCTACCTAAGAATGCTATAAAGTGTTAAAATTTAATAATGGTGAGAATAAGGTGTAAATTCAAAATTTATAATTGAATTATTTTATACAACTTCAAGAAGTTTACCTAACCAAAAAATGAATAACTGCCTCAATTACTACTTTTATAGTGTTTTTCATTTGTATTTATTAAAACTTCTTTGAGATTATTAGAGTTACAATAATGTCAAATAAAGTATTGTTTACATAATAGTTATGCTATTTTGGTCCCTGTAATTTTCTCTAGAACTTGATTTAACTTTCATGTACGTTCTATAAACACATAATGAATTACAGTACATGTTTTAACAGTATTCAGATCGTTGATGCTTCCTATTGGAATTGAGTCACTAGTAGCCAAAACCAACTAGTGGTGAGAATAAAAGTCTTTCTTCAAAAATGGCAATCAACCTTCCAGGGTTCATCAATTAGTAAAGCATAATATTTAGATAAATGAATTGTAAACCATAAACACAACACATGGAACAAGCTACCCATAAAGCATTTAACTTGTATTATTTCTCCCTGTTTCTAGTGATTTGTTCAAGTGTACAGCTATGATTTTCCCACTGTCACTTCTGGGTCTATAAATATTGTTGTATGTCAGATCACACACTAGGCCATAGCCACATTGGGTGTACAAGAACAATTTATTGATTATATTAAAACATCCAATGTGCGAGACGTACTAGTCGCAGAAGCTGTGTTCTAATTTGAGTTTATGGTTATTCGTAGATGTATATCTGTGAATGAGTATTTTTTCCTTTGTTTTAAACACTTCTAGTTTTTGTACATAATGATTTTAAATTATTATCTAAATTTTAAGAAAAGCATATTGGTTTCTAGATATTAAAAACGATCACGCCTATCAGCTTTATTTAGAAGTAAGTAAGTATTGACTTAAGTTAAGTTGATCTTGAGAACTTTTTTTAAGAGAGTTTAACCATAATCCCAACCTTGAGGACAGTTAGGTAAAGTTTCGATCCATAATGAAAGATAGCTTATGAATACCAATGTAGGTATTCAGCATCCGTAAATAGATGTAACACATCAGAAACCCTAACTCTGAATTTTATGCAAATGACTCAGTCGTAACCCAATAGACTCTGACTGTCGGATCTTACCATTGGGTTATTTGGTAGGATATTGTATAAAACCAACCATTCTCTGATGTTTCCAGGTGCTTTAACTGATGATAACATTTTAATTTATCGTTTTTGGTTGTACTTAACATAAATATTACTTAATATGCACAAAAGAGATTTTTCAGATTGGTGCATATTTATTATTGGGCACAAAATATCTACTTAAAATATTAAGTTATAAAATGATATTTTGAAGCATATATGGCATCAAACCTTACATTAATGTTATTTTGTTTCAAAGTGTCAGGCAAACGTAATGAATCAAGTGAAGCAATGTCCTTTTATAACTCTATTATTTAGTATTTATTTCTATATCCTAGGTTAAAATTTTTTTGTTGGGTAAGTTGCAGTCAAACACTAGAAACGTTTCCAATTATTTTTTTTTAATGGGCCAAATGATATAACTTACATACAAAGTTTTTATAAATTATTTTTCACTCTAATGACAGTTGCTCAAAACAGTACTGCATTTGCTCCAAAAATAGTAAATATAATGATGTTGTCAAGGTATAATAAGCACTCGTTTAAAAACATAAAATGAAACTTAAATTTTTATTACTTTGTAAAATTCTATTCCAGAAAGCTGACATAACCAGGTCTGAAAAAACTATCTTGGTTACTCATTTTTTGATAATTACATTTATCTTAATTAAAACTTTTTCGAGACTTGTAGGATTACAAAAATATCAAATAAATTAATACTTACACTGAATTATCTCTGTGATACCTTTTAAAACTGGATATAAAAATAAATCAATCTAAACTAATCGTTCTCAAAAATTTCAGTTTGGTGATTGTCAAAATAAAAGTGAAAATAACCAAGGACACAACCTTCGAAAAATATTTTTATATTTAATTATGGATTGAATTTGCTTCACTTGTGAGATAAACATGACCCCAGTATAAATTGTATTTGATTAAAATCATGTTCTTAATAACAGTATTGTTCATTTTTGTTTTTTGCCAATTACTCCTGAACCAAATATTATGGTACTCGTGATTTTGGACAAAAGTTTGGGTCATTAAACTTATTTGAGTCCTTATTTCAATCTTATTTAGTTTCACTTGAGCAAAATTTGATCAAAATCGTTAAAGCTCATTTTGGAAAAATCATAATTTTCTGTTGTTTTTTGGAAGTTACGCCCAAATTTTTAGTTATAAAAAACAGTTTTTGAAGCTCCAAGATATATCCAAAATATGGCGACATAGGCTTTTGGGTACTGAGTATATGACAAATGACACATTCAAAAACCATTTATAATAAACTCAAAAAATCTCAAAATGGATATATTCATAAAAATTTCTTTTTATCTATGATATAATATTACGATTACATATGTATGTGAGAAAGATAAAATTATTTAAGTAATTAATGTTACATATACTTTATAACACATATTACCTTACATTGTTTTGATAAAAATCCTACACGTTATCTGTGCATATTTTATCTAACAACATTTCACTAATGGTTTAAAGTTTCCAGAGTTAATGATTTCAACAATGAACTATGATGTCTTTGAAATAAGATAATGTTAACTTAGCCTTTGACAACTGTAAAAAGAGAGTACTTGATAAAACACATCAACACTCTTATTTAGTACTCAATAATCTAGTGCATCAAGAACATTATGAAAAATCGAAATAATATATTCTCTCAACATATTTTGACACAGAATAGAGAGAGTCTTGTGAGTGGAGAAAAATGTTATGTAGTTATTTACAGGAAATCCTGTTTAAGTCTCTCTGAGTATAAAAGTGAGTATGTCTATTTTCTGTTGTCTATATAGATCCTTTTTCCCAAAAATATTGACAGATTTTGATTAAAATTATCTAGTAGTAATGTTTATGCTATAATTTTTCTCAAAACAGCGACATATTTCATAAAAATTGTGGTGTTCAGATTCAAATTGATTCACATGTAGTAGTTTTGCTACTCTGTAAATTCTTATAATGTAGAGATCTTTAGATTGAGTTAAACTACAAAACAGCCCGTTAACAGTGGTAGTAATAAGGTACAAATTTCCAACTAATTAGGTTGACTAATATGAAAAACGAAAGAATAATCTGGATTCCCTTCCTTCTAAAGCAACGAGAAAAGAAAAAGTGTATAGTATATTTGGACTTCATAAGGAAGGAACTACAATTGAATAACAATTATTATCATATGGGTAATAAGTTTAGTTGGTGGGATTTTAATGGGTTTTGGAGTTTTTAATTTTAGTCCGAATGTTTTCAATGAAATCAGAAAATATGATTTGTCAATATGAGCTGTAAATATAAATACAAATTAGTGAGTCAGTTATGTTGAGTTTTTACAGTATAGTGTAACTTTTGTTTATTAATTTGGTTATGATTTATGTCCTATCAATAATTACCTAGACTAAATTTAACGCAATGAAAAGTGTTAAATAAATCTTGGTCTTCTTTTCCTGGCACACATTTCTGTTCAGATTAATTACAAGAAAATATAAAGCAAACATCCTTAATTATTATTGTTTGATTTTCACTTATTTGACAACTAGAAACCTACCCAATACTGGAAGTGTTTTCCTCTGATTCTAAAGGAATGGATATGTTATTAATGATGTTAAATTTACACCCAAAAAATTTATCAGGATTTACTGTTTGGTTTATATTTTCAAATTATTATTATTCTAGGATTGCTTCATGTATTCGACATGAATTCATGTATTTGACATTATAATCTGTCAATTATCATATTCTAATTCATCGTAGACAATAATTTAAAGAGAGCTTGTGCAATTCAGCTTATTGCTCTCAAATAAGAAATATTTATTTAGATTGTCATTTAGTACTGCAGACTCTGAGGTATCTGTTACATGGTGACATCAATGTTAAAGATGAATGCAAAATAGTGGTGATAAAATTAATACAAGTTAAAAGCGGACATCTAAAATTACAAGCTAATCGGAACTCGGATTAATTCAAATTTTCTGGCAATGAGAAGAGGATGAGTTGACCAAGGATTGATCATATATTCCTTTTGTACTTCCAGAATAATTAATTGTACTAGCATTTTAAGACAAACAGGTAGGACAAGGATGAGGAACTGGTATAGTAAGAAGCACTTAAGTGAAGAGAGAGAAAGTTTGTAGACAGCATATACGTTCTGAATATATGAAATGATAAATAACTTACAAGGTTATAAGGAATATACTTGAGAGAGATAATGAGTATTATCACAGAGCACTGTACATTAAATAGGCATCTTTCTATTATGAGCAAGAGCGATATGATTGTAATCTATTCTCTTGATTGTTTTTAAAGTTTTATGTGCCTCAGCATTTTTCCCCTCTTATAAAGAGTACAAAAAGAAGAGAGTACACTTTTTTCATGTACTCTTAAGGTTATATTACTTCATCTTTCCTCTTCTTGTCTTTTCCGTCTCTGACATTATTAGAGTATTCGAGGGCTAGGAATCTTTATTTTCTGGTCTTTTTTACTATTTTTTTTTTATAAGACTGAAAGGTTTTTCATCTTTAAACAACAAGAGAAAAGAAATTTCTATACTGTTTCATGTTTAGTTGGCAGTATATGAAATACATTGTCTAGCTAAATCAAATGAAAGTGTCAGCACTTTCGGCTCCATATAAACGTTTGTGTAATTGTCACACAAACTTACATATACTTTTAGGGGAAGGTTACTGGTTTGTTTTATTTCATTTTTTTATTAAAGTTCTTTTTTTTGAGAATACTTTATGTACAGTTATGTTTTGTTAATTTTAGGTGAAGTTCTACACAATTTTTTTAGGCACATATTAGCACATATCCACTTAATTAAATATACACTGCCATCTAAATCTGAAAGAGAGATGTTTACCAATTTACATAATGTTTTATTTATTTACAACTGTTTCCTATTAAACCTATTAAACTAAATACTTTAAAACAGAGTTTTTTTTCCTTATTTCTAGGTGCTCTACCACATGTTTGAAGCTTACACAGAAATGGGGCCTTCAAATCTAATGTACACAGACATCTTATCTGGATTTGCTTCTTTCTTCGTGGTGGCGCTGGGTGGCACTTTTATTGGTATTATCTGGGGCTTCCTTACAGGTTTCGTAACACGTTTCACAAACCAAGTTCGTGTTATTGAGCCTATATTTATATTTGTTATGGCTTATCTGGCCTACTTGAATGCTGAGATCTTTCATATGTCCGGCATTCTTGCGTAAGTACATTTATATCTTTTTTACAGATTATACAGGGTGTTACAAAAAGGTTGGGCTGGCTATGCATTTTCATATTCTATGTGTGTTTCATATTCTATGTGTGCAAAATAAGAGTTTGCATGTGAATTAAGGTTAATTTAGTTATTTTTTAACCGATTTTTACAAAATGTTATACTACATTTTCGACTTATTTTTGCATGTAGAATCTGATTCTGCATAGCTCGCTACAAAAATAATTTTAAAAAATTGTTTAATTAAAAAACAATTATGGTTTTAGGCTAATATTGGTTGTTGTAGACAATTACCAAGAAATTATGTTTTTAGTTTTTTGTGGATAACTCGGTTATCCTTTGACCTACTGAAACTACAAAAAAGCATTGTATCTGTTGTTAAAAAATTTAAATATTTTGTCTCTTGTACATTTTTTGTAAAGTTAACGGTTTTCAAGATATTCCACGTTAAAATTTTGTAACGGCCGCCATTTTGAAAATTATAAGAATAAATTCTTAGTGATTTGTACGCTACTTGTTAATCGTAAGATGTAAAATCCTTATTCCAAATTTGAACTCGATACCTTATCTATTTCCAGAGTTACAGCGAGTTTATGTCAAAAAGCAAAATGGCGTATAGCTGCTAAACAAAGTGGAAATTGAAAAAAAAATATATTCTTCATTTTCAGCTTAGAATCACACATAGAATATGAAAATGCATAGCGAGCGCAACCTTTTTGTAACACCCTGTATACATTGTTTAATTATATATACTTATTAAAAACTTGAACATTATGATCATTATAATTTGACCTGTATATATCTTGTCTAGATATTAATACACAAATGTACAATTTTTTATTGTACATTCAGTTGATGTTGTGTTAAACTTAAAATATTTAAATTACTAGTATTTAAAATTTAATTACAAAACAAATACAACTTAAATACAATCAAACCAAAGTCAAAAGGAATTTATAAAATTTATCGAGATAACTAAAAGGTTTGTATTTGTAAAACAGAATAAAAAGTAAAATTGTAAATTAAAAATTGTATTGTAAAAGTATTGAATAAAAAGGATACAAGAACAAATAAATATTAATTATGACAATCAAAATAGTGTCTTATTTTAACTTTATACAACAATATTAAAGTTGATTTACAGTGTAGAACATGTTAAAACTAAAATTTATTAATAAAAAAGACAATTATATTAAGGTAATAATTTCAAAATCTCCAAAAATAATTAAAATAAGTAAATAAAGGATAATAAATAGTAATATAATTATTTTACCTCTTTTCCGTCAGAGACTTCTTAGTTCGTCTTCATTAGACGCGTTTCGGGATCTTGATCCCATCATCAGTTTTACACAGAATTCTTCAATTATGTATTTAATATTATATAAAGTGACTTGGATACCTTTAAAATGATTTTTTTTTTAATAAAGGCTATCTTCAATCAATAAAAAGAATAAATATTTATGCTTGCAATCATCCTAAGAAAGAAACATTTTGGTATAAAATATTACAAACCTATTTAAATGAACGCAAAAATATGTTTTAAACTAATTAATGTTCTTTCTACTTTTGGCAATATATATATATATATATATATATATATATATATATAAGTATATATATTTTTTTTATATGGGGTTTTAAGACAAAAAACCAAATATTACGGGGCTGTAAAAGGGCCCTGCAACGAATTACGAAGAATACAATTTAAAAGAAAAAACTAAACATACTATTACAGTGTTGTAGAAGGATTCTGCAGTATTGACTAGATTTTATCAAAAATATTTAGACGGCAAGAAGGGATCAAGGATCTGAGCATTATCCCCCAACATCGCCAGAATGGGACAGAAATCCATGAGTAAACATAAAATGACTAATACGTACACGGGTAACCATCAAAACATATTTTATAACAAACATATTTAACATATATATAATAAGTTTTGTTTAAATTGTATTAATAACAAATACACTAGATTACTGCTTATCTAGGTGTTGACCATACAATATCTGTGGAAGAGAATGAAATTTTATTTATCTTTCCACTGGATGTGCATAAAAGAAAATAACTGGTTGTTACTTGAATGAGACATTTCTTACATTAAAGTCTTGAATCCCAGGGCATTTATAAAAGTTTTTTTTTAAACTAATATATAACCTGGGATTTAACAGTTTAAATTATTCCTAGTTAGTATAATCCTCTATATTCTAACTGTAAGATATGCCGGAAAACTAAGGTCTTAAATCTGCTAGGTACTTATAGAGATCAGATTAACTTACAGGTTAATATTGAGATTTATAATGTCTTCTATCCATAGGATCACTTTCTGTGGCATAACCATGAAGAACTATGTGGAAGCCAACATTTCCCACAAGTCTCACACTACAGTCAAGTATGCTATGAAGATGCTCAGTTCTTCTTCTGAAACCATTATCTTCATGTTTCTGGGTGTTGCTACAGTCAACGATGCTCACGATTGGAACACATGGTTTGTTGTGTGTACGATTGCGTTCTGTTCCTTCTATAGAACTATTGGTAAGTTGTATCCTTCAAGATTTAATAAGTTATTACCAATAAGTTACAATGTTTGTTTTTAGGCTCGCCTTAATAATATAATAAATGTTCCGAAAGCATTTACAAACTTTCTTTTTCTCTATCATACATACACACAAAATCCAAACCCTAAACATACCAATCTATTCCCAAAAACGCCATTCAAAAGATAAAAATGGAGAACAAATCAAGAAAATCAAATTTCACTAACATGAAAATCTCAATATTGAACTGTGTGGTTTTTATAAAATGATGATGAAATTTGAGAATTAGTAGCAAATATAAAACATTGTGATTAACAAGTAATTAAAACATTCTAATCAGCAGTTCATTTAATACCTATATTATTATTATACCAGTAATATTATTATATCTATATGAGACCAATATTTTTTAAAGTTTAAATATTATACCGATTTTTATTCAAGTTCTATTTTTTTTTACAAAAGTTCAAGTATAAAAAAAAAATAATAATAATATTAATAATAAGTATAATTTCAAGTAATAATAAAGTTTTGGTTGTAATCAAAAGTTTATTTTTAAAATGTTATGTTTTTATTATATAAAATTATTTTTTGCCTAAGCAGCAAGAAGAAATAAATCAAATTAATTTTACTAAAGAATATAAAATTTAATTAATCACACCAGAAGTAAACGAAAATGATAAAATGTCCACTACGTATTTTTAGCTAAATAATATTCACTGAATTCATATTAAAGGTGTTAAAAATAATTTCAAAGTAAACTGCACATTTGTCATGTAGTCAACAAGGATGAAATAGATGAGGTGGGTACAATTACCTATTTAGATAATAGCCTATAGTACCTAGAATTGAAGGTGCAGATGAAGATTACTTATATCGTATAAGTAAAGTGAATGATGCATTTGTACAGTTTTGCTTAGAGAGCCTTTGTATAGAGAACTAGAGAAATAAATATTAATCAAAGTTGAGGGTCTTCAACATAGTAGTAACATTAAAGCAGATTTACTATATGTCGGTGAAACATGGAAAGTAAAACAACCCATCGCAAATAAGCTGTAAGTTTTCAATATAAAAAGTCTAAGAAAATTCGTAAATATCTATTGGCCAAATGTAGTGTCAAATAAAATGTTAAGACAAAGAGCAAACTGGCAAAACTCCACTGACCCTTTCATCAAAGCCCTGTGCTATGGTTAGGGGTAACAAGAATTAAGTGGTCACTTAATAAAATTAGCTTTCAAATTAGTCAAATTTTCTCAATTACACTAAAAATGTAACAAATGTTTCACCTTTTTCAAACATTTCTTGTTATTTTTTTATTTCCTCATTTTATACAAATGTGTTAAAAAAGGCATCAACGTAGAGCTGTATGTAGACAGACAAAACCCACATTTCATTTACTTTTAATAGAAAATGAAGCAGTCCTCTGTAGATTATTTTCCTCAGTATACTGTATTATTAAAATTTCATAAATCCCCCAAATTAATAAATAGTTGTTGACTACATTTTATATTTACTCAAATAACTTATTTTATTTGCTTAAATAACTAGGTGTGATCATCTTGACTGCAGTAGTGAATCGATTCCGTCTTTACAAGTTGAACAAGGTGGACAAGTTTGTGATGTCGTATGGTGGACTGAGAGGTGCTGTTGCTTTTGCCTTGGTTTTACTGATCAACCCAAAGACTGTTAAACTTCAACCAATGTTTGTTACTACTACAATAGCTGTAATCTACTTCACAGTATTTTTTCAGGTCAGTTTATTTTTCATAAATTTAGTTTTCTAAGTATCGTAAGTTCTAATTTCAGTAGACCTATTCAAATTGTCTTGTTTAATATAAAGGCTTGAATTAACGATTTTTAACCATGTAAATAAAGAATTATTAATTTTTCTATCACATTAATGAGGAATGTCAAATTAAAATCTAATTCTCCAAAATGCATTAAGAATATGTTTTTCGATGAAAGTAAAACGAGATTAAAATAAAAATGTAACCATTCTGTTTGCCAGCTACCAATAGGCAAACTTTAAAATGTAGAGTCATGCTTACAATAATGTGTAACAATCATTATTCATATTCCTCCCATTTGCCTCCCCTAAAAGTAAAACCCAAATTTAAAATTCAGGTGCCTAATCTGCATCAACTAAAAAATTGAATTATCCATTCTTAAGATAAGGTTAAAAAAATATCATAGACTAACATCACTTCGAAAACAGTAAAAAAATATTCTTAGGGGGTTCAAGACTTTTAGAACCATTGAAACTACATAAATGGAAGTATCATAGTTGTAAAGTAAAACAATAATGTTTATTACAATAAAATGCATACTTTTTCTGAAACTATATTTTATGATTGAAGGGTCAGATGGACAGCCACATATTAATTTAAAATGGGCTTTTTGGTTTTGGAAACAACATTTGAACAAAATGAGAATCTTTAAGACATGAACTGACTGTAGTGCTAAGGCAACTCTATATTTTGAAAAATTAGGTTTTGTTCAGATTAACATAAAATTTTCAAAACCTACCCATAGGAAGACAGGAAGCTAGAGATTTGATCTTCCTTATTCATCATATGAACCTTTTACTTTGTTTCAAAATTTTGCTGATAATCAAAACTGTATTTTCTGACATGTAGTGTTTACAAACACAACAGTACAAGAAGCAGAAATTGAGACACTACAATTCTCTATGACCTTTTTTCTTATGAAATTAGTATAAGGAGTATTGCTAATGTTTTAAATACATAAACAGAACCGAGATCTATGTTAAATAACAATGTAATCCTCAATCCTGCTGTACACTAATACTATAAGTCCATCGATTGAAATTAATACTGAGTTTCCCTCCTTGCAACAATACTGTATAAGAACTACCCAATAAATTCTTTCTCAAACTAATTCACTTTTATTATAGCATACATAAACTTATACAAATACATTTTAAAACATAAATTTAATATCGATTATCTAACACTGAAAGATTTTCATAACTATATAAAAAAACTTGTGTTTAAACTATGTCATCATAGTTCAAAAAAATTGTAATATTGAAAAATAACTATTGTAGGAATCATTGTTGCAAAGCCTAAGCAATTGTGGAATAGTTGACAAGTCAAATGACTTAAATATAAATATGTTGTTTTATGTGTTCCTTTATCCAATTTAAATATCACAATTTTTGTTCTCATTCACCAAATTTGGAAAACTTTTTTTTTTTTTTACAATAAATTAAACAAGTTAAAAGACAACTAAATATAATTGGCAGTTGGTTTTCTTGCGGATCATCCTTATTTTTTACTCGAGAAAATCTTATTTTACCAAATTTGGTTTAATGTAGACAAGTTCAATAAATAGAAAAAATTTAAAATTGAAAACCTATATTCATATAATACAAAGTGTTCTTATTTCCCAGAGATATTAATAAACATATATGTTTTTATTGATATTCAATTAAATAAGCTATGGATATGAACATCATTTTCTTGACAGCGTTAACATAATTAATTTTTAAATTATCATTTGCTCAGAATCATATGTAATGTTGAAAAATGAAATTATTTATAACAAGAGAAGAAGAAATATTTAGTTAGTTCAAAATATATAAATTAAAAAAATAATATTAAATTATTCTTACCAATTACTAAGTAATTACACATGAACATTGCCAATACTAACTGGAACAAAAATTTAAAATTCACTATAGGTAGGACATTTTTGTAAAAAGCTAGTATAATTTATATATTGTTTATACATTTTAATAACCATATTGTTCTTTGCAGGGTATTACAATAAAACCATTAGTAAGGATATTAAATGTAAAAAGGGCTGAGAAAAGAAAACCTACCATGAATGAAAGGATACATGAGAGAGTAAGCCAATTTATATTTTTTAGTTAAATATTAGTGTACTAAATTATATAATTTTAAAAATAATTATAGCATAGCCATGTGTCCTACTTGTTACAAAATTCTTATCATATTTATTGTTACAATTTTTTTTTTTTTTTAAATAGGTGTTATATGGTTAATCCTACCGTTTTAAAAAATAAATGTATGAGTGTCTTTGTGTTTTTTATAATGTGTCTGTAAAGGCGAGATGTGGATTCAAATAATAAACTAATAAAATTGGTTAACATACTTACTTACTACCTTACAGTCCTTTGTATGTCCTTATTTGAATGGTCTATTGATTTAGGAGATCAAGCCTCCATTATCAAGTCGATTACAAACAGTTATTCACAGAGTCACAATTAAAACAACACAAAACACTTAAACAACTTAACACGTTACAATAAATGAGTAAAAGTCCATCGTTGGCCAACTGATATGACCCGACTGAAAAAATTAGGAAGATTATATCATCTAATCTACCCCGACCTCTCTATACGGAAGTGCTTAGGCCTATTGATATTCTGTACATTTTGATTTCCTCAATTGTGTTAAATAATGCATTTGGTTAACCACAAAATCTAGGGCCTCCAGACCAATCTAGAAATCCTTCATATTTGCAAATATCATTATTTATGAATACCCTTGAAGAAATGCATATATACAACACGTTTAGAAATAATCAAGATAATATACTAAATGATAAACTCAAATACAGTTCAAATGTATTATTTAACACAATTGAGGAAATAAAAATGTACTAGCGCGGAATACCAATAGGCCTACAACTTCCGTTGTTACCATATCAGTTGGCCAATGATGGACTATATTTACTCGTTTATTGTAACGTGTTAAGTTATTTAAGTGTTTTGTGTTGTGTTGTGTTGTGTTGTGTTGTGTTGTGCTGTGCTGTGCTGTGCTGTGCTGTGCTGTGCTGTGCTGTGCTGTGCTGTGCTGTGCTGTGCTGTGTTGTGTTGTGTTGTGTTGTGTTGTGTTGTGTTGTGTTGTGTTGTGTTGTGTTGTGTTGTGTTGTGTTGTGTTGTGTTGTGTTGTGTTGTGTTGTGTTGTGTTGTGTTGTGTTGTGTTGTGTTGTGTTGTGTTGTGTATTGTTGTGTTGTGTTGTGTTGTGTTGTGTTGTGTTGTGTTGTGTTGTGTTGTTTTCAATTGTGACTATGTAAAAACTGTAAAAAACGTTTGTAATGGACTTGATAATGGAGGCATGATCTCCGAAATCGATAGTCCCTTCAAATAAGGACTGTAGACGGAAGTTAGGTATGTTAACAAATTGTATTAGTATATATAACAGTTCTTGGAGGCAACATATATAACGCATCAAATAATAATACTGATGCTTCAATATTTCTGATAGTTCTTCTAGTACCATCTCTAATGGTAGATCAATTTTAGCGACAAATATTTTTTGAAACGTTGAGAATTGATGAATGTCACGGTTTGCATGATTCATCATTTCAATTATTTAACAACTAAACTGTAGTTACTTGCTTTACTAGTCCAGTGGTGTGAAATGGAGAGACATAGTAGGTCTGGCTTCAATTAAGGCAGTCAATTATATCATGCGGATAGTTTGCAAAAAAAGTAACACAGAAAAATCTCTCAATAAGACGATAGGGCACGCTGTATGGGTATGCTGTATGGGCATGCTGTATGCCACTATCTAACTAACAAAATCCTCTACATAATTCTCATTCACCACCGTTATAATACGTTACTATCTGTTTTAATATATCTTACCAACTTTAATAGGTCTTTACTATTTCAGACACTATATCTATACCATCACCATTGATTTTGCACTTTAAGTTGTTGAATAAATATATTTTAATTTCAGTTCATGGACCACACGATGGCTGGCATTGAAGATATCCTAGGGCATCATGGGAACCATCATTTAAGAGACAGGTAGACTACACCTAATTTTTCAAATTTGTGATTTTATGTGTTGTGATTTACTTATGATAAATTGGAATAACAGTACTAAAGACCTTACTCTGATCCACCGAATAAGTCTTTAATTGTGTAGGTATTTTATAAATAAGGTGTCATTATTTTTATATTTGGATATAAGGTTTAGTCGCTTAGTTGCATTTTGTCCTCAATGAACATATTGTATATATCCCTAAAATGTCTGTAACACAGAACAATCACATCAGAGGCAGAAGACAGATTTGTTTCTTCAAAACATTGCATATAGAAAACATTTCAGGCAGAGTTTCGTTTTTAGTAATGCAACAGAGAAATGAATTTAATTAATATAACTTAAGTTATAACTCAAAAATTTAAAAACTGAGTAATATTTTAATAATTTAGTTTTGCTTTATTCTTCTAGAGAAAGAAAGACAAATATTATTTGATAAAATAAATGTATGAACAACTAGAGACATGGAGAATTTAGGTTATCATTGGATGTTACAGACAAAGATTTTTATAAAATTACTTTCAGCTCAATGTTCTGTCACTCCTAACATCATTTTTTAAATTTCCACAATTAACACATTTTGTTATAACTCCATCCTCAAAAATATAAATAAAATATAGGACAAAATACCATTAGTTCAAAACTTGTCAACTAATAACATTTAGAAGACTGACGGAAACAACAGAATTTTTACTCCAAAGTACTAACTTGTGTAAATCTTAGAAAAAATGAACTAATTTATTTTGTTTATTTTTCTTCAAAATTATTTCCTACCTATTCCTCTATGGTAAATAATTAGAAATAGATATGTCACAGTGAATTCAAAGTTTTCAATAGAAGGAATTTTAAGAAAATGACTATTTCTTGTACTTTCTGTGTTAAGATGAAACCTCAATACTATAAAACACAAAAAAAAAGTATTAAAGGTTACTTGGTTAAATATTCATTTTAAAGAACCACTCCAATAATCTTCAAGGAATAGATATTTATTTATTAACTATTTATGAGTATAATACTTTTCAATTTCATTATTCATGACAGGATATCTTCTGCTGTAACTGATTAGTTGTGTGAATTGTTTTGTTTGTTTGGTATGTCTTTGTATATACATTCAGACAATGAACCATCACTCATGTCAAATGAACTCAAGACTTTTTCTTTCTAGAGGAATCGAATAAATCGAACAATACCATATAATCCATCAGGTTCGAATGGCAATATCTGAAAAACAATTTCACTTGATTTGTAAAACAATGGGAATTAGTTCTTAATTATGGATCGCTATTGTGTACGCTACAAATAAGAACGCAATTTTACACATCAAAGACGATTTTTTAATTATCTAATTATTTCAACCTGGTTGGTGAATTTTGGAAAGAATTTGATAAAAAACATGTTGTACAAAGCCGGTATGACCTGTTAGTTGATGAAAGTGATTTCATTAAAGCCAACAGAAATTACCCTGTCTATTTGATAGGAAGAAACAAGTTGTCTCTACCATGGTCTTTATGGATTATGGCTCTCCAGCATGATAAATGACTGTATCAAGAACATTAAAATCAAAGTTCTATTACTGCTGATCCTGTAGGAATCTTCCCATTGCTACTGAGATTCTACAACAAGAAAACATCATCTGCTGAAGATGATAAAAAATAAACGACTTTCTATATCTTTACAAAGCAGAGCTAATGTTTATCAAATAATGATAATGATAATACGCCCATAACCTGTAAGAAGATTCATACTCTAAAACCTAGAGATGTTCAACTAGATCAAGACATCCTCCTAAATATAAATGACTATTTATACATTAAGAAGGAATGTCTAATCTAAATCATATGATTTTGTTTTGAAGATATGACTAATTAATTATTGAGCTATTATAAATATTATTAACCTACTTTCAGATACATGTTTTCTCAGTTTAATTAAACTGTGTTACATTAGGCTGATTAACTTCTACATTTCTAAAAGATTAGAAGTTTTAATTGTGTTCTTGTAATTATTAACATGTTACAGATTCAAGAGATTCGACAACCGCTTTATCCGACCCTACTTGTTACGTAACCATCAAGGTAAAGAACCTAAAATTCTTGAAACATATTCTAAGCTGGCTATGAAAGATGCAATGGACTACATGCGTAGGAATGCATCAACAATTGGCAACATCTCTGGGACAGAATCAATGTCAGCCATCTTCAGAAACTACACAGCAGGAAATCTAAATGGCAGGTCTGTTGAAGCGCCAGTCAACATTTTTAACTATTTGAGACAGCAATCAAGGAAACTGACAACTGACGACTTTGCCTATGAAAAGTAATCAAAACAGCATGCAATTGAAACAATTCATTTATACCAAATTTTTGCATAAATAAAAATAGATATTTTGTAAAATTGTATTTAGTGGAACATTTGAAAAAAAGGGGTAAAATAATCCTTTTGCATGTTAAACTGTAAATATTCAAATGAAGTGATAACTTTGTTTGTTAGACTTTTGCATCCAAAAATGCACTCTTTCTGTGTGTGTTAAAAAAGCTTGCTTATCTATGTGAATCAATAAAATGTGTGTAACTGTGGGCAGAACTCTTCCTAAATTACATACTGTACTTGAAATTTGGGTTAAACATATTCTTCAGCCCACAGTTGTACAATACGACTAGGTTTTTCACCGTGTCGCTTGAATTTTTTTTAACTCGCACTTGTAGGAGTTCACACACAAAATAGATTCAGAAATGAGGTCTTTAAACAATAAGCTCGTTGTGAGTTGATGTTGTGTATAGGAAGATAAAATATCCAGCTAAAAATCTAGCATTAAATTTTGTAAATATTCAAGGTCATGCCGTATTTACTTACTTTTCTAGACATGTGTCTCACTTTCACCGATGTTTCCTACATTATTCATGATATAACTTAACAATAACAGTTTATGATGTATCAATATGTTCTTCATGCCAAATAATGTCCTCGAGCAAAAATTCTTCGCTAGCCAAAATGTGTGTTAAAGTTTCAACATATCTACAATTATAACTTTCCATCAGTATTTTTCAACTACTTTTACCGACTTCAAATTTTAAACCTTCTCTGATTAGTTTTGTAAATAAGTCTTATATTTGTTTTGTTTAATTTACTTTTTTTAAAAGTACCTTGAAAAATATAAACCCACATAATTTAATGATTTCACTAATCAGATTTTTATTTCCATTAAAATTATAAATAATTTTCATTTAAATAAATGTCAAAGGCTTTTATTTTATTTTTAATAGATTAATTTCAAAGCATAACAGCCATAAAAAATTAATTAATTGTATTATTATCACTGTCATAACAATTTATCACATTAAAGTGATTGGCGTTATATCTTTATCTTATGTATTATCACTTCTGATATTATCATCATAATGTATTATACTTCCCAATGTTTTTATTACCAATTATATTGCTATTATCCTAGATTGCATCATTAAAAAACATAATTATCACTCCTAATTGTACATGTAACTTGATTACCACTGCTTCAATTATTTTCACCATGTACCATTTTTACTATTTCCGATTATCATTCTCAGAGATCAAACACAATAATTTCTAATTATCATTTTCCAAACAAATATTCTTTCTTAAATTGTTCATTCTTACAGCAGATTTGCATGCGTGTGAATATGTGTTTTTGATTATGTGTATGTGAGAAAGAATGTCTATTCTGTTTATTTGAAATGTAATCAATATTTGTTTGGTTTAGTTTTTCACAGTTGGATTCAAGTACGTGGAACATCGATCTACAAGAACTAGAGTATAACCCTTCTAAGAAAGATTTAACAGATGCAAAGATTCATCATCTATTAGCTGAAGAACTTTGTCAGCCCTGCCGAAGGGTGAGGCCAGAATTACGATCTCAACAATTTGTTAAGTTTCCATTGCACTTCTTAAATGTTTTAGATGTACCTATCCTAAGTTGCTTTCAAATTTAAAGAACTGAATTCAACATACAAAAATTGTTAGTTGAATATTTGGAAAAGTATTGTATAGTTGTCTATTTCCATCCTCTATATCCAGAGAAATGTTAAGAGAACTTTAGGAAGGTATTCAGAACACCAAAGAAATGAAACAAAAGCATTATACTTTATTCAGAAAAGATAATTCCCATCTATCTACCCAAATGTAATTTTTACTAAAAATTTTAATTTCTAAGAATCAGATTTAGTTATTGTATTAAAGTTTTTTTTACAAGTATGTATCAAAGAGTTCAACATTCGTGCAAAAAATTACATTTTTTCATCAAACTGTTTTAAAATAGCAGGTGTTTAAAATTGTTATTGTAATTAATCCTTTTTTTAATATTCAAAATTTAAATCAAATTTGTATTATTTTGCAATGATTTGGTACAAAAGTTAGACTGTGATTTTTTTTTTATTGGTTAAAACACTAAGCTACATATTTCTTTGTAAATTAATAGTGAGGGGAAAGGTTGAAGAGATGATTTATAAGAACATAAATTGTCTTTCATCCAGGAAGAGACCTTCATTTTTCAGCCAGACAGGAATATAATTTAAACAGTTTTGAACAAGAAAAAACCTCTACAAAAATATCAAAGTGTTAATGATTGTCCGACTTTAAAGCATCACTTTACGTTCTGAATACATTTACTTCTACATCAAGAATCTCTACACTGTTGAAAAATCTTCTTTAGCCAACTGATTAACCACAAGAAGATTTTTGTAGTAGTTGCCTGCCCATAAAAGAATTCAAGAAATGAGTGGTGAATCACCTAGCTAAAAAGCAAGCAGAAGCTAATTTGTAGAGCCCTGACTATTTTTCGTGAACCCAATAATTATTTGAAGAATGTCATGAAGACCTGGAAACAGGATCAACAATCCTCCTATAGGACATATTATCACGACACCCAAAGAAGTTTATTGCTTTCTATAATCAATGGCTTAAACAATTGATGGTACTTATAACACTTGTTTATAAGGAAACTGCTAGAAATAGGTTACATGACTATAAGTCTTTAATATACTAAACACTGTTTCTTACTGAGATGGAAGATCAGGGTTGAAACTATTGCCTCCAGAAGAAAGCTAGTCTTGATTAGTTGAGACGTAAAAAATCCAGTTTGGGTTACGATGATGATAGACATCAAAAGCAAAGGATCCTTTTTTTTAATAATTAACTAGTTATGTTCATAGCTCGGCCTGTTTGATAAATAGCTTTGTGTGCATGTCCTTAACCAAAATTCCGCTCTCATGTACAATATATTTTTGTTTTATTTGGATTTTTGAAACTCTGGACAGCATATTATATAAAACTTTCTTGACACCGATGTATTTCCATTAAAACGTTTTATCGATCTTTCATCGCTAAATAAATAATTAAGTTAAGGCCATTCTCCTTTTGCTAAATGGACTTCATTTCCTATTTGCCTTATTACACACAAATTAGTGGATATCTGGAATCTTTTCTTTGATTTATGTGTTAAATTTTGTAAGCTTACCTGATCTGAAAATAAATATTCTTTAAAAATTTTACTCCAACGGACGATAAAACAGCCAATAAACTGAACCATGTTACATCCCCCTACCCCTCAGTACCTCAGCACATCCTTCATGCATTGTATAACTGTGGGTCGTGTCGCTTAAAGGTGGTCAAACTAAAACCACTTAGTCTCTAACTGAGAAATATGTGAAGTGATTTTAATAATCATTTCAATTCCATATAACGCTTTATTTAATCATCAAGTTTGTTTTTGATAAATTGATTGTTGTCATTGAGATATAAAAAATATACTAGGGGAAATTAATTTCCTACCACTGCAAAAAATTGTTAAAATTTGAGAAATACTCTCAATTTGATAAAAGTTCCAACTAGCTTTTAAATCATAATCCAACTATATCACTGCAAAAAATACATTTTCGTTGTAAATTTAAAAATGGATCTACTTTGTTGAAAATCTGATTTTAATATTACCTGTGAAGACAAATATTATTATAACTTCAGAACTACTGGTTAAATTTTATTTAAACAAAGATTAGAACTTGACGAGATATCAATGATACATAGGAGAGAAAACTTTATGAAATACGAATAAGCTTTATTCGAGTTATGAGTTTACAAACAGACAAATTGTGCGTTTTTTAATGTAAAGATACTAACATATTTGTGTTCAAAATTGAAGCCAATATTTGAATTTGTTTCTGTTACATTTTTTGTTTAACAGTAATATATATAAACTGGTAATTTTTTTAAGTCATAGAATAACAGTCATGTTTAAACAGAAGGTATCATTGCGCCATGCCAACAAAAAATATAACTTTACTGAAAACTATTTTAAAATTCTATACATTTAAAATGGGTGGTATTGAAAACATTCAAAACAATTACAAGAGACAAAATTTCTAAATGTTTTAAATATGAATGCTTATATCTTTTTTAATTCTAAGTCCATAAATAAGCAAAATGTAAATAACAAAACAAGCCCTTGATAATTGGTTATGATGCCTAGAAGCATTTCATGGTGGCTATAGTTTTGTAATTATAGGCACAAAAGTAATTAAATACAGTTCATGACTTCAAAGTTCTACTACATAATGGTTTTCCCTCATGACTCTCAATTTGTGATATCTAGGAGACTGAAAATTACGTGAATAATCATAACTACACATATTTAGACGTTTTCTATAAGGTAAGAGTTTCAGAATTGTATTACAATCTCTTAAGTGGATGGATAATAAATTGGCTTCATTTAACTATTATTGATCCGATTTTTATGAAACTATTTTGTATTTTGTCCTCTGACTAGAATTTGAACTTGTAATCAGCTGTTTTGAACATGACACAAATTCTCAATCAAAAGAAAATTAAACTAAAAATGTTTTGATTTCTTTTTATTCCGATGTTGATGGAACATTTTAACTTGCTGAGTTCAACTTTTTACATTAATAATTAATTGAAAAGGCGTGTACTGCCCACATTATTTATTTCTTTTCATTTGACGTTCTGAATATTTCCCCAAAGTTTTTCAACCTTCTCTTCTGACATCATCCATACCTAATATATAGGTCAGGCGAAGACATGTATTTAACTAAATAAACTTAATTATGTTTGTCATTCCAAAGTAGAACATTATTTTCCTTTAT
Organism: Aphrophora alni; assembly: GCA_963513935.1. Lineage (NCBI taxonomy): Eukaryota > Metazoa > Arthropoda > Insecta > Hemiptera > Aphrophoridae > Aphrophora > Aphrophora alni. The sequence continues at coordinate 75,330,036 of OY740773.1, forward strand.
TGCACATTATGTACTAATATTATATTTTTTTACTCAGTCATAAAATTTAAGTGGTTACATTGATTGGCTATTCCTATTTACAAACACAATTTTTCTAAAAGTATATACCTAAAAGTTACTAATACTTATACATAGTTCTTTTTCTTGCCTCATTTATATTATATTAAATAAATTCAAAACAGATTCTAAATCAATGTCTCAAATTTCTAATGAATGTGAGTTATCTTTCGTGTAGCTATACCGAAATATTCGGTGTGTTGTTGAAACATGAACGATTATTTCTTGTTACTGTTGACAGAAAGTTTCACATCTTCTACAAATATTTTTCATTATGATCTAGTATAAACTAAATTTTACAACTTCAATCAAACTATAGCCAAATTTGATAAAGATCAGCATTTAGGTTATTAAACTCATGTTTGATAGAATAGAGTCAACAAACACCTGAAATTTGATCTTAAAAAAAAAAAAAAAAAATCTTCAAATTCAATCTTTATGTATTTACTGTACTGATTGATTTTGTTTAAACTTTTTACAACCATAATATTTATATCCAGAAAAACGTTAATATATTGGAAGCTTGTTATCACTAAGAATATCAAGCTATTACAACTAAGGTTGAGGTTAAGGTTGAGTTGATACCAGTCCCTGATATTAGGACTTCAGACACTGTCAACAAACAAATACCAATAAAATAGAAATTTCATTTCCAAATATATCACATTGTTGTTAAAAACAAGTTAGCAAAACTTATTTTGTGTATTCTCATTATACTTAACAACAAAAATCATATTTCACTACCTTACCCACAGTCACTTCCTTCTGGTGAATGACTATTGGAGTTGACAAAATTTAAATAAAAAATAGGAAAAGTAACCTTAATCAAAATGAATCTTTGGGAAATCTAGCTCTTACTTAATGGCATAAATATTTCACTGTATAGAATGTGATTCCCCGTTGTTGACAAGCAGCAATTTTTTAAATCACAAATTTACCCGTCTTCTAAAATTGTTGTTCTAGGCAAATAACTAATCTGCCTAGATTAATATATAGAGCTAGCTTCTAAAATAATTGTTTAAAAAATAGTAAAGTCCTAGCTCAAAAGTTAGAATACTAAAATATGTTCAAGCGTTATAGTTAGGATAAATATCTAATTTAACAGTTTGTCAAGATTTATTGATTTTTTTAAAAATCAAGAGTATATTAAAACATATACCTTGACGTATAAAACATCAATAATTTCATTTCATATTTAGTATGGAGTTCCGTAAAATATTGACACTTTTTTCTGTTGTATGAACGTGAAATGTTTATTGTTTCTAAAAACAGTTTTGGGAGTAAATCGTTTAATTCTGGAATCAACTCAACCGAAGTATAAGGCTCTATTGTGTTGTGTGATCGGATCTAGTTTGTTGGCGGTAATGTTCATTATTCTGTGTACCAAAACATTTAGATACAATTTTACAATATTTGTTTATTTTGCACATAAGTAATTATTCAATATTTGTACATGAATTCAGTTCTTCTGGGGAAAATATGTTATAGTCAAATCATTATAATGTGTTCTTTTGATGATTAAACAGATGAAAAAGCAATTTATTGTAAGGTAATTTGAAAAGCTACAGATTATTACTAGTAGCTAGTAGTAGATAGAATTGCTGCTAGATAATGCATGGTATCCTATTCTGTAAACTTAAGTAAGCATGAAACATCAATTATTTCATCAAAAATTTTAAAAAAGCCTTGTAGTGGAGAAGTTTTCACCTACAATTTTCAAACAAATCATTCGAATAATGTAACAAGTGATTTACCAGAAAAAGCTAAGCAATTTATTTATGGGAGCAATTTATACCCAACATTCTATAGATAATAAATAGTTCACGTATATATTATCACAGTTATTATAATATGGATATTTTTGGGTTGATTTAAAGCCATGGCTTTAAATGAACCTAAAATGGATGTTTCATTCGCACGGATTAATTCAAGTTAAATTAATAAGATAAATTTGCAAAACATTGTTATTGTTATTTTTGTGGCACAATTTTTTGCTTTTCAAAAATTTTTCCTGGTAATTTTAGAGTGGAAGTTTTTGAATTTACTAAAAGTATCCATTTATTAGTTGTGATTCATATAGAACAGTGAAGTCTCTTAAGATGATTTATAATATGGAGCAATTATACAATTTAAAAAATGAGACAATCGTGTAAATCTTGGAAATCTATAAAGAAATTCAATAGCAGAATTCTATAACCCATCAGATTTTTTTCTTTTTAAGAATTATTAAGGGAAATGTATATGCAAGGTACCCTCTGTTTAGTAATACCACCCAGTAGATGAGTGATGCACCCTTATTTCCATTCACAAACAAGTTACAGATTGTTTGAAACGGCTTGTATTCAAATCCTGGGAATATTCATCAATTATTTAAATATAGAAATTATGAATCTTTTGATATATGCACACACAATTTATAAGAATAATCGACAGTTTCAAAATTAATTTCATCTAACAAGTTAATTAGTCTTTAAGTAATTCAATTTTTTAAATGACGGTTCTTGAAAATGTTTACAACTTAAAAAACCAGGTAAAATATTAAGGATAAAAACTATAAGAATAAAATATGTATATTTTTACCTAAATATAACAATTGCCAAGTTTAAGAATTTTCTTAGTCACAAATTATTGTTTATAACAATTGACAGTTAACTTAGAAAAATTAGATTTGCATTTCACTACAGATAGTCCTAGTAATTGAATATAAACAGTTTCGAACACTCTCTACTCTGTTAGTTAGTTCGTTGCTTTAAAAGTATTAATTTAGAGTTGTACCTCTCGCCTATAGGTGGAGATATCTTCAAGAGACCTTATACAACTGCTCATATCTCAATGTCAATATTTTTCATGTTATAGTTCACACCTACAAACAAATTCCTGAACACCTTTGATAATTTGCTAACACCGTAGTTTCCTTCATTGTCGTTAGGGTGTTGAGTAGCTTGGTATGTTTGTAGTTTGAAACTTCTTTTCAGTTTAACGTATAACTTCTATTATTTGATCTATGAAATATTTTGTCTGATTTATTTCTTTACACACACTCTTTATGAGTAAATAGCTTAAGATTTTATGAAATAGTAAAGGTTATTAACTGATACAGCAATAAATATGAAAATAATGCAATACAGTTAAATTTAAATTTTCATGACTTTTTAAAGCAAATTAATTTACAGGTAAGTTGCAAATTACATTTACAGATTTAGTAAACACTCTTTCCCTTGATTGTCCGTATAAATATTTTGTAATTTTTATTATTAGACTAATTTTAAAGATTAATTTTATAAGTGCATGTCTTGTAATGTTGTGAAATAAATGTAAAGTACAATTACTTGTGTTGCAATATTTTATACAACTTGATAATTTAAAAATACTGTAAGTATTTACTAAATCATATAATCAATGGCTATGATTCATTCTTCACATGACGTCATTATTCTTATTAGTATTAGTTGTAGTTAGGATTCAAGTAAATAATGAAGTATGTTTTATGGTTGCAGCATCGTCGCCTGAGTTACAGCAGACATGCTGTAGATGATAGAGATCTTACAACGCAAGTTAACTATAGAATGCACATGAATATTCGTAGAATGGTTGGAGATCAACGTAAACACCACCACAAGCGAAGCAAACGTTTAAACAAGGTTAGATATTATTACGTTCCAACACATGTTATAAATGAATTCTCGTGTATGCTTTTTAATTGATATAGATATTCATTTTATTATCCAAATATATTTTGTACCTTGTATTTCTAAACTCCTGTTCATGCACAATATTTGTTTCACTTCATAACTCTTATTTATTCTTAAAAATTTAGGAGAGATCCATTTATTTAAAATGCAACAGAAATTTTTAAAATTCTGTCCAAAATTAATACCACTTTCCAAAAATCAAATGTAGTTTACCCATATTTAACATATTTTTTGTTATATATTTTTTAAACAAATTTTAAAACGAAGTCACATATCATTTATTGGTCCACAGAATTTTAATAGTTTCGTAGACTTTAAAAAGTTGTAGTCAATTATTGTGCAGTGCGTGTGAAATTGGAGTGTTTATGTTCCGCGTTCTCAAAATTCCATTTCAAGTTTCAAATGAGGAATATGCTGGTATAATTTTTATTTATGGGTAATGCAATGGAAACTTGCTGGCTGCAAATAAGGAATATCAAAAAAGGTTTCCTATAATAGTATTCCAAATCCGAAAACCTTCCCTTCGGTTTTCCAATGTTTATGCACAACTGTTTCTTTTCCTACATGTTCTTATTCAGTTGAAAGAGAAAAACAACATTGGGCACTGACGAGGAGAATATAATACAGCAAGTTCAACGTAGTCTGGAGCAGTAGAACAACATTATTTTCACCAGTAGAACTCGTTCTGAAATTCTTTCCATTTCTTCTTGAAACTCCTATCAACATCATTTCACAACTAATTACTCTCAAAAGAATTTGAATATATAAATGAATAAAAAACGCAAGAACAAAAGGAAGAAATTTTCAATAGAAATCCATAAATATGTAAACTATTTTTTTGTTTATTTTATTAACTGTTTCCTGAAAATATGTGATTTTCGTTATTATAATTATTTAAATTACTTAACCTTTATTAAATCAAGAAATTTGCTCAAAGTTCGACCTCCTTTTTTGATCGTGTTGTTTCCATTCAATTCTTATCATTTATATTTTCATTATCACTGCCATTGTTATGTCTGTAAGAGACTTGTATAAATGGCATGGGCGATTTGATTCTAATGCAAACACATATTGAACAAAAAAGAATAATTTTAAAATGGCAGCCATTTAAAAACATTTATTTGACTATGTAATCATCTTAAAACTTACTAAATTAAGTCAAAATTTTACAGATTTTAATATTTGTTCATTATGCCTAACCCTAATCTCTCCAAGATGAAAACAATAAAATTAATAAATTGTAATGTCTGACCATAACCTGCGAAGAAAATTAAATATTCTCATATTACAAAGAGCAAAGTCGCAACACAAGTGTAGAGAATACAGTTATTGAAGTCTCATTACAGCAAAAATTCCAACTTGCAGAATATGAATGAGATTGTTAATTAGCATGAGAATGTCCTTTATATTGAAGTAATAAAATCATACTGTGTTCATAGGATGGCAAACAAAATCATGTCAGTTTTCCTGGAATCCAACAAAATGGAACTGCAAAACAGTTCGCTAATGGTAAGTTCAATAATTAATAAATAAAATGTTTAAATTATTCTAATAATTAGGTGTAAATGAGAATTATAATTTGTCTTTTTAACTCCAGCTGGATCTAGTTTTAATTCTAAATGCAATTTATACATTTTATACGCAATAGATAGCAACAGATTGTATTAGAAAAATGATTTTTTTTACATACCTTCATCATTATGTAGGAATTCAGTGGATTAAAAATTATTGTTGTTTTTTAAAGTGTGTGGAAATCAACCAACTTGACTTTTGTTGATACAGTATATGCTTTTCTTTAACTAACTATGGTTGATACGGGACTGTCCCGAAAAATCTATCGTTTATGCGGGTTGCATTCTGAAACGTCGCTTATCTGTGAAGGGGCTCCGTATAGTAAATTAGAATCTATCTTATACGAGTATATTGTCTTTATCTTTTGAGAGAGAGAGAGAGAGAGAGAGAGAGAGAGAGAGAGAGAGAGAGAGAGAGAGAGAGAGAGAGAGAGAGAGAGAGAGAGAGAGAGAGAGAGAGAGAGAGAGAGAGAGAGAGAGAGAGAGAGAGAGAGAGAGAGAGAGAGAGAGAGAGAGAGAGAGAGAGAGAGAGAGAGAGAGAGAGAGAGAGAGAGAGAGAGAGAGAGAGAGAGAGAGAGAGAGAGAGAGAGAGAGAGAGAGAGAGAGAAGTTAATATTACTTAACAACAAATTTATTACATAAAAGAAAACTGTGTTTGAAATAATACAATTGACAACAAAAGAGTGAGATGTTAACTTGATGATGACATGAAATCTTCACAATTATTGTCTTTACTAGCAGATCTGCAACTCTGATAACACTTACATCTGATCTTTCCACGTGTTACTGAGATTAGCAACTATTACTAGGCCTAAATGTAATTATTTGTTATCAGCATTGGTGATATCTTTACTTTTAATTGGGTCGGATGTTTTTAATTATTTATTATCAGCATTGGTGATATCTTTACTTTTTAATTGGGTCGGATGTTTTTAATTATTTGTTATCATCATTGTGATATCTTTACTTTTTAATTGGGTCGGATGTTTTTAATTATTTGTTATCATCATTGGTGATATCTTTACTTTTTAATTGGGTCGGATGTTTTTAATTATTTGTTATCAGCATTGGTGATATTTTTACTGTTTAATTGAAGACTCAGTTATTGAGTCTATTGAATAAAAATAATTGTTCGAAATGAACCACACTAGAAACTCTTAACAAACTCAAATCATATTTGATTGAAATTGAGTTTTTAAAGAAAGCGGTTGTTAGTTTTTGAAAATTATTCTTGCATAATACTGCAAACTGCAAAAAAATTAATTTGGGGGTTAAATTTTGAGGCAGTGTGACCAATGAGTTTACTATTTCATTACATTTGTAACATATATCTTGATTATGTCCTTGTCTCCTACTGTTGTCCGATAATCGGGTTTAGGTAAGTACCATGATGGCTGACAATCTGTGTTAACCAACATTTGATAAAAAATTTTGAACCCTTGATCGTTCAAAAACCTTTAGGGTTGGGTAATTACTATGGTGGTTCACAATTTTGAGATACCTAGCTGGATGTACACTTTTGGGTTAGGTAGATACTATGATGACTCAAAACACTTTTTAAGTCAATACTATGATGACCTCAAACACGCTCTAATACTCAACAGTGTAACTGTAAACTAAATAAATATATTACACATTATATTAACATTAAAAATCCCTGAGGTGCGCAATAGAAACTAACGTCTACACTAATGAAACTACCAACAGCCCCTCGCTCTAGTAGCCAACAGTGTAACTATAAGTTATGTACAAATATGTACAATCTTCACACGCACAATACAAAAACCACAATAAAGGTTATTCAAATATTACTTCAAAAACTTTATTGTTGATCATTCATTATGATAAAAAGGTTTTGAATGAACGATCAGCTGTTATTTCAAACCTAAATTAGTTAATATCTTATGCAGTTATGATTTTTTTTATGTAGGCTACGTCTGTTTTGTTTTTAAATAAAGCTACATTTCAATATTATTATTCGTTTTTTTTTTTTTCAGTAATTTACATGAATCTTTTCAGAATTAAATTTTCTATACATGTAATTAAGAAAAAATACACCTTAATTAACCATTTTTCAAAGTAATCTTACGTTAAACACAAAAATGTGTGTTTTTTTATAGCCCAATTCTTGTGTTTTACATAAGATATCTCAAAAACTAATGCATATACAGCTCTGGGACCAATTTTATTCAATTTTTCAAATAAAAAACCATAAGAAACCATCATATTTGTATCTTTATTAACGCCTTGAAAATCTCTACATGGCCTCATTTCACCGGGGGTACTGAGTTCTAGGCGAAATCTTTCACCCTGTATAACTCGCTAACAAAGCGTTTTCAGGCATATGTTTATATGAATTTTTTTTTTTTTTACTATAGAATGTGCTCCCGAGAGATTGCCGTGTAGTTTTGAATCACTCTGTATAAATATATTACACATTATATTATGATTAAAAATGCCGGTAGTGCGATCTAGTAACAAACTGCTACAGTAATGAAATTAGTAACTGTCCCCTCGCTCTAGTAGCCAAAGGTATAACTATAAATCATGGGAAATTAAAAGTTAAAGCTGTGACGTCAGAGTATGGCACGTGTAACGTGTGACGTCACGGAAAAGATGGCGGCCCTGTGTGATATATTAGGTTGGGTTAGGTCACATGGTCCCTCCTCCCCCTCGCCACCACTTTTGACATAAAGTGGTTCAACCTGTATTAATCACTTGAACAAATCTTATAGGTAATGTAGAAGAGTATTAAAACTCGTGTACATAAAAATTTTGATTTGTAGGCCTATTAGTAAAAGTAATCATCTAAACTCAACATCTAATTACTATTTACATCTAATGTTATTTAAATGAAAATTTTCATTGAATTTCAGATATGATGTAATATTTAAAATTAAGAGGAAAGTTACTACTAATTTTACCAAAGATTTCAGAAACCAAGTAATACAAATACTACTTTTACACATATCACTTAACATACGGTCACAGATAAAACTTCAACTTGATCAAAACAGAGATATAATTATTTAATTTTATGAAGGGGAAAAGTGCATGATGATTAGTCAAAATATTATCGAGATATTAATGTTTGTTACATTTACTAAAAGAGTTCTCAAAAAATAAATAAACATGTTTTGTTTTATGAATCATGACTAGGCCAATTCGGTACAAATACCAAAAGTACATGTTGATGATGTTACAGATTATATTGATGAAGTCCTTCATGAATCAGAAAAAGCTGAAGCCAGGAAATCAGGATCAGGAATAAAGGAAGACTGGGAGAGTGGGATAACATTTACAGTACACCCTTCGCGTAAGTATTTTGAGCTGATATTTGTAATAATCATAACATGTTTATTAATTGAAAGTAACTAAAGTATTATTAAATTGCACTAATATTTATAAATACAAATTTGAAAATATATTAGAAAATGTAAATGTATTTACTCAATCACGGAAATTTAAACAAAATCAATAAATAAATTGGTTTACAAAAACTAATTACAAATGCTGTACTTTTTATTTCAGCATAAATTAATATACCACAAATCAAAGCAAACCTTCTTGACTCAAAAATTTGTTTCGCAAAATGTATTTAACTTTTCAAAGTTGAGGTTGTATGGAGATAATTGTGTATAAAAATGAAGATGCAACCCCAAATATGCTTACTAAAATTCAAAAAATGTTTTGCCTCCAGGTGGGAGCATGTTCAAAAGTCAATTATATATAGAAAGAAAGAAGAATTATGATGTTGATTAGATTTCTGATATAAGTACCTCGGAGTAAAAAAACAAAAAACAGGATTTTTATAAAATGTATTAATTAGTACCTATTTCTCAGAAATCCGTTCTTCTTCATCTTCATCCAGCTCTACAGCTCTAGGTGAGCTTTGGCCTCATTCACAATCCCTCCTCCATCTCTTACGATCCTACGATCTAATGCCGTATTTCCAGGCAACTATTGACATTTTCCTCAAAACCTCGTCCTTCCATCTATTGCGTGGTCTTCCAGGTTTTCCCTTCCTTTAAATTGGGTTTTATACATCAACTCTGGCATGTGACTACATAGCATTCTTTCCACATATCGCATTCATCACAGTCGCTGAGATTCACAATTGAAAATCAAAAGAAATCACTATTGAAAACTATTCCTTATGAGTTTTTAGGCTCAAAATGTGATAGCTCTTGCATTGAGACTAAACACAAAAATTAAATTTATTTCCAAATCCGCTTTAACAATGTTGATAAAATTATAATCACTGCTGGATGGATTTTAGACATTTTCAAAGAAGAAGTTTTTTAATGTACAATTTGCATCCTTGTTTTTAAGTTTCACAATTCACCCAAATTCGTTGATTGGGCTGATTTGAGATATTCAATCTTCTAAGGTTCATTTTCAATTTTTAGTTGATAACCTTCTCTGCAACATGTTTATAATAATAAATTTTGATTATTTAGACTTTGTTTTGTGTAAGAGTATGGTTTGTGAAAAATTTAGTACAATGTTTGTAAATCTATTATTTTGGGTTACTTCTCAACTGATTATGATTGTAGATGAACCAGAATTTCTATACAAACAAATTTAAAAAATTATTAACCTTCCTCTGTTTATTGTATTCCACAGAAATGAAATCTACATCCCTAAATCTATTCCTCAACTTTGAAAAATTATTATTTTTTTACAAAATGTTTGTGTTAAGCATGTAGTGCAGTAAAAACTATAAAGCATAAAACAAATTTCCATAACAGAACGGATGTCTCAGTATTGCTAAAATTATCTGATTTTCTGAAATGTACAAAATTCATTTAAATCCCATCAATTTTACATTTAGTTTTATAACAGTCAGTGTCATGAGCTTTCACATCATTTTACGTACCGTGTGACATTTTCTTACATTTTCTATTTTTAATTTTTGTACGTGTGTGTGTTTTTATTTCTCTCTCTCTCTTTTCCTACTTTTTTCTTAATTTTATCTTCTTTATACAGTGTAAAAATAAAGATTACAGAATTTTTTACTTATGATCAATTATTTTAAAATTTCTTCTTCAAACTGGTTAATCTACACTTTTTTTATATTTTGATTCAGTCTTATACAATTTTAATTGTATTCTTTATTTGATCAGTTATAACATACAGTAATTGGATTACAAATGATTTGTATCAAAAACAACAAATGAAAATTTAAGCTTTGATTTATATACTTTAGAATTAAATGATATATTTGAAACCAATATATATAATTATTTTTTTAAACTTCATAACGAAGTGATATTAAATTATTTAATATATAATAAACAAATACATAAATCAATACTATTTCAAAATTGTATATACATATATGCTTATACACACGACACCATACAAAGAGACTGTATACTGGAAAAACACTAACCCAGAATTTAATATGTGAAGCAAATTTTACTTTTAGTTTTTAATATTTGAAATGTAGGTGGCATTGACTTTTTTGTTATTATTAGAAATGACAAGAATTATTGTGTTTATCTTAGTGTATTAACAGAGTTACAAGCTTCACATTTTGTTAATCTGTATGCCTAGATATTATGTGTATCATAACGTCACAAATAATATTTTTCTATGTCAAAATTCCCAGATTGTTAGAATAGCAGTCCATATTTACATACAAAATCTTTTTTTTTTTATCCATTTCAGAAACTCATCAGTAATTGTAAAGTGGTAACTGAGAGTAAATATTTTCGAAAATAAATTAATATATTTTGTTATTGGATTAGGTATAAATAAATATTGAGCTTGACTTGTGAGATAATATTAAATAGAATAAAATTCGAACAGAATATCTCACAAAAATTACGTTTACTTAATCAAACGCGTTTCAACGACAAAGTCCCCATCCTCAGCAGTACATAAGCTAGAATATCTAAACTATAACTCATGTAGCACTGAGGATGGCGACTTTGTCATTGAAACGGGTTTGATTAAGTAAACGTAATTTTTGTGAAACTTTTTGTTCGAGATTTATTCTATCATTGGATTGGGTAAAATTCAAATTTATAATGGATTTGTTTATTTTTGTATTTTACAAACTTGTTTTGAAAACATAAGAGCTCGAAATTTGTTTATGTTTTTTCTAATATTCAAGATTTAGTATTAGAGCTGAACCGTAAAGTGTGAATCTTCTAATATTAGGGGGAAAAAACTAAAGAACTAAAATAACCGTCTTAAATTATAAAACAATCTACTTAGTTTATTTTCAATTTCATATTTTTATTTTTTTTAAATTGATCCCTGGATCTGGAAATATCTATATTTAAGCATTGGGTTAACAAATATCTGTTGTTAGACCATCAAGTCTTCCAATTTGTGGTGTTTGAACACCACCGCTGTTTCAAATATCTTCAGGTGAAAACATCGATAAAATTTAATTTTAAAATGTCCTGCTATTACTAATTTAATTTACCTTATGATTGTATTGTAATTTTGTTGTATCAAATATTTTTATTGATATATTACTTTTATCTCTTTTTAACATTCTAATATTTTTAGTAAAACAAAACAAAAATGCGAGCATATATTTCATACATGGATGGGTATTTTTATCAAACCCCGACTATAATATAACTTCAAATGTAATTCCATATCAAATATTTTTAAAAAATATAGATTTAGTTTTGAAAATTTCTAAGAATTTCCATTCCATTACCTATGATTATTTGTAATTTTTGATGTCCTATGAAACTGTCAATTTTAATACATAATTTGCATTGATATTTTGAAATAAATTTCCTAAACAGTTTTACTTCTGAAAGTGTAAAACACATATCTGACTTATAAGAATCTGTAAAACACATACTTTTTAAACTTGCAACAATTTTTTGGATAAAAGCATTTATTATCAAATCAGTAGCTCCGGGTTAATTTAATTTAAAATAATTAAATTATAAACATCTTACGATTTTAAAACTTGAAAACTTTTAATAAAGTCAACATTTATCGATGAATGGGTGTTTTTTACAAACAATTATAAAATATTTGTTTAGTACTCTTTAATTATATAATGTAAAGCGTAATAATTATATAATATATTACATAAATCATTTAGTTATAGGCCTAACATGTAATTAAAGTATAGATATTACATAATATTTTATGGTAAACTATTGTTTTTATTTTTATTTTTTTTAATGTATACAATATATTATTACCGATTTATGCCTATGGTCCAATTTTTAATTCTGCGATTTAAATTTTTAATTTAATTGTGCCTTTGATTTGAAATTTGTAATTTTAATGTTATCACTTGTTAAAGTTTTAAAACACAGCTCAGGGTTTGATGAAGAGGAACTCTTTTTTTCTAAATACTTTTCAGTAGAAATGTATTTAGGAAAAAGATAAAATTTACTGATTAATTTGGAATCTCAATTTAAATGTCAGGTATTAACTTTGGGAAGTCTAAGATAAAACTACAATTTTGGGGGTAACTTAATTGCTTTTAATTGTAGAGTGTTGGAATTAATATCATAATATGCATTTAAAATTTAATTATTATGACATAATTTAGTACACTTTTTGTTGAATTATTTGAAAGGTATGAGTATACAAGATTTAAAACAACTTTAACGAGTAACACTTCTTGTTAGTTGAACGAATTTTATAATATTTAAGAGATGACCTATATAGGCCTACACAAAATTTAATTAAAAACTCAAAAGAATTGCAACCTGAAGCATGGTAACACGTTACTTGTTTTATTCTATGCTGAATATGCCTAATGAAATCAATTTACTTAAAATTAGCAATATTTGTCAAAACTTCAATCACCACATGAAATAAAACACAATCTGCATAACCTTTATTAGTAATAAACTAACATTTCAATTACTAAGTCTTCAACCTTTAATTTGTGCACATGTTATAATATCTAAAGATGAAACTTAGTCATTAAAGATCATATTGTTACTAATAAATAGATTTTTGTGGAAAAATGTATATTTGATTTCATACGATGAATGAAAGATAATATGAAGTCAAAACTAAGGGATTCATTTTATCTCTGACATTTTTATTATTAGTTTTATTATGGTCAGCATAGACTTTTGTTGGCTTCATCATTTCATATATATACTTGTATTTTTCTTTATAGTGTTATATGTCATTTTGTTTCAATTTAAACAATATTGCTGGTACTTTAATGGTAAAATACAGTCACCATTAATAGGTTAGACTTTACTGTATTAAAAAAAATTAAATAAGAGGTTTTTTGGATATTGAAAAGTATAACTGTATATGAAATTTGAATATTTGTGATGACTAGATTGTTATAACTCTATATTCAATGTTAAAAACCTATAGGATTAACAGAATATTGCAACATGGATCGGTGTAATGAACAATGATTTTATAATGAACACTAACCCCATAATTTTTTTATATTCTGGTAGATCTGTAAGTTTTTAACATTTAATATACAGTTATAACAATCTAATCGTCACATTTTTTCAAATTTTATATACAGTTTGATTTTTCAATATCCAAAAGTGCGATTCATTTATTTATTTTGTTAAAATTAAAAATAACAAACTTTTTGGCAAATTATATTTCACTCCCAGACCAAAGTTAAATTCAGTAGAATGATTTGAACAATTACCAGAAAACCATTAAATTTACTCTTAAGTACAGAGACTAATAACTTGTTAGAAATGAAATGTGTGTTCCTACATGTCAGATGCAGCGATATACGTGCTGTGTTTTATCTTTTTCTTTTTTGTGACTTAGAGAGTTGTAACAGAAGTTATGATTTAAAGTACTCACTGGTCAACCCCTATAAACGACACAACTTTTATTTGCCTTCATTCTTTAAAAGTCAGTAAAACAATGAATCTTTGTAAGTAAAAATTCACATATAATTTCTTATGGGTTTTACTATGGCGCATGAAAACAAAATTTAATTCTAATTCTACAGAGTTTTCTTTCTTATGAATTAGCCAGAAGTAGTTCCTTTAACTGCAGCTTACAAAGCAGCTTACTAAGTGTCCTTGTTGCCGCTTAGATTTATAGAAAAGCAAAGCTGAAATAAGTTTGATTTAAGTGAAATTTTTTTTTAATATTTGCCATCACTATTTTAGTTATTCTAGTAGTCTAATATTAAAGTTTTTTTTTAAAGGTTGGTAATAGTTAACTAAACCTGAAAGTTTAGACTAGATTTTATCTGCTAGCTGTATAGTTTGTTATTGTTGGGTTGTTATTATAAAATTGAATAGAATACAAAATTTAAAATATATTTTAATTAGTGAAAATTTGATTAAAAGTGCAGATGTGTTACAAAAAATACATTTATAAAATAACAAATTTTAAAAATACGACTTGGCCATAATACCAGCATGGCCATATTATCATCATCCACCTTATTTGAAACTAAATATATATAGAAATTAGATCGTTTAAATGCTAGAACCTTGACAATATACAATAAAGTATGTAAACCTACATTTTTAGAATATTCTTAAATTTTAACAGTAATATGAGTTTTGTGAATTTTGTAAGTATTTTACACAAATCTAAATTCTATTTTTGAAGTACAAAGTTTTCATTTTAGTTAAACGTTTTGAAAAAAATTATTTCTGACTCTTATTGTCTTGTTTTTTCTCCCTCTGACTTTTTAATCTGCTACCATCAGTTTTGTGTTATAAATTTTATACAATTTGTAGAATTGTATATTTTATGTTTTGTTTATTTATTTGGTTAGATTTATACATATTGTTAGACAGCAGGCCATCACCACTAATTCTGTCTAAAACGTGGGGACTCAAAAATTTCAAATTTGCATGTTTTATCTGTAGGACTTTAAATATTCTCTCGTTTGATAAAACCACTATTTTGAACTTCGAATCACTTTCTTCAAATCTTGATTATGTTTATCAAAGTAATTTTACCCAACAAACCTCTTTTTCTGAATCTTAGGTTTATTTCTTCATTAAGTCCAAAGCTTAAATTTTTAGTAAAAGCTTATTATTTTTTTTAAGTTCTAAGCTTGATCTAAACTTCTTGATTTAAATGAAGTTCTAAACTTCTTTAAAACTCTTTGTTTTACATCCTCATAAATGTTTTTATTGTGGAATTCATTATTGTTTACATCAACGTACCTGATGAAGTTACTGTATGTACTCAGTGGTGTTATGAAATAAAATACCGGTAATTTAAAAAACATTACAACTCAAAAAAGTTATGTTAATATTTAAAGTTGGAATGTTTGAGACTATGTATATCTGTTTCTTCATACTTTGTTTATTTAATTAAAATTTGGATTAATAGTTTTATGAGAGGATAATTAAACAAAAAAGTAAACATGACTTCATATCTCTGATATAAAAAAGTGAAACCCCTATCTCAAGTTTGGTATAATAACTCATACACAAATAAAGTAAAATAAAATATTTATTTGCCTTATGTTATTATAGTTCCCTTATTAATAATACTGATTATTTCAGATCCTTCCGATGATGGTAACTTGTGGTAGAGGTTTCAGCGTTTTATATTGTTTACATTCTATCTATGGACTAATAGTCAAACAACATTAATCAACTTTTGTCTTAATTGCCAACATAGCCTCAGCTAGGTTTTCTCGACCTACATGTTGTAGTTGTATTCACTTGATTATAATGTTTGTATTGTTTTAGAAACAAATGGTTTTAAATGTTAGAATAAAAAATACAGGTAATTCATTTTATTGTATATGAATTTTTAAACAAATTTTCACATCCAAAGAACAAGAGAAAATGTTCTTTTTTGCATATATAATTATAAAACATATATAAGTAAAAAGATTTTCACTAGACAGATTTTGGTAAGATGTACATCTCTTATATTAAAAAAGATAGTGAGACAGGAGGCAAACTACTACAAAAATTAATAAAAATCCAGCCTCCAGTTATTATTAACATTCAGACATCCATAATCCATTTTTTTCTTCCCCTAGGTATTTTTATGCAATGATTCAAAATTAAAAACTTCCAATTTATAATTTTAATACGAACTACTTAGAAAAATGTATAAGACAGTGAGTTTTTTTTATAAATAGCAACCATATTTCCCTGAGATCATACTACCATGAACAGTTAGTTTTATATCCTAGAACTGTACCTGTATTTTCTGTTCCTTCATGAACATTTAGTATTATCCTAAAATTTTCTTTTATATCGTCCACCCACCCACCCCCCTCCTAATAAAATCTTTAAGCTTGAACGCTCAAACACCTGAGCCTTCAGTTTATCAACTCCTAGGACCCTTGTTTTTTTATACTGCTCTATAACCTATTATTTTCCCTTTTTTTTCTATAAATGTTTGTTTACCCCCCCCCCCCCCTTTCAAGAATGTTTTGCGTTATCTTCTCACAAATTCTTTAAAATCTTACATGAACTTCTTGAAATTTAGTATTATGTCCTCCTAAATAATTTTGTGTTATCATCTACTATAAACTTTACTTGTATTTCTTACTATAGCCTTTATTTATATCTGCTCCCACAATCTTAACTTTTATCTCGACCTATAATCTTTAATTTGTTCTCTTCCTATAACATAAAATTTGATCTTCCCCTTTTAACCTTTAAGTTTATCTCCTACTATAAATTTTAATATAGTCCCCTCTTATAACCTTTCATTGGATCTTCTCATATATTTTTTGATTGGTCTCCTCTTGTAACCTTTTATTGTATCTCCTCCTATAGTTTTAAATTTCGTTTCCATTTACAGTTTTTAATTTGACCTACTTATAAAACCATTAATTATATCTTGTAAATTGACCTCCTCCTAAAATTTGTAATTTTACCTCCTCCTATAATATTGAATTGTGTCTCCTTTTATATTCTTAATTTTATCTCCTCCCAGAACTTTGTACTTTATACTACAGTAAAATATTATTTTTTATGACTTCCTAAAATCTTTGGTTTTATCTTCCCATAGAACTTGAGTGGTATCGCGTTGTTTCCTCATGAAGCTACTGTTACTCCTTCTAAGAATCATTTTATTAAGTCCTTCTAAGAAACTTGTATAGTCCTACTTCAATCTTTAGTTTTGATTTATCTCCTTTGGCGATGGGCACTAAAATTAAATTAAAACCTTCATTATACTAAGCTTGTATCATACCATAAGACATTACAATTTTATTGGTTAGGTTAGGTTCCACCGTTGATATATTAGCATAGCGAGTAGCGAGGCATGTATGAATGAGTGAGGTGAGGTTGAATTGTTGGTGTGTTAAGCGCCAGAGAAGCAGTTAAACATGCTGGCTGTCAGTGGGCAACATAAAGTTACGCAATACACTGTGCCTCAACCAAGACCAACAAGTCTACATTTACCAGACATCCCCACAGCTGCGGAGGTATCGTTGCCATGGAGACGAGATGGTAAACAGTACATGCTTCATAGAGTAGATGCAAGCAGTTTCTGTCTAATATAAAAAACACGTTATCAAGGAAATTATTTTACATGTAATAATTAACTACTTGCTGTTTCCAAATAATAACATCTTTTTTGTATAATAATAGTTTTGCATCATAATTATTTAAATATTCAATCACCCATTGTTTATTGCGTTAAAATGCTATTACAGCATTTGTGGTCTGTCATCGTTAATGAAATAAATGTTTTTTGTTATATTCCAAAGTTTGAAGTATTACAACAATTATAATAATTTATCATTATTATTATTATTATTTGGGTCTTATGACAGTAGTTGGCAAGGTCTAAATTTATTAAAACTTAACGGTACCTGCCAAAGACAAAAAAATATATAATTCTTTTCTTCTGAAAATGTGCTCCAAAGATTTGATTACATTTTTCTAATATCATCACCCTTTAAATATCCTATATACATCAAAGATTTGTACATCAAATTATTCATGTGTATTATTGGTACCTAATGTTTTATGTTATATAAGTGATGCAAAATTATATATATACATAACCTTATAACAATAATACTTTCAAAACCATATAACACAACTTTAATCTCTTAAAATCACAAATAATACAAAAATGTATACTTGTTGTACAAAATTTTAATGATCCTAAATCACTTTTTATTCTATGCATAACAATTTTTTTGTTTATAATTTCTATTTTTGGCTTTACAAACCTATTAATCACTCCAATGAAAACTCTTTGAGTCATGAATATTTTAGCTAATTATATTGCTTATTTATCAAATATAGAATTTTAATCTCCATTGCTTAAAAAATGCCATTTAGTAAATTATGGAGTAGCAAATATTATCTTATTTAAAAATGGAAATATTTCACCAAATAAAAGTGCCTGGTTAGCCGTATTACTTGCACCTTTTGCTCTAGATGATTGTTTGCTTCAAAATATTTGTTTTCAAATTTAAAGTCCCTGTTTAATGTTTGTATGAAAGAAGCATGAGTCGCTAGGACTTTAGACTGCAATATTAGTATTTATTTATAGGCTTACAAGACAAATATTTAAGATATATTTAATTCAATTTTAGGTTATATCATAACAAATACTAAACATTATATTTGTATGATATCGTAATAATGAAAAATGGTTTGTCATAACACTTAATTTAAATTATTATTAGGATCGAAATTTTGTGCAGAAATCAATAAAAGAATAAACTTTTCACAGCCTGCTGATTGATATTAGTTATTAACATCCCATAAATGAGGAAACAAATTCTCAAATGTTCCACTTATTGACTATTCTGCATAAAATGATTTCCTTCCAGATTACTCCTGGTGAGTTGTTTAACAGGACACGAAACAATGATGAGCCCTTGATTGTTCCTGGCATGAATGCTTGAACTAATTTAGGCCCTGTATAAAGAGGATGATTTTAGACCTTATCAAGATATAATTCTTGAAAAGCAATTAAGGCTTTTGCTTTATTTTCATTCAGCTGTCATTTTGGAAAAGGCTGTGTAATATAATCCTTTCTTGGTGACATTTTAACATAGCTTTCACTAAGAAACTGTTATTTCTCCACCCCTTATCATCTTATTCGGTGTTTATATAATTCCAGGAGTTAACTTTAATGTATTTTTTTAAAAAATAGCCCGTCGATGCCGCAAGGCGAAACAATTGTAGCTCATTATACTAATAAATATTTGAAACTTTAAGCTTTTGCTTTATTTTATCCAGGAGTTAAATTTAATAGACCCATTGTGGCCAAGTACAACCGTAAACTTCTATCTCAAATATCTTTTTTTTTTTCAAAATTATAATTTTGTATAAATGGAATATATCGTCATGCCTTCAAAATAAGGGCACACAGAATTTCGAAATTATCTTTGAATATTATTTCGAAATATTATTTTATTACGAATATTATTTTTGAATACATTTCGAAATTAAATATGAATAAAATCTATTAATGAGAATAGATCATTTTATGAATATTTCACTAAATCTATAGTTTTAAAACTTTTGCATCAAAAAATACCAATATTCTGCACTCCATTAGAATTAGCAACAAAATAGGTTTAGATTTTCATTAGCAGTTTGATTTGGTACTTTGTTATCTTCATTTTTTCTTATTCTCCCACTACTACACTTACTTTTCTTTACTATCTACAACCTTCTTTGTCCTGGTCAACTGTTTCCAAACCTAACCAGCTCCCTTCTTATAAACTAATACAAAAAGGTCAATAGTACCAAACTTTTTTTGTGTATTATGTTTGTGAACTATTTGTAAAAAGCAAAAAATCTGCAATGGGGTGTTATAAAATACTTATTTACTTAAAGCCGGCTTTACCATTTTCTTTTCAAATTTAAGTAAAAAAAAAAAAGTTTAATGACTAAAACCAGTATGTAAAATCGCAATTATAAACGTATTAAATTTCAGGAATAATTAGCAAAAAATAAAAATTAAATTAATTTTAAATTTATAATATTTTATATTAACAATAATATTTTTAATACGAAGTTTGATTAAACAATCGCATTGAATCAAACAACCAAAAGCAACATTAAAAGGATTCCTTTTTAACTAATTATACAACTTTAAGCACCTTAAAAAATATTTATCAGTAAACGATTCCGACTATATCATGAAATTTGTGTTTGTAAAAAAATATTTTGTATATATTGTAGTGTTCATTTTTAAAAAGTACATTTTTTAAATGTATAGGTAGAACCAAATAGTTTAAACCAATAGGTAGAAAGATAAGATTTTTTTTTTTTTTATCTTAGATATAATTATTAATAAAGTATTTTCTTTAAAACTGAGTTATGGGGAAAAGTAAAATGAAGAATTAATAAGTAGAAATATTATAAGTAACAAAAAACTAATGCAAAGTTGGTATCATTTACACTTAAAGCGAAGTCCTCCAAGCAGAAGATATGATGGGGTTCTCAGTGGGTGAAGTTTTATTTGTGGACTTACAATTCTTATGCAAAGAAAAGGTTGACATCATAGAAACTTTTTTAATTCGAGTTATTTTATGTTGTTTTTGAGGGCCTCATTTCTTACACTCTTGATGATATGAAATAATCATTTATTTAGATATTTCTAATTACACAATTTTTATCTTTATGCTACAACACCAAAACATTATAATATATAATATTACAAGTATGTGTAAGTATGTTGCCTTTGTTGTTTAACTCAATCATCACCATTTTATTAAGGAATAGAAGAAAAGAGAGTTTACAATTATTGAGACCCCTAACCCTGGAATACTCTAATACCGTCAGGGTTGAAAGAAAACAAGAGTTGGTCAAGAGAGACCTTTTAATAAATATGAAATATAGGGCTCTAACCCAAGACTGTGTAAAAAAGGTGTAGCTAGGTTCCTTTTGAATTGACAAGCCACTATAGTGAGTCCCTAAGTAATATATATATATATATATATATATATATATATATATATATATATATATATACACTCGTAAATGCATATTAGTATAGTCGTTTCCGTTGTTTTTGAGATTATAGATTATTAATACAATATTTTTTCAACCTGTACTTAATTGTACTCTTGAATACTCTTGAAAATTTGAAAATGTATCCATAATTTGTTGTTGTAAACAAATGTTTGTACAAAATCACATTTTACGTTTAAATTGTTTTCCATTTTTTGTTTGTGTACTTCTTCAAGAGGATTACATCTACATAACAAATAATCTTAAACAAGTACAAAATATGCAATATAATTTTAATAATGTAATATTCAACATTTAAAAACGACCTTACCTAGGTCCATAATTAAATAAATATAAATTGTAATAACGTGACTTTTCATTGTAAAAGTCAACAAGAACCCCCCATAAAAACAGCTTAATCAAAGTTATTATTTTAAAATTATTTTTAATATAAACTTTTAAGTTTATTAAAATTAACTTTGTAAATGTGCACTAACTAAGAGACACTAGGACGAAATTTATATGCACTTCCTTTTATAGTAGAAACATACATTCACAGAGTAAAGTGTATATTTGTTTAATAGCTATTATTAATATATATATATATATATAACATTTATAATATATACACCACCTTTAATAAATTTGTTAACTTGTGGGATTATCGATATAAACATCGTTTTCACCATAAGTTTTAGGATGTACAAAGTTTTATTCCAAAGAACGTTCTCCAGAAATATTTTCACGTAAAATGCAATCATGATGGTAATTTTTTTTTTAATTGCAAATCCTACAACAGTTTAAAATTTGTATATGAGTATACATATTTGTAAATACCCAAAAACAGATTAATATTCTACTAGTAATAACACGTGTTTTGTAAAATATAACCAGCTGGTATATTTGTCTCCAAACCTTTTTCCGAAAATGACAAGCCTATTCAAGATTTACTTTCAATATATTTATAAAGTAGGCATACTTCAAAGAGAAAATAATATTTATTGTTACTTGGAAAGAACTCTAAGAACAAAGTTTTAAATATTACACAGGTCTTATTTAATAATTTTCACTATTAAAATTAAAGCAGTTCTTTCTTTCTTTTATTCACTCCTGTATTTTAATAAGTTTAAAATGCACTTTTTACTTATTGTTGTAAATGATAAGTTTATATTTATCAAAATTATTCGTTGAAATAAAAACAAATCCCTCTCCTCAAATATTATCTGTCAATTTAAAACTAATAATATGTAAAAGTTTAAATATTACAAATGAAATTATAATCTATAATGTATTTTAAAATAAATAGCATTTTTTTAACAATAATTGTAGTTCCAAAGAAATGTTAAGGCACAAACATCGAAGAACTTTCTTTTCTTGAACTTTCTTTTATTTGTTTTATCTATTCTGTTACTCGCTTTGCTTCAATCATTTACTTGAAGTAGGTCTTCAAAATAAAACTTTAAAACATTTTTTCCTGATGTCTTAACTTACTCCTCATAAAGATGATAATACTTTACATCTTATCTTTCAGAGGTCAACAAAATACTTTTAAAATGTATTGCTGATATAACAAATAAAATAAGTATTTTGAAAATACTGCATTCAATACAAAACGCGTGTCATTAAGTTGAATCGAGAAGAATTTTTTTTTTAATTAGTGGCTATTTGACATTCTTAGGCCCGTAATTGAACATTCAATAGACAAATTTCTTAGATAAAATGTACTTTATTCGATAAAAACTTTGCAATAGGTTGCATTACTTTATCTATTACTGAAGCTGAGATAGGATAAAATTAATAAACTAGTTAAACTATACTTAAGATTTTAATCATTTAAATGTTTAAAATAAAAGCCGAAAAATCCACTCCTACTTGTGCACAATAAGAAAACTAATAGTTATATATTTGCTGATAACCGGTCGTTGCTCCATTTGCTTATTATTAAATTCATATGTAAAAATGCAAAGATTAATAAAACCTCCATAAAGACTAAAAAAACTTTCCTTTGATTGTTATAATGCAATATTATTAGTTGTGAAAATGAGGCAAAGCAACTGTCCTGTCTTATTATATAAAAATATTCCTAATGATATTACAGTCAATATAAATAAAAATACAATTACATAGGAAGTATCTCCAATACATAATATATTTTTGATACTTCTACTTTTGTTTATCGTCATTCCGTTTAAGATTTTATACAGTCAAAAAATTGTCCATTACCTTCACAAAAACTCCTCTTCAGCTTAAAAGTAGTAACAATATTTTTTTTAAAGGTCTATTTGTACCAGAGTATATTTTATACCTAATCAACAATAAAATACAACTATTACTATTTCAAATTATCATTATTATTATTATTATTATTTTATTAGGCTCAAGGAATATAATTTTGGGCCTTATACAATTCAGATAATTTTAACCTAAATAAAACCAGTTTTTAGAACATCTGTAATTTACTCTCCTCATATTTTTAGTTAGAAATTTAACTATAGAAGAGATATTATTTCTAGAATGAGCTCGAAAGTGGACGATTCTCGACTTCTTCCTGACTTTTTTATTAAATATTATTAATTGAATATGAAATTTTATTTTTTAATTACTTTTAAAACAAACCTATTTGATTTAATTTGCTTAAGTATTTATTTTGCATGTTGTACATATGTATTAGATGCTTGCATGGCTTGATTAATTTACACATTCGTTGTTTGCTTTCTTGCCTGTTTAGCGAAGCATGGTCTGTCACAATTGAGACGTTGGCATGAACATATATCTTGGTGGTTTATTTGTTCACAAAGTAAGTATTTTTGTTTTATTTACTTTTTAATTCACTTTTTTCTTCTTTTTTCATACTTAAACACAGTTAAGTTGTATTTAAAAAAGTTCTGATACATTTTTTCCTTCGTATTGTTATTTTATTATTATTATTATTTGCATATATTTAAATTACCATTAAGTTTATTTCGAAACATTTACTGCTGTTAATTCGTTAACATCTGATTTTAGTTTGTTAAGATCAAAAATACTATGTCTCACAGTATAATTAAACTAATTGTTAGATGAATTCCCTCACGCACAAATTAAGTTAGTGGGCCTGCAATGAACTTCAAATAACATTGGGAATCATAACTTACAATAAAACTAACAGATTTATATTCTTCTAAAGAAAACTTTAATTCAGACCACTCATTTCAAATGTATTATGGGGCAAACAGTATGAGCTAGAAACTTGATGTAATTTATCTTATAAATTTACATATGAATAATTCAGAGAAAATATTATTGATTTAAAATATTGGGGATAGGAGTCTGTTATTAGAGATTTTCAAATGTAAATATAGATCAAGTTATACATTATTTTAAAATTCTTTTATAACCATAATGTTTTGGCATCAAATATATTTCTCATCTCTCACTATTTCAAAATGGCGGCATAAGACATCTGAAATGTTGAATATTAAGTTTAATTTCATTTTGATAATGCTTTCTTATAAAAAACATCAAATATTGTTGATGCATTAACTAATCTTTAAATTATATGCCGCATTGACAGTTTATTAAAAATTACTCCAAATTTTCCAACTGCATATTTTTGTACATTAAAATACTCTATATCCTAATATTTTCAAATAATAATATAAGTTAAGTTGTACATAAAAGACGGGGTCTTACAAAACTGAACATTGTTTTTGCATTTACAAATTTATATCTTTCTGGTTTCAAAATGGCGACCAAAACTTCCTTTTTCATTATTAGTGTTTTTAGACTTCTTCGTGGTACAAAGAAAACTAATATTAATACATTTATGAAAATATATACTTATTTTGATAGCCAATAATTTCTAATAGATTTGATTCCTTTGTTATCTGTATCAAATATCAAATTTAAAACAAAATGAATGGTCTATTATATCATCTGCATTCAAACAAAAACAGAAAGGGATGTTTACTATTTTTATTTGCACTATTTATTTATTTATTTCTTACTACTGATAAATCTAAAAACATCAATAAAATTGCTTTTATCACACCATTTTGAAACCACAAGAGCTATCTTAAAACTGTAAACCAAAAACAAAATGTTAAATTTGTGCGGCCTACAAATTATTTATCTTGACATTTAAAAAATTTTATATATGTGTATTTGAATTTTTCAAAAATTACAATTGAAGTTTAAGGTAAATTCTTTAAAAAAAACTGCTATTATGACACATCACATTAAAGGTTATACAATGCTATTGTTGAATTTGAATTTTATTTTATTGTTAAAACTGATGAATGTAAAAACAAACAAACAAAAGTTTTAGACTGCCGTTTTGAATTTTTTTTGGATTGAATATATAAAAATCTTTGGTTTTTAATACCATTAAAAAGTTGTATTATTTGGTCTATGTTTACCTTTGAAATTCTCTTAATACAAACCACTAACCCTAATAAACACCTCTGAGGCGCCTAAATTCAAAACAAATATTTTAATTTAAATTTTGATAAATAAATTAGTAAGGTAAATTTTACACCACGTTTTTAGTTGAAACCACTTGCATTTAATACATTTGAGACTGGTGGTCTGAATCACCTGTAAAGTATATTTAAATTACTTTATCTCTATTGAAACAAATATGTAATGTCAAAATTATTGAAGTGAATTATTAATTAATTCATTTTGTACATTACTCAAGAACTTCAAATTATTTCTTAATTTTAAATAATATTTATATTGAAAAACTCAGTATAATACTCAATTGATTTGAATACTATCTTGTGGAACAATATATATTAACTCAACAAATACTGACATAATTTGGTTATTTGTCTAAACTATAAATGTTTCAGGTTTGTCCTTATTGTTTAAGTCAAACAAATAAAACTAATCGCTTTTTTTTTTAATTCGACCATAATTAAAAGATTAATTAATAATGAATTAATTATAAAATTTGGATATATTACTAAGCACCATGAATATATTGTTACAACTAAAAAATTATTAAATTTTAAAATTTGTTGATTAGAACTGTTTTAATTACAAAATATTTTATTAAGTTCAATCCATGAGTTGAGGTGAGTTATTCTGAAATTACTGTTATAATTTTCCGCAGTACAAAATTAAAATTGTACACTGTACAATTTTCAACTCTGAATATATAAAATATAAATATTTTATAATTTATAAAAAAAATCTAGTTTTATGCTGAAGAAGACGGTAAGATTTTTAAGGGGAAATATCTGGAAATAAAATAATAAAAGATAATAGTTATAAATCTAAAACTTTAATTTTAATATACATATTAATGACTTTTAAAAGGTTTAGAATTAATATGAGCTTTTAATTCACATTTTACATTTGAATCATACATTTTGTATGGATAAAATATCATTATCATGAAAAAAATCCATTTTAAATATTAAAACTGTTTTAATTACTAGTGAGACCATTAAACGTTTGTTGACTGGACAATACGTCTTCTGTGTAATTGTCAGTTTGGTCTCATATCACGTTTCTT
This sequence comes from Aphrophora alni, assembly GCA_963513935.1. Taxonomy (NCBI): domain Eukaryota; kingdom Metazoa; phylum Arthropoda; class Insecta; order Hemiptera; family Aphrophoridae; genus Aphrophora; species Aphrophora alni. Next base: position 75,356,710 of record OY740773.1, read on the forward strand.
CTAATTTAATTGAAACATTATCCGTGGTTTCCATATTACCAGTATTGAATACAATTGTCTCAATTAAAATTAAAAATAAACCAAATAAAAATGATTATCAAATATTTTGATATTGGAATTTCTTAAAGTTTTTTCACTCCAAATAATTCACCACTAACAAATAAACCACAAACTCTGGTTTTATTGAAAGTTAATTATAAGAAAATAATTATAAGACATAAAGAAAAGATATAAAAATAAAACTGATTATTATCATTAAATACGTTTGTTTTAAATAATGATGTACTATTATTAAATAAAACTTTGTATTTTGATAGATATGTTTACATTTGCGTTTGGCTTGTGTGCTTAAATTTTAGGTAAGAAACTCAGGCTTTAACAATATAACTTGCAAACAGTAGCTTATCCATTTGACTTATACTATAACACATAAGATCTTTATAACTAACAAGCTACAATGAAACCATTGTATTATGTGTATAAGTCTATAATTAATTATCTTTTCTATGGTATATATTCTTTTTTTTTAATGTACTATGTATTTTAACATACTTTGAAACTCATTACTAACTACCTACCATCACAAACTTGATATCTAATTTCTTGATACATTAATATTACTACAAATAAGAAATTGAATATATATCAGAGGCTACTAAATATAAATAAGTTTGGAGTATAAGAACCTTCCCAGGGAGAGGTGGCTATGGAATGTCAACATATCAGAAACTAGTCGAAGAAGCAAACACATTTGTGGTTTTTATGGGTTGTCAGAAAATTACAATTATATCTATTTTGGAAATAAAAGATTGTTTTCCACCACAGTAACACTAAGCCAATATGGTGTGAAAATAATGGAGTCTCAATTAAACACACAAAAATATTCAAAACTTAATCATTGGCCAATACAACCACTGATTTTTGGGAATTGACTAAAATTAATACTACATATACATAATAAGATCATTATATATCTATTAGATGTACATCACACAGAATTCAAAGAAAATATTTAGCATCGTAAACTGGGAAGTAATCATTATGCCTCTGCAAAGGGTTCAATGTGAGTGGTATAAATAAAAATTGGCTTTATCATAGGTGTGTTACAAATTTAACAAGTATCAAGTATTTGGTAGAACCAGAGGTTGAATTAATTACCTACTGAAAAGGAAAACGAATTTTAAATCATTTTAAGATTTGGGAAGGAATTATTGCAAACATATTCAGAGAAAGAAATGTAAACATTTAGAATCAAATTCCAAATGATTTCTCTGATTGGTTACTTTGTTTTTACTAATGAACTTTAATAATGTTAACTATAACATACATTATTTTACAGAAGTTTCAGAAGAACTAAAGAACCATTTTTGGTATTGTGGCAAACGAAATCTAAACAACACTTTTTGACTTTTAATGTGTTGCATTTCAAATTTAAAGTCTTTGTTCACCATGATCTTTCACCTTAGAACACCCTAACAGTGAATTGTCATAATATGGAGTTGACAATTTCATTTAATTCAAAGAAAAGTCTAAATATAATATGGCATTCATAAATTAGTTATATAAAAGTAACACTTTTATGAAGTAACTATAAATCATAATGAAATTAGCAATGAAGCAAAAAATTAATAAAACTTCAAGTTTTGTTTACAGTTATTACTGTAATTGTTCGATATGGTTGTTCTTGTTACAGCTAACCTGTAAACGTCTTCCTTCTATATCCTATGAATCATACCACCAACTATAGCTACAACTTCTTCCTTTAGCCGAAATCAAAGTTCGGCTTCCAGTAAGAGCTACAACAAAAATCTTGTCTTTAGTGTAGTATACACACACGCCTAAATCCTAGGGTGCCAGATCACCAGATTTTATTGGCTAAACTATAATTCTATAATATCCAAAACAAACCATCATGTTGTGGCTAAGCTAAGATATAACCTTGCTATGAAAATATGGATGAGCACGAAATATTGAAATTGAAACTCCCAGTTCATATATCACTATATAGGTGGCAATAGATATGTTTACACATATCTAGGTAAATAATAACAGTTAAAGTATTATCAGCAAACAATAATGGACATTAATCTTTATCAAAGTTTTGAGCACAAAGACATATTTTTTTGAGTCTCTACTATCTATTACGTGTATTTACAGCACCCCATAATCTCACATTATGATAGTTTACCATACCACTGAAATGAAAAGTAGCCTCATCTCTTTCATCATTTAAACATATTTTTATTAAAAACTTGCCATTGTTATCCATTATGTGGAGCATTTCAATACAACACAATATAAGTTGTCTTTCCTTATCTCCATAACTTATAACAACTATAATTTAAAGAGATTAAATCACAGAACAAATCATTCACGTTGTTGTTTCCAAAGTGTGTAGTTACAAACTAATTTAAATAATTTCTTTGAGCTAACAATATAGGTCTAATACAATTATTAGATTTTTTTTTTTCTGAAAATTGAGGTATACCCTAACCTCACTCCTTGTGTATTATACAGCCAGTTCCAAGGAAACAATAATTTATACCATGCAGTAATGAAATGGTCTTTAAGGTGGTTCCTTTTGATATTTGTTCTTAATTTCCTTGAACTAAAGTTGTTGATGTGATAACAATAAGGATACTCTGCAACTGCATGACTCTTCGATGACTGTTGACACCTAAACAATAACGAAAAAAACAAAAATAATCAACATATCAACATAATGTTCTAAAAAACGCTAATGTTTCATGACGGCAAAAAAAGTGAACTTAATTTAGCAAGAGTTTTAGCGGTTACAAAGACAAATGTTTTTAAAACATATAGTATGATTCTATGTTAAACCCATACAGTGTGAGTCAAAAGTATGGATACACCCTGTTAAATTTTAAATGGATAAAGATAGAAAAATGAAACTCATAACACCTTTCTAGGAAATAAAAGTGAACTTTTTAGTCACTATTACAACTTTGCCCATTTCCCCAAAATGGGATTTTTGGGGGGCAGCTCAAATTTTTTAAATATAAAGACCCATTAAGTGACACCTCATTTTAAAGTCCTTGATTAAAGAAGAAGAACAGTGGAAACTAGAGCTTTCTATCTCAACCCAGTACAAAATGGCAGCTCATTGAAATTAAGTAAAACTTCATTGAGGCACCTGTGAGTAAAAGTATGGATGCACCCTGTTAAATTTTAAATGGATAAAGATAGAAAAATGAAACTCAGAACACCTTTCTAGGAAATAAAAGTGAACTTTTTAGCCGCTATTACAACTTTGCCCATTTCCCCAAAATGGGATTTTTGAGGGGCAGCTCAAAATTTTTAAATATAAAGACCCATTAAGTGACACCTCATTTTAAAGTCCTTGATTAAAGAAGAAGAACGGTGGAAACTAGAGCTTTCTATCTCAACCCAGTACAAAATGGCAGCTCATTGAAATTAAGTAAAACTTCATTGAGGCATCTGTGAGTAAAAGTATGGATGCACCCTGTTAAATTTTAAATGGATAAAGAGAGAAAAATGAAAGTCAGGACACCTTTCTAGGAAATAAAAGTGAACGTTTTAGTCACTATTACAACTTTTTTCACTTCCCCAAAATGGGATTTTTGGGGGGCAGCTCAAAATTTTTAAACGTAAAGACCCATTAAGTGACACCTCATTTTAAAGTCCTTAATTAAAGAAGAAGGACAGTGGAAACCAGAGCTTTCTATCTCAACCCAGTACAAAATGGCAGCTCATTGGTTGTCTATTGGGGTTATTTACCACCTGAATGTGGATGTTCATATTTTTCCTCAATGAAGTTTTACTTAATTTCAATGAGCTGCCATTTTGTACTGGGTTGAGATAGAAAGCTCTGGTTTCCACTGTTCTTCTTCTTTAATCAAGGGCTTTAAAATGAGGTGTCACTTAATGGGTCTTTATATTTAAAAAATTTGAGCTGCCCCCCGAAAATCCCATTTTGGGGAAATGGGCAAAGTTGTAATAGTGACTAAAAAGTTCACTTTTATTTCCTAGAAAGGTATTATGAGTTTCATTTTTCTATCTTTATCCATTTAAAATTTAACAGGGTGTATCCATACTTTTGACTCACACTGTATATAAAACAAATGAATCCACAATGAACTTTTGTGATACCTTGAAGTTTTAGTTATACCACACAATTCGTTACGATTTATATTCACTTCAACCCTAGATTATTCTATGTACTAACTAGCTGATCCCAAGCAGAAATTCAGTTCATCCAGTTTTACAATGGTGGAAACATAACCTTAAAGTTGAGAAAATAATAAATTTAGAACAGCTGTTAATTAAAATCATATGTCCACTACTATTTTCCTAGTTGCTAGGATAAACAATATTGAGTTATTGGATTCCACATTCCATTCATATTTTAAAATCAGGGTGTTTCAAAAAGGAAGCAACTCTATTTTTTAATACGTTAATTTATTACTTTAAAAATATTAATATAACATTATATAATTATAAAGTTATTCAAATTCCTTTAACCTTTTTAAAGAAATATTCGAAGTGACTGCCTCCATTTGCAATGCAGGTTTGGACACGTTTCATAACATTTGCAGCCACTTTTCATAGTGTTTGTTCAATAATGTTTAAATCTCATTTTCAATGTTAGCCTTCAATTCATCAAGTGTTTGAGGATTGTTTTGAAAAACTATACTTTTTAAATACCCCCAAAGAAAAAGTCTACAGGGTCCTTGGATGAGGATAGAAGGTATATTACACCTTGGAAATTATTTGCTATACACACATATGATTTTCACCACTCTAAAGAAAAACTGTAAAACTTTTTGTTTTACTATAATTATTTTATACATACTGGAACTTTACTTATAACTGCAAGCCATAACTGAATCTCCATAACAGACTATATTTGCTAATCACAACACTCACACACTTTTCTTTTACAGAGTTATCATGAAAATAGAGTCCATTGTAAAGTAAATCGTTATGTAGGATATGTGGCTAAACAATCTGCCAAGGCAGAGAGCTAGCAGTTGGTACCTATGCGAGAAATTGAAAAAACAACTTTTTTTATTAGGCTTTACAATTAATTGTGGAAACTGGGTATAATAAATACTATTAAAAATGTAATATTATAAAAAGCTAGAATCCTGACACCTAATATAAATATAACTTTTTCATAAAGCATTTAAGCTAAGATTTCCAATGTCAGTTTTATTCTTACAATAGTGGAATCCATAACTTCTTAAAGAATTTTGAATATTTGTTTCTCAATAATTGTTTGTTGGTCAGAATAAAGTATAAAATAATAAAAAATTGAACTCTGATAAAAATAATTTGATCTATATTATTCTATTGATTACAAACATGTCTTCTATATATGTAAAACTTTTATATTTGTATTAATTGCTACAATTGTATACTTTTAGCATTTTTAAATATTATAGTTTTCATTATATGCACTGTAGTTGCTTATATACAAACTCAATACATCTAGATGCTTATCCGTACTGTTTTAGTTAGCATACATTTTAATGCATACAAATAATAAATAAGTTTAATTAATAAAACTTTATTCTTAATATTGCAAAGATTGAAAATATTATGGTAGTAAGGATGTATCACATAACCAGACCAAAAATAACAATTTATTGAGTAAGTTAAATTTAAATTAAATAAAACTATATTATTTAAAGATCTGAATAGTGATGTAAAATCAATTTAAATTATTTTTTTAAAGTTTTTCTAATAAATTCACTGATTGCTTTTATTTAAATACTACTAACTATTTCTGTGTATTATCCTAATCTACTACCCAATTTATACATAGGCCAAAAGTCTGGTTGTTTGAGCCATCCTCTCAGAGATGGTTTAACATTCGGGTATAGAGGTTAAATTTGTTATAGATGAGGGGGGTCAGACTGCAGGGGCAGGGTCGCCTGTCAAGAAAGTTCTGCGAGATTCTAATGGTAAGTGCGGTAGAAGTAGAAAAAAAAATTTGGTTTATCAAAGAAATAGGAGAAAAATTGTGAAGTTATTGTTAACTTTTATTTATTCAATTTTGTTTCAAGTTTTATAAGGACTTGTATACTCATTTTATAAATAACAAACTTAGTAAATTTATATTGTTTTTAAAATATAGACTAGATTTTAGTTGCAAAACTGAGACTATAATATAACATAAATTAAATATAACAGCTTCAATATATATACCAGGTTTTTATGATGTAAAGTTTCATTTCAATATAAGTGTAAGTTTTTGAAGGTAAATAATAAGTGTAAGTTTTTGTAATAACTTGAAATATTTCAAACAGATAAATATATTCATTACTAAATTCCTCGAAGATGGGAAAGTCTAAAATACATTTTATTAGGATATTCAATAAGATTTAATTAACAAAACATTGGTTAAGCTAGCCTCATAACTTTTTACAAATCATCTCAACTGACTCCAAAGTTTGAGTTGTTTAATTTGTTCTTATTCAGAGTCGCACATCTTAAATATATAATAAAGATATGAATTCATAGTATTGTTGTTATATTAACAATAAAATAGAGACACTAACAAGAAGAGTTCCAAATAATTTTTTTAGGATATTAAGTAGGTATCTTTTCATGTTGTTATAACTCAGAAAACTATATTGACCAGGGAACACAACAACTTACAACAGACCATCAGGTGAAATATCTTTATGTCTCTAACAGTAGAATTAAGTTGAGCTATATTTCATTTTGAAAGATTTTTTTGAAAAAACATTTTACTAATGAAAACAAATTTTCCATCCATATTTTCAAACATGTTCAGATTCACAGATCCTATTTTAGTGGAGGAGGGGATGTTTAGTTAAGGAGGGATCGCATTACAGAAAAAAATAGAAGTGACAAACTTCATCTGTCCAGTCTAAATCATGGTAGACCAGTGCCTTATTTATAACTATGAATATTGAATGATCTGATTTCACCATTTCTATAATTATAATATCTTTATTTCTAGTTGAATTTATATATATATATATATATATATATATATATATATATATATATATATGAATTTTTAACTAAACCACATCTTCTACTCTGTAGGAAGGATATTGAAACCAAACTTCCACTAGAAATGTAGGCATCTCCAGACTCAGGAAAATCTTGACTAATATATTTAAGGAATTTTTAGTTGTATTTCAATTTTAAATAAATTTTGACTGATCTAACAGCACTTTTATCCATGTATCCATGTACAATAAACTAGTGGATGTATGCCAGTTTTCCATCTCTAGTCACTTGATCTAAGTGCTATTCATTATGACGTACAGAACACTCACAGCAAAAAACCTTGTTTTACTTGAATCCATAAAAATTACTTTATTTCTATTGTATTATTTTAAGGTTGTTTTGAAATATAAACATTGAAACAAAAATGTGCTGGAATATGGATCAGAGGGGGGATCAATCATGACATGGGCAAGGATTTTGTCAATTTTGATTAAATTCAATTTAGCTAAAAATCTGATTAAATAAATGTATTATTTACAAGATAAGTGGACTCAATATAATATTTTATACAATATATACTCATTTTTACTATCAAAAATAACAAAACTATTTTTAAAATTTCTAGATTAGTTTCTTCAGAATATATATTTTAATTAAAACATTTATTTATTTTAGGTTTTTATTGAATAAACAAATAAGGTGGTAAAAATAGTACTAGATTTATATATAGCATAAGCTAAGTGTCTAATAAAAAATTGTTAAAAAAAACATACAAAATAGTTTGAACAAATCACCAATTTTAAGGATTCTAAAAACTAATTACACTTTGTCTCCTACAAAAACTTTTCAACTGTACAAAAATAAATAGATAAATTCAAACTAAATTAGCAAACCAATAACTTTAAAATACTATTAATTCATAGGTAATACTATTAATTCATATTGTTTATTTATAAATTATTGAAAATATTTGCTTCGCATTATCAGTTGAAATTTTGGTGTTTCTTCTTTATCTTATTTCAATATGGTCATCTTTTGCATGTACTTTATCTAAATATGTGTTAAGTGTATAAATTTGTTTTCATTTATTGTTCTTGCTTCAATTTATTAAATGTTCTCTTCTATTTACAAAACTGTCGCATCTGTGTTATGAATGTGTGTGTGTATATATAAATTTCTTCAATTCTCTATTTTATTTACTTTTAATTGCGTGGGTTTATAATAAAATTGTAAGCAAAAGGCTGTACTCTCCTTATTTTTTATAATTATATTGATTATTAATTATTATGTTTTACATGTTTATTCAATGTTTTTAACATCAATACCAATTATGCAAAGACATTCCAATTTTTAAATTGTTTAGTATTTTTAGGAATACAAATGAAATACCAGTTGTAAATTAAAATTAAACAAAATTTACAAAAATATGATGTATCTAGTAACTCTTACAATTTACTTTTTTGTGCACTGGTAGACACCTACAATATTTTAATATTTATTTATATTAATAGTTTATTATTAATTTTGTAAATAGTTTTGACAGACGTAAAAAAAATGTATAGAAGTATTGTAAAAATAATTTATATTTGTTGTGAATTTTGTTTTGGATCAGACATAAAAGTTTAAAGTTTGATTTTTTTTTTTTTTTTTTGTTTATATGGAATAAATACCACATTCGATAAATTAGATCCAGGAAATGGATGGGAATTAAATAAATCAATGAGTTAAATATACTTTACCATTTAATAGTTTGTTTTGAATTGTTTACATTCTTTTTCAGTTGTAGAAATACCACGCGTATCAACACCAACTGCTTTAGAAACAATGTTACCATGGAAACGTACAGATGAAGCTGATATGAACACAGTTCCATTGAAGCAAAGTGAATTCCCCGCTTGGTGTTCCAACAGAGAATACATGGCGTACAGCTCTCCTTCTGCTACCTTCCTTGGTAAGTGAAGAGGTATTTATAATCTTCGATTGGAGAAAATAAAAAATAAAATCTTTTAATTTTAAAAGTTTTGAGCTTCAGTAGAAGCAGGCCACTATTCGTTATGATTTTATTTGTCTTCTTTTGATCACAATCCTACGGTTAGCCTTTCTCCATTGTGACTAAATATTTACTATTGTTAAATAAACATGACACTTCTAGAATTCTTTCCAGATCCATATGAAGCCCATAAGGACCTTGAGATCACCACCAATAGACTTCAGCCTCTACATATACTTTACTTCTAAAATATTGCGTCCCCATTCAGCACAAGTCACTTCAAACTTACACAGAATATGTTCTGTTGCCTCCGTCCTGTACAGACATCTCATTCTACCAATGAAATTTTGTATTGATGGTATCTTACTAGACAGTGTCCAAATAACATCCCTATTGTCCTTCATAAATCCTGACTTTTCAGTAAGAGATTATAAATTTTATTTGATTGTAGGGAAATTGTGAGAATTATAAATGTATTTATGATTTTATAAATTTGTTATCCCAGCTGCAGTGTAGTATGTGCATGAAAATATGAATGTCAAAAAAACATACAGTTGGACCATATGCCGTTTACGTAGACACTTTAAAAAATAAGCAAGAAACACATAAAATATCTTAATTGAACATTCAAATATAATATACACAAGGATAATTATATTTGTTTTAGTTCTCTTACAAAAAAATATAACATTTTTAACACTACCAAAATTAATTTATTTACATGGTTTTTATATTATGTGTTATATATTCACATACATTTCTATGAGGACATTTCTTTATTTAATACGTTATAAATAATAAAACCCAGATAATATTATTAAAACACTAAAATATTGATTTCATAGGATTTTTATTACACCCAATGCTATACAATGCAGTCTTATACAAACAATGCATAGCCTTTATTTAAATTACAAAAATTATGACTCGTAGGTATAGAAAGGTACATAGAGAGAGGAAATGAAAGGAGAATCCAACATTGAAGTTTAGTAATAGTAAAGTTAGGAGTCAGGGTTTTGCCTCATATTAGCTACATGAGATGTTATTATAATTACCGTATAGAGGTTGCCTTCGGTCTGTATTTCTGCATATAGCTACAGCACTGTTTCGCTGATCACTGTCAGCTTCATTAGGCTTAGTATCAACACTTACACACATAACACAACACTTCACAAGATCCGAGTGTATCTCTTCGTTACATAATACATTTTTGTTTGAGAGAGTTTGTTGGTACATTATAAGTGCGTTCCTACTCTGCGGTAGGTGGGAGACTGATTTTTAACTAGTAAATAATTGAACATAGTATCATGGTTCAAAGTGTGATCATTATACATTTTTTGTTTTCTATTATTGTTAAGTTTGGCGATTACATCATAGATGGGGTTGGGCGAAATATTCAATTTATAGTTTAACATGTTGCACGGGTTGTTCTTGTACTCCGTATAAATCTGGAATTCTTCTAATATGTTCATTGTGGCACCCTTTTTAACGTTGTGTATTATTTGTAAATTTGTTTCTATATCTGTGTATGTGTAGTTTTCATTTAATTAAACGTTCTGCGTAGTTTGAGGTTTGTCTATGAGCTTTCTTGCGGAAATGAGAACAAGGAGATGTTCTTTGAATCTTATTTTAAAAGATCGTCCAGTTTGACCTATATATATTCCACAGAGTAGGAATGCACTTATAATGTGGCCACAAACTTTATCGAATAAAAATGTATTATCTAACGAAGAGTTACACTCGGATCTTGTGTTATGTGTTATGTGTGTAAGTATTGATACTAAGCCTGACGAAACCGACAGCGCTGTAGCTATATGCACAAATACAGACTGAGGACACCTATATAAGGTAATTATAGTAGTATACTTAACAGTTCCAAGGCAGTACGATAAAGTTTATTTTCGTTTAATTTATTTTTGGCTATGAATAAAATATAATTATATAGTCAAAGTAATTATTAAATTTAACACAAGCACTACAATAAATTAGTTAAAAGTACAATAATAAAATAGTTTTCAACAATTAGTCAATACAAACTAATACAATAAAAACGGTTTTAACAATTAATTAATTAAATTACAAAAATGAAAATAGTAATTGACTAAATATAAATTGTTACTCAACAAAACTTTACAAATTATGAAAAACAACATGCTAATGCACCGAGCTATGCAACAACATGCTAATGCACCGAGCTATGCAACAACATGCTAATGCACCGAGCTATGCAACAACATGCTAATGCAGTGGTCAACACCTTCACGAAGTCATATGCAGTAGACACTAGTGTCACAAAATGTTTTTAAAAAAAGGTTAATGTCATGTATAATTTTTATGTAATAGGAAGCTGATTTAGAAGACCTTTCGGACAATCATTTTTTAACTCGTATTATACAAATGAAAATCCCCATTCCAAATTTAAATTAGTTTTATTTTACATAAAATAAATAGTGTCTTGAATTTAATACAAGGGAGTATAAGAAAGCTTAACTTCCTGAAAGCGTCTTTACAAAATTCATTTCTTCTCAATCTACATTTAACCCTAACAGCTTACATCTGTTAGATTTAAGGACATCTGGAAATTCTCAGAGCCACTCCTTTATTGGATATGGCTGCTGCAAGTGACCAGATGAAAGTAAAAATGATCTTTGATCACAAATACAAAGTTCGCTTCCCCAACAGGGAAGACTGGACGGGAGGCACGGAATGTGTGCCGGCGGACTCCCAAAAATGGTTCACAGACAGATCCAAAATGGATGTTGGTGTGGGGGCAGGAGTGGTGGGATCAAGGTTCAAAAGACATGTGTCCCTCAGTGCTGACGCCACCATCTTTCAAGCAGAGGTACATGCCATCCATTTGGTGGCAAATCATTTGATTACTAAAAACCAATGCAAACAAAAAATTTGCATTATGTCGGATAGTCAAGCGGCATTAAAAGCACTCCAAAGTAACAACTTGAGATCAAAGATGCTTCACGAGTGCCACCAGGCCCTAAACCAGCTGGCGGACAAGAATAAAGTTGAACTTGTCTGGGTGCCAGGGCATGAGGGAATATCACGCAACGAGGAAGTAGATCAGCAAGCTAAACTTGGTGCATCTAAACCCTTTACAGGGCCATCTCCTATGTATGGATTAGGCCCTAGGGACTACCAGGAGGTTATTACCAACTGGGCCAACAAAGTAATCAACAGAACCTGGAATACATTGCCGGGTCTTAGACATTCCAAGAAATTCCTTAGCCCTAAAAAAAAGAGAGGGAAGGAAGTGCTAAACCTAAGCAGAAGAGAGCTTAATCTCCTCTGTGGTATACTAACTGGACATATCCATTGCAGATATCACTTAAATAAGATGGGCCTGGTGGACGATGATACTTGCAGGTACTGTGGTGAAGAGGTGGAACGCATGGAACACATCATCATGGAGTGCCCGGCCTTATGCCAAAAAAGACAAAAATCTCTAGAATTCATCTTCATTTCGGAAGAAGATATACTAAACCTCCCGACCAAGGGTTTGATCAATTTTGTCAAAGACATAGATCTCTCCTGAGTCCAGCAAGAGGGGGGCACAAAAGATCTAACTAGGTCGCAGTGCAGGAGGCTTCTATACACTCTCCCCAGTCTTAATAATAATAAAAAACCCTAACAGTTTTTTTTTTAGAGAGGAAGAGAGAGAGAGAGAGAGAGAGAGAGAGAGAGAGAGAGAGAGAGAGAGAGAGAGAGATAAGAGTCTCCCCTTTATTGAAACTTCTGATTTCAAAAAGAATGAAATGTAATTGTCTGCTGTCATGTAATATGATATATGATATAAATAGGTAAACTAGCCTCCCTGGAACGGCTATTCCCCTTCCAAATGTTGCCTCATTATTGCATTTCACATTTATTTTTTTAATTCATACCAATTATTTATTTTTTCTTTTATTTTTTTATTTTTTTTTTATTTTGCTTATCATAACAGTAAAACTTTTAACAAAGTAACTAGTCATTTTTGACTAACAGCGTTTGACTCTGACAACATAATAATAAAGCACTCCTATGTATTCCTTCTATGAAGTGTTGTTTTGATTGATTTGCATTATGCAGACTATTCAGGTAACTCAAAAGGTTTCAGTCTTTTGAGTCTTCTTATGATACCCTCTTGATGAAGTAGTCTTGCAGCTTCGATGTTAGGGTGTTGTTGGAGTCTCTCCTGATGTTTTTGAGCACACTTCTTTATTTCGGTTGCAACTGTTTCTATCCCGAGATCTCTATGAAGGTCACTGTTGCGAGTAGGCTATACCAGGGGGCATTTACAATCCCTTTGAGAACTTTATTTTGAAATCATTGAACAATCTGTTCATTTCTGGTTTTGGTGCAACTCCTCAAAGCTGAATGCCATATGTCCAGACCAGCTTGAGCACTTGTTTATAAAGCACAAGTTTATTATGAATGGACAACTGAGAGTTTCTCCCAATTAGCCGGTACATTTTTTCTGTATTTTAATTGAAGTTCTTCGGCTTTCTTTTTCACGTGTATTTTCCACTTTAACTTTGCATCAAGGTTCATACCAAAGTATTTTGCTTGTTTTGAATGTAGTACAGGAATATATTAAGAGTGACCGGTAATGGTTCTATTGATCTATTGGTAAAGTTAATGTTAGTAGACTTCAATTCATTCACTTTAATTCTTCACCTAGCTAGCCAGTCTTGTATATTATTCATGGCTTTTTGTAGTTTGAGTGTGGCTTCACCAATTGTGTCGGCAACAGCCACAATTGCAGTATCATCTGCAAATGTGGCAGTAATTGTGTTGTTCGTTTGCGGTAAGTCGCTTGTGAACAGTATGAAAAGGAATGGTCCTAAGACACTCCCCTGTGGGACTCCTGCTTTAGCTTCTTTTATGCTGGAGTAAACTCCCTCCTGCTTAACTCTAAAGTATCTTCCTTTCAAGTACGACCCTAATAGTTAGTTCGCAGTACTCGAATTGCAGCGTTTTTTTCTAATTTAAATATCAAACCATCCAGCCAGACCCTATGAAACGCCTGCGCTATGTTCAGAAATGTGGCTGAGCAAATCTTTTTTTCCTCTAAGGATTTCTCTATTATATCTGTTATTCTATGGATTTGATCGATCGTGGAACTTTTCTCTCTAAATCCGAACTGATGAGACGGAACAGCTCCTAATTTCACAATTTCCGGTTTAATACGTTTTAGTAATAATCTCTCGAACAGTTTAGACATAATTAGAAGAAGCGATATTGACCTGTATGAGGTCAATTCACTTGGTGGCTTGCCAGGTTTAGGTATCATTATTACTTCCGCAAATTTCCAACATAGAGGTACATAACAGAGTCTGAAGCAAGCATTAATTATGTCGAATATTTTTTTAACAGCTTTATTAGGTAGTTGTTTAAGAATCTCTCCAGTTATTAAATCATAACCTGTTGATTTTTTAGGTGGTACGTGATTCTTAATTTCTTGTTTCACTTCTTAAGCATTAGTTAGTGGGATTCCTTGTCTCAAGATGGTTGTGTGATTTACATTCAGTATGTTCTGTTGATTAAATGTTGTTAAATTAAGCTTAAAGGTACACTCGAGGTGATCAGCAAAATTTTCGGCTTTTTCTTCTCTGGTTTTTGCCAGGCGACAACCAGAGATAATTGGAAAGATATTTCATGCAGTTTGTTTCAAATGTTCTTCCATTTAAAATAAACATCATGAAAATCAGTTTGATTGAACTCCAGAAATAGGCATTCAAAAGTTTAATTTATCTTTCATTTGTATGTGATATTTTTAGTCATTGCCTCAAGAACAGGTTTATTTTAAAACATTACAATTTGATGAAAGCTATTTGCTTGATACTCGTACAATAAAAAAAAAATAGTTCTAAATTACATGGGAGTTATTGAGGAAGGACTGAAAGTGGTCAAGAATTATCAAAAAAATATGTACTTTAATGTCTTCAAATTTTCCAGTTTGATTATATTTTGGTCAAAATTATGCAAAGTATGGAAATGAAAATAAATAGGGGTTAGCTCAAAGTTTATGAAGATGTATAAATTACCGTTCGATTTCAATGATACTCATAATCATATATATTTTTTTATTTTTAAGAACGTACTACACATTAGTTTTTATACAATTTGGCTCTTGTTGTATTCTAATATTTAAAAATTGTATGACAATTATAATATTTTTCAAGGCACTTGCTTCAAATTTGACAACAGTTTGTAAACACTGGCATCTATATACACCAAAATAAATCTTCTAATTGTTATGAAATTTATAATATTATATGTTTTAAGGAGCCGAGTTGAAATTTAGAATTGATTTTTTAAATTTTTTTTAATGTAAATAATTGTAAAGTTAGTGTTGGCCATACCAACTATTTATGCCTGAAATCATTTGTTATTATTTTTTTCAAGCAAAAGTAGAAGGTCCAGTCACACCTTTCCACAATAGGCTTTTTGTACTCTAGCCTATAAAATAGACAGGAAGATGAAACAAGAAAAAAAAACGGTCTTATCTCAAAACAATGCAAAATCAAAGAAGTTTTCTGTTCAGGACATACCTATCATAGGATTCTACTGGTGCCTATCCCTCTGACTGTTTTCTATACCCCTTGCAAAAATTGCCACAAAGGCAATTCCTTTACATCAGGTTCCTCTGTTGAGATACCTCTAGGGCTCAATAAAAACTCTAAAAACATTTTGATCACTGAATTGGGTAAGTATAAATGAATTCGCAGTGACTTTAATATTATGTATAGTATAATATATTCACTTGTTGGACTATCTATCTTATTGGACTTTAATCTTAGTGATCTCACAAAGCAGCTACACATTATCATAGTGTATTGTAACAACTTCTTTCCAGCTTTAAAATTTTAGAAAAACTTTTTCTAATATATAGTATCATAATAATCCCTGGGGGGAAATAAAAATATTTAATAGTATTTCTTTTATTTATATCTGCTGTATTTTTCATGTGAAAAATCTTGTGGAGTTTTTGTGCACCATTTATTATTTATTCCAACTGAAGAAAAATTATATAATTTCTTTTTATTTTAAGAATCATGTTGATAGTATCCAAGTCACTATTGTTTTCTTTTTATGTATAAACCTATATAAATTTCTCTAATGATAAAATTTGAACAGATTTAGCTGTTACACAAGTAATATGGAGTTATTGTTTAAGGAGGCATTGAACAGCCAGGTGCTGCTTCCGTCATTGGACTGTTTTGTAAAGACAGTGAACCACCTTCACCTACACCATCTCCACCGAGTACAGTTTTACTTATAGAAGAAGCTACTGCTCTTCTGAGTCCTCGATCAAAGATGGCTGCCAGAAGAGGATCACTTCTAGAACTGGGGTCTTCTGTTGATCCAATACAGGAAGAAGAATACCTTACAGGTAATATAGTAAATTATACTCTTAAAAAGACCACATTTTTGTTTTTATTGTTTTACAAACAAATTTTCTAATTTATTTAAGTAAAATATGAAATGTGTGCATCAGTTTTCCTAAATAACAAAACCTGTATACTTGATATTTTGTACACATAATCTCTCTGCCCTTAAAGTGTGCATCTTATATATATATATATATATATATATATATATATATATATATAAGATGCACACTTTAAATTTTGAAATATATATTCTGTAAACAGTATATACACAGTATATATATTTCAAAATTTCACCCTGGGGCTTGGAAATATTAAATAGTATTAGAAAACTGGACTTTATGAAAATTCACATATAATAATGAATTAGTACATTGAACACCATAGAAACCTGGCCAAAGTCTGTAGATATATATGGAGCATTTTGAAGAGAACATGTTTTTACATGTTTATCTACCACAAAACCATCAAAAATTCATTATTATACTAGTAAAGTTAATGGTGAAAATGCAAAGAGTGATGTTTGTGGTCTAATAGAGTTTTGTGTTTCATGCCTAGCCACGATTTGACAAGACATGTTGTTAGTTTTATCTGAGCAAATTCATGTCACCTCGTTGAATGATAACAGAGTCGAGTAAACTAGGCCCTGTTTAAAGTGTTATCAATTAGCCCCATTTGTGAACAAAATAATATGCAATTTTTGAGAAGATGATCAACTCTTCTTATTTTCAGTTTTATAAACACCTGATATAAAAAATATGTACAAACAATATAAATAACATGAACCCTCATACATACATACCCCAATAGATATATAGTTTGTACAAACAAAATCACATTTTCAATTAAAACCTTTTTATTATACATCTTTCCAATGTTTTTCTTAAATGTGTGAAACCAGAGAGGTGTTTCAACACATACAAGTTCTCTGGTAAGGGAGAGCCAGTAAACATGAAATGAATTTGTTTCAGTGAGCGGTGTGAGTGGTGAAGGATCAACACCATCGTTAACGGACAGGTGGACATTGCCTCGTCCTGTAACATCAAAGAGGCCGCATCGAACTCATTCGTTACCGCTAACTCCATCCATCGAGTCACTCGAATCATCATCACAATCTGAAGCAGAAGAATAACGTTCAGAACTAGTCAGGGTCACTGACCTCTGAACACCCTGGCTAATAAACTACCTTGGCCTAGAATATTGCCTTCCCATTATACGTTCCTTACAAAGGCAAACTTAAATGAAAGTTTACATGGTTTCGGCTTATAGTATAATGCATTTCTGTAGTTACCTTCAAGTCATTTATGGAAAGCTAATTTTTTTCAGGGACACAATAAAAAGTTAAACCCTGAAAACATCAAAAATGATTCAATGAATTTTATAAAAGGTAAGGACAGTTTAAGGGTAATAAATTGAGAAAAGTCATAATATCACTACATAGAGTATTAATGTTTACAAATTGTAATGTATTAAATTGTTTTATACAATAAACTATTTATAGACTATTTAATTTTATTTTAAACAACTTTTAAAAGATATATTTTTATGTTTCTCAGCTAGAATCAAAAATTATTGTTTTATCCTTATTTTTACTTTTATTTCTCCCAGTTTTATCCCGGTTCCCAATAAGGACTATATGTTATTTTTACAAATGAGTAAAGAGAAAGCCAGAACATTTTGACACTTAAATTATCTTTCCAGAAATTACTTCCAGGTACAGCCTTCAAAAGGTTTAAATGCCCTATACTATTTATATTAACCACAAAATCCTATAATTTCTGCTAAGGATGGTTTTTTTAGTGGCCTAGTATTATATTTATATATCTAAACATAGTATTAGGACAAAATTTAATTGGATTGAGGAATAACAATGTTTTAAGGGTACTGTCTGGTTTTATTGTATAGTTTGTAAAATGAGCAAAGACCGCTGACTACCTGGCAAAACCCTCTCTCATGCATGTACACTTACAAACGTCCTCCCCCATACAAGCTGCGTAATTCACTCACCCACTGCAAACTATTTTGATACAAAGAAACTTTCTTAATTGTTAAGTAATTCCTACTGAATGTGAATGTTCACAAAATTTGATTGAAAACTACTAAAAACTACCCATTATTAAAACATGAGGGATAAATAATGTGAATAAAAGAAAAATAGAAATGTTCAAATATATATATGTCACATGATCGATAACCCATATTGATCAATTACATAAATGACAAAAATGTTATCTAACATGTCCTAACATCTATATGTACATCGAAAACATAATCATGTACAAATATTTTTTTAAAAAACAGTAAACACTATACCCTGCTTCCTTTTTTAAACTTTTTTTTTATTTGATACATTATTACAACTGTGTAAGTAACCCATCTAGTAATTCATACTTCAATTTACATCACTTTGAATAGGAATACCCAATGGTTATCATCCTAATTGTCCATCAAATCAGAAGCCTTAGTTCTCTGCAGTCTTCTATTTTTTATTATATTCTTAGGTATTTCAGTCTTGCTTGACATCTGTGAGTTCATAATAGTACTATTTTCTCTTCTTAGGTTTAGCACCTCTTGTTTTAGCTGATTTATTATCAACCCTACTTCACTTAGCCTTTTCCAGAGTGCTTTATTTTCTTCTTCAAGTTTGCAAGCTCTTTCCACACCTTTACTTTTTTCTGGTGAGTTTATTCCACATGTTCCCATTTGCTTTGCTAATGTGTTTTTCTCTTGCAGTGTTGGAGCAGATGGAACGGTTTGAATTAAGTTTTCACTAGATGTTGTGGGTCCTGCTGGTGGTGACCATTGAAGTTAGAACTCCTTAAAAAAGGTTGACTTCCACACTTGTCACATTGTCTGCCTTAGAAACCAAGTGAACCATTTCCGAGGCATTGTGGTCGCTGTCTAATGACGACCCGGGGCCCGCTTTCTCACCCCGACAGCCGCCGGTACTGGGGATCCGACTCCATGCACTGTAATGTTGATACCCTTATTCTTTTCCATCATGATACAAACAAGGAAGAAAGAGAAATATAGAGCAGAAAAGATTAATGACCCCTAGCCATCGACTACTCTAATAGCATCAGGGTCAGAAAGACAAGAAAGAGGTGATCAAGAATAAACCAGACAAAGATAAAAGAGAAGGGACCTTGCCCAAGACTAGATGAAGAAAGGTTAGATCCAGCTAGGGTACCTTGGGATTGCCACACCCGTACTCACTAGATGTGAGTCCCTAAGGTTTTTTTTTTTAATTGAAACCTCATATATGAAATAGTGATTCAGTCAATACAGTATTAGAAAGAAAAAAAAACATTATGGGCCTATTAGCATTATGACATATTAAAAGAACATATAAATTAGTATGATTAGAAAAACAATGATATCAAAGTCGTCTTCTTCACTATTACTTTCCCACTCACTTTGTGATGAATCAATGAAAGTGGTGTCAAGTTAATGATGAACTCCTGATCACTACTTTCATCAAGGCCTTTGCTGCTCCAGTCTTAGTCAATTACCTTTTGTGTGTGTTTGACATGTTTACTCTACATATCTGGCAATAGCCTCCATGAATTAATTTTCTATATCTTTCAACTTGAAAGTGTGGTTTTTCTTTCGCATATTCTTTCAGAAAAGACCATCCCACTTCTATGGATTTGTATTGGCAGTGGTATGGTAGGAGGCGAATCACTTTGTACATCAATTCAGTTGTTTTAGTGTCAACTACATAAGTTGGTTGTGGTGGTTTGTAAAGACGAATAGGCAGATGAAGATCGGGATTCCAAAGACCGTCAGGAAAGGATATATGTCATTTTTGTAGCCAGTTCTTCATTTCAGCCTCTGTTTAAGACATTGTCAGGTTTTTGTCCTTCAACCTGGAATGGTGTGGGGCATTAACCATAACAATCGTTGACCCATGTGGAATAGCTGAGAGCAAGGTATTGAAGAACCATTTCTCTAAAACATCCGCATTTATAACTTCATATTGGTCTCTGGTCTTCTTAGTATGAAACACATACTTAATGTATGTAGCACTTGACATTTTTTGGCTGAACTCGTAATTATGAAATGCTCTAAAAGTCTAAAAACTAGCACTAATAAAAACTAAGAACGATATTATACACACTAATTTACAAATATAAATTTAAAATATATTATTTATAAATATTATTTTAAGGGAGTGTGTCCTCGAAAGACACAACCTCTTTTAACTGATTTTCCAATGAGACTAGTTTCTTAGGAACAACATGACAATATATAAACTGTTCTACTATTTGATCTTTAGTAAGTAAAGTCTTTTCAATTCTTCAACTCACATTTGGATGTATGAATTGGACTATGACTATTACTACAGTTTAACTAATGAGGTTGATGATAGCAGTTTAATCATCTCCTAAAAAGACAAGTAAAGAATAGTGATTGCTTGAAATTGGTTGTTGTTTGAATTAAACATTTTTAATCATTTTTCTTAAATTTTTGTCTTTAACTTGCATGGTAGAAAAGTAGATTTTGCAATAAGGTGAGTCCAATAGTTGAATCACACCAGCCGCTAAGTACCAGCTACATGTGTGTTAGTAGGAGAACCCTTCCACCAACCAAGTAGCCAGCAGTCTTCATTTGTTTTACAAACTATAGATAATTTGGTAATTCTAACAAAATATATTATATTTGATTGAAATTAATTTATTTTGGCAGGGATCTAAAAACAATTTGAATGTAGTATTGTATTAATCTACTTTGTAGATTAATGTTAATAATATGGTATTAAACTAAGTTTTGTTTATTTAGATTTGTATAATATCCAATTTAAGGTAGTTTCTATAACTTAAACCAATACCATTTATATCTACTCAAAGTTCATAAATAAATCCTAATATCCTGTTATTCTAGACCTAGTCTTAATACTTAGGATGTTTTAGTAGTTCTTTCACTGAAGTTTTTATGGACTAATCTTTGTTTGTTTCTACCAGTTCTTTGTTTTTTCATTGTTTTTTAGAAGCCTAGTTTAAAATATTTCTAATTTCATTATCCAATTTGGATTTGCAAATACATTATTGAAATACAAAATTTTTTGACAGAAACTATTGCACTATAAAATATCTAATTTTTGTTGCTTAGTCATTTTCAGCTAAATGACAAGAAAATGATTTATCTGAAGTAACTCACAACATAACTATTCTTTCAAGTTGTTACTTCTATTTTTTTTTATTTTTTTTTTATCACTCAGTGGACTTAAAAATAAATGCATTTTCAATAGTCTGTTATTACAATTGGTTAATTATTCTAAGTCTCAAGAAGAAAAATAACAAGAAACAACATATTAACTATATAGGATATCTTGTAAAACCAGAACATATTGATTCCATAAAAATCTATCTTTATTGTATGCATTTGTTACAGTACATAATTTCAAAAGTTATAATTTAAATTCGTATTATTGGTAGAGTACTCCACTGATTTAAAGGGCCTTGTAGTGTTACTGTGCCTATGAATTACATCAAGTAATCCAAAATTAATACAAGATCATCAAAAAAGATCCTGATTTAATACTAATATTTTTCAAAGTAACTGAGCAAAATATATAAATAGAAACATTTGAAGTTTATATTTTACTTCAAATTTTCAAAATGGGTTTAGTTGTGTGCTCTCCATTCATAATAGTTCATTTATCTCTGTCCAAGTATATTAAATCTACTCTGTCATGATAAATGCCATACCACGAGTAATCTGTTTCTATATATGGTTCAAACACCATATCTTTACAGAATACACAATATTTTTTATGCAGCCCAATGACACAGGTTAGGCTTCTTGGAGGCCAATCTTACCAATCTATAGTCTGGAAACATGTCATTTAGAGTGTGATATGACGAACATTTAAAATGAAATGTAAAATCTTATTGTAAAATCATACATGCATCATTTTCTCATTCAATGTCTTCAACTTGTGGAAAAACAACAGTTCTATGTAAAAATAACAATACCTATAATTGTTTGGTTCTACAAAGATGAAATCACACAATCATTCAATACCCTTGAATTACTTAGCAATTATCTTCTCAATAGCCCAATATTTACATACCAAGGTACAAAGGTAGTTGACTAATAATGAATCTAAGTTAATACGATTTCCCAACTAAACAAAATGATAAAACTACTGGTTTGGAAAATGTTATTAATAACCTCTCCCCTCAACTTTCATGTCACCTTTTTTCCTCCATCTCTCTCCAGTTCTTCAATCGTTTATATCCCTAATCATAATCTTTCCCTTATACAAAATTTTAGTGTGCGTGTGTTGATTCCATCATTTTCTTGAACTCTACATTTAACCACTCTACCTCCCCCAACCCACTCCAGGATGACATAATACGAACATAAAGTCAATAAATAACCATACATTATTTTGTATATGTAATAACAACTAAGTTGAAATTATGGATATTTTAGGCCAGACAATCACCCCTTAAATCTTGGTCATTTATATTGCATGATGTACATCATGGTACTCAATAGGTTAATCCACAATGCTTGTTTACTTTCGATGAATCTTGAAGGTACCTATTTAGTTTGATTACTGAGGTAACAGATTTTGCAGTTGTTTCTTAGAATATATTACCAAAATTTTGAGGACTTCACTTTAAATTCTATGGTTTTAGGGTTAATTTGATATCGAAGCTGAATTTTATACCCATGTAAAAATAAGTGTTGTGAAGATTGTTCCAAATCATAATCTCTGGTGTATCAATTTCCAAACATTACCAGATTTTTTTTTTTTTAAGTTGCGTAAGCAAGGTTCATGATCTTCTCGGGAAATTCTTTATATCTACACTGACAGCACTGTCAGTTTCTTTCAGTTGTCAATACTTTTCTAATCGAGGATCTATTCCATATACATGCCAGAAATTTCATTGAACAATTATTATAGATGTAAATTCTGCATACCATAACTGCACTACTTGTACTGAATATTCTATTGAGTAGTACGCATCTTAATGTTGTGCCAACACTGTCACTGATGTGCAGGACTAACTGTGCATAACAAGGTCACTGACATTCAAAACAAACTTTAACAAATCAATCATTTCAATTGTTTGCTACTTTGACAATATGATGGTATGAAATCTGGGTTACTTTATTGATGAACCCGTATAACACAAGTAAATTCCAGTTTGCTACCCAATCTGACAGTTGTAAGATAAAAAATCTCCATATAAAACTGAAGATTTCAGGTTCAAAAATGTCGGTCAAATTGAAAAAAAAAGAAATTTTTTCATGACTTTTATTTTAATTCCTTAGTTATGAACTGTTTAAAAATAATTCAAATTATAGACTACCTTTAAAACTCATCAATTTGAGTGATTTGTGCTTCTTGGTTTTCATTTCATTTCTAAATATTTATTTATCTATACAAGTTTTTTTATTTAATTATATCAATTGTAAATACTATATTAAGTATTATATTTAGTATTTGTTACATAATAACTAATTGAACCTATAATAAATGAACGATTGTATATAAGTATTTTCTAATGTATGATAAATATTCACCTTGTTTTGTTATGTAAGAGGTGTATGCTTAGCATATTGAGACTGAAAGAACAAACATATATATATAATATTATTTCACTGTAAAATACCAACAATAGAATATTTGTAGAATTAAAGAGTGCCTATTTGTTTTGGTGTTAAATTAGATTATTATGTACATTTTGGGTAGTTTTAAGCTTTTCACAACAAAAACTATACGAAAGACAACATTGTCATATGAGGTTGATGTAATAACTTTAAATTCTAAAGCAAGCTAATAAATACTGTATAATGATATAAATTTAAAAAACTAAATGAAATTGGAAACATTCAGAATAAAGGGTTTTTTAGACCATGGTCAAATGTAAGTACTTACTTCATTCCAAACGGACTATAACACTTATCGTACCTAACTGCGCCTTTAAGATCTCAATTTACACTCTATTGTGTATGTTCATTAGAATGTTACTTATTTGAATATTTATAATTGTCTGTATATTCCTAATCTAAGGAGCAACAACCATGGACCATACACATACTCAGAACAAACTTTTGAAGAGGATTCCATGCTAAATAGTTTTAAAGAAATTTACAATTGAGCAATTAACTCATGGTATTTAATAGTTCTGTCATACAAACCAATTTGTACACAGGCTTTCTGAAACTTAAAGTAAGTGTGTTCTCGAAATGGCCTTTGTAGTGTATATATTAAACATCCATTACTCGTGCCAGTGATTAGGCCCTATGGTCTTTGAAGCTGTAAATATTGCACTACAATTAATTTTGGGAATATCATTTTTCATCAAAGAAATTTTGGATTTGTAAAATGTAGTGAAGAATTAAAATCTGTGCGTGTTGTAAGTTGAATTACTCAAATATTGTGCTCGGTATAAAATGTTCGAAAGTTTTAACAATTTTGGTTGGACTTACCTAAATCTCAATAAGTTTCTATATGGGTATACAAGAGACCTCTATATATTAAATCCCTATCTTATGTTGTCGTTATTGTGCTTGGATACAAACAACTACAACATGAAATAGATATGGTATATCAAAAATCCTTTATTGAATTCCTAGATAAATTAAAGATCAAATTTTGTCCCATTATATATATTCTATAAATAACAATTTCATAAAAATTAACCAATTAAATCATTGTTTCCTTCTCCTGACTTCTGTGCAGACACCAAACAAAAACATACACACTTAATGAAATAACCTTGTATAATGGAAATGTAGATATTTTAAATAACTAGTCCAATATGGGCTATAAAATGGTAACTATTTAAAATTTTTACTTACTTTTAGAGAAACATAACGAGTTCATAGCTTTAGTTATTGTTAGATGATTCTAAAACGAATGTAGTAGTATAGTTGCTTAATCCACTTAATGATAAAATTAGTTTAATTTAAATCATTTATATTGATTTGAAATTTTGTATATTTATGACTTCAGTAATGTTTATTTTTCATGGAACTATGGTATATTGGAATGATACCCATGGTACTTGTAAACTATGATGAAGAGACATTTTTTGCTGAATAATGCTGTTGAGTGGCAAAATCTGTGTGACTAACTTCATTTATTTATGTGGATGAAGTTTTTAGAAATTTCACAAGTGGTACATTTTTGTATATTTTATAAGAAATTTTACATAAAATGTATCATATTAAAGATAATTCTACAACAAATATATTCCACTATGAATTTATTATTCTGCATTCATACCAATTGGAAATTGTGTTACATTTAATGTTTAAATTTTAGATAATTCAAATTGTTTTAAATAATTACTCTACACACAGTTAATCAATAAAATACTTATTTCCAAAATTTCTCTATTTTTAGTAGTTCTGTTCTAAAGTTTTAAAACTCATAGACAGCCGATGAGTATAACTTATTATACTAAGTTTGATTGGAAATATTAAATATAATTCTTTCATTTGATGTAAACTTTACACAAATGTTGACTAAAATTAGATAAATTCTAATAATTTCATCTGATGTTTTGATTAGTTGAATGTCAAAAATACTGCTGTCAGAAACATATATTCATTTTCAACAAATGGTCATGTCGCTAACCTAATCTATGAGTAAACCAATCAAACTGGAAATTATTAAAAACGTCCCTCAGATAAATTCAAAATCTTTATTAAGGTATGTGTCTCCATTATATTTCTAAAGTCAATCATAAAAATGTACTATAGAACAATGTTACATTCATCAAACCTATAAATTTCAAAGTTTGGTGGATTTATCTCTTTGGAAATCAGTGTCGTCAGAATTGTATTAATGAATCAAATTAATCTATTACTTCCACCAATGTGTTGAATTTAATGATATGTCTGTTAATTAATCCTTAAAATGCTTACTGAAACTTGAATCCGTGTTCTCAAATTTGGGTTTTTCACATGATGTTCTCAAATTTGGGTCTGTTACTAATATTAAACAACTATTTGTAACATACCTGTGTTATAATTGAAACAGAGAAATTACACAATGAATGTTAATGTTATAAAACACTTACACCTTATGTGGTTCAGTAGTTCTGGTGATGAAAACAAATATTTTGTTTTAAAACATAATATTCCAACTACAAATATTAGGCCTATATTTTTTAGGTTGTATTGTGTTTTATATTACTCCAGGTTATTTTATATTAATATGAAAATATTACCTGTAATATGTAAACACAAGATTGTACATTTGCAGTAATAAACTCTGCCTTTACTTTATCATATTTACTTTGCCAGGAATCATCCTTGATTCATCATAAAAATACTCAAACAAACAATAATTTTGTTGTTTGTTTAATCACACTTAAATTTTGGAATTATGTAATATCTTTAACATTTCATAGGTTAGAATTATTATTTAAATAGGGATGATAGCCTAGTATTTGTTTGTTTTTTTGATGAATAATTAGTAAATCAATATGTCTCGAAACTATACAAATAAGGATAGACATATTTATAAAAACAAATTGAATGAATTTAGAACTAATAACTGTTTTAATCTTGTACCTTAGAACCTTATACTTTGTTCATATTGTACAGAATCACCAAGTTTCTTAGATTATAAAAGTTGTACATTAGCAAACTGGCTCATACTTAAATCAAATTTATTTTGCCATGAATAAAGTACCTACTACAGTAAATATTTTAAACAGTTATAGAGTTTAGTAAGTAGAAAGTGTGTATATAAAACTGTCGTCAGCTCAACACTTTAGATCTTACGCAATGCTTTACCCAAGCTAAAAGTTACGCTATGTAAGATAATATTAATAACCTCTTGTTTGATTTGTCTCAGGTTAAAGTGGTAGCCTGAATAACAAACAGTTGCTTCATATTTCAACTCAGCTTTTGGGGAAGTTTGCCTAAAATATAGTTGACATAATGTAGAAACTACATGACTTGTACAATTGACTGGTAAAACAGAATGTGTCATTAAGTAAGAGTTTGTTATCAAATTATTTATTATAATTTTAAGATCATTAAATTAAAATTTCATAACTCTTGATATCCGATTTGAGTGAGGGAAGCAAATCCATAACTCTCAAGTTATTTAATTCATAAACATCTTTGGTATATGTACATTGGTGACTTTAAAGTAATTTTCAGAATACCAACGCCAAAATATAAACAAATAACTTGACACTTAAGTATTAAATAATCATTTTCACAATTCTATTATTACATATTTGACTGTATATCCTTCAATAGAGTATATTTAACAAAATTTAATATATTATTTTATTTGGTTGGTCTAGAATCTATAATTTAATTTATTTAGATAACTTAGTTATTTTATATTATAGGGAGCTGGGGTTGGAATTTACAAAATTCTATGCACAATTTGCACTTGAACAAACTTGGTAGGCTGAAAAATATAGGCGACTAATTATTTTAAACAATTGCCATATCGAAACATTTCACCAAGTTTTTCTAGTGAATACTTTTGCTAAAACTCTCCATGGTAATGCAAACAGAACCCATGTATAAAATGTTTACAAACCCTTTAACCTACAGAATATTAACATTCTCACACACAAACACACACACACACACACACACCACACCACACACAACGTACTAGAAGTCTAACCATAAGCCCAAAAGTTTCAATGAGTAAACACAAAACATGTTTTTTTTTAACTTTATAGGACTAAAGAAACTAACGTTTGTAGATAAAGGATCTTTTGGCTTACCCACAAAAACTATTTCTCTGAGAAAAATTTAAAATGGTTACCCTCATTTAGTTGAATAACAAGTAGAGAGAAACTAAAGGTCACTTTGTTGTCCCTGAATAAAATGGTTGCTAAAATAATACTATGTGCCCCTTTACTTTTAATTTTAAAGAAGTTTAATTATAAGAAACTCTGTTGAGATTAAAATAATGATTTATGTTTTAAGGATGAGGGCTCAAATGGATTTTTAGGAAAATGTAGTGCTGCATCTCCTTAGAAAATTAATTTTAATGTATAAGCCAGTACTGCAAGTCCCATTTCATTTACTTGTATTTATATTTAAAATGATAGTTTATAGTATTAAATTGAGGCTATTAACTTATCACTTACTAATCTAGTTTGCAGCACTGTTTTCTAGATCAAATAAACTTCATAATGAGGTACAACACAACATATTTTCTTAAAATTCTTTTGAGTCCACAACCCTACAAAAATATCATTATTTCACTGAGACCACGAAATTTAACAGAATTTTGCTGGAAATAACCGAATTGTTAATGATTATTCTCGTATTCAGATACCTAATTCGAAATCAAACTCCTTTCAAGCAGTAAAAATAGAGGCACATAGCTTAATTTTAAATGTCTACCTTCTGCCATTTGGATAGGGGATAGGACCGCCTGGTTTATACTTGTTGTTCCCATTAAAATGAAGTATTGTATTACTTGATGGAATTTAGTATAGTAAATGTTTGAGTTGCCCCTAAAAAATCCTACTTTTGGTTAGGACAAATGTGGTTTATCTACCAAAAGTTAGCTTCTTTAGTTGAATAAAGTTTTCCAAAACCACGCTTTTTTTCACAAAGTTGAGACCAGTGGCACATTTGATATATATATATATATATATATATATATATATAACATAAAAACTACTGAATCATGCGGCTACCCAGTTTATAAAACCTCTTCTAAAGTGTTTTAAAAATAATAGCAGTATTACACATTTCATAGTCTTGAATCCTGAGTTCTACATATGGACAGCTCAAACAACTAATTTTGTTTAAAAATGTGCTAAAGATTTTTAACAGTTTTGGAAACATAGGACTATGTTAAACTGGTATTAAAATAGTTTACTTCTAGAGCATGAAACTTTGCTTATGACACATTTTGTTTAGGAAAGTGTCTTTACAAAATTGCTGGAATGTATTTTCATATAGAACTACAATATTAGTTTTATTGTTACATTCCACAATTAATTGTACTTAAAAGTTGTTTAAAATGTTAAATAATTATATTTTTAAAAATATATATATAATACAAAAAACAAGACTTTGTGTTAATTATTTCAGTTCCTTTTAACTGTATTATTTAATTAATTGGTTGAATTAATATTGACCAAACTAATGAATGTCTATTGTTGTAAATAGTTGATATGACCAAAACACGACTGACTTTATAATTACCCATCCAACAGCCCTCCCTTAATTTAGCCATCATGTTCTACCATAATTTTGACATTAAACAATTTTTTGGATAATATGTCTGAATATAACTTGCAAATTTCAAGTTGTTAGCCACTTTTAAGTAAATATGTGTAAAACTTTATTCAAATTTCTATTATGTTGAGTCTTCAGTTGTTTTCGTGGGACATAACCCACATCAAAGTGAACAATATTAAATTCATTTGGACTATCCATGCTTGAGACAATGGATGGTGATATTTATCTCCCCCTTCAAAAAATTTAGACTATAATTAACAGTCTACAAAACAATAAAATGTTAAGATTGTTATACTCCAGGTTATTAAGATATAATGTGACAAAAATTTCACAGGATATCACAAATTATTCTGAAAATAGTACAAACACATTCCTATACAGGATGATTTACACCAAACGTCCGTAATTTATTTTGGGGGGGGGGGGTAAATGGTCTGAGTTAGAAAGTTTGTTTAAATTCACCATTTACAATTTACATATGAGGAATCTTATAAAAAGATTTAATTTGTTTTCTAATTACAGAATGTTCCATTAACTTGCATTCCTTAATTTGTATTTGAAATTTATGAAAATACAAACCACAATGTTTTATTGATTCATTTAAAAGAAAGATTAAAACTGAACATTTTGGTGTAAAAACTTTGACATTATGTGCTACAATTTCAAAAATTCAAAACATATATAAAAAATATATATAGCAATTTATGATGCACATCATTTTAAAAAGACGACAAAATAAACATTTTTTTTTTTTTGTATTTGAAGTTTTTCTATCTCCAATTGTTTACTCATGGAACCCCAAAATGCACTTTTTGGATAGGTTTCAGATTATAACCTGATACAACACGTAAACAAATTCATTCAAATAATATCACTGTAAGTGTTTTAAATACGAGTATAGCACAATAACTCTTTACCCTTAGTGGTACAAATGCTGTTCCACTCTCAAAGTGTCTTAAGAGCTCAAATGTTTAACTTTTAATCTATTTTTTTGCAAGGGTTATGATTCTAATAATTATTGCTTTATAACAAGTCGTATTTTCATTATACTCTTTGTATGAAAATTATTCTAAAAATTATTTCTTTAAGTTTAAATTTAATTTTTTCTTCTGTTGAGCACCAGTGAATCTGTAGAAGATTTACAATTATTAAATTTTATAGATTTATGAATCCTTCAAAAAGTGTACTAGGAAAAATCAAGTACAGAAGTCTGTTGCTCTTAAATACATACATACAAGTACATACAATGAGAAAACTCTTTTAATGCTATTCAATTTTCAGATGAAATTTAAATGATTTTACTCAGGCAAATTTAATTTAGGAAATAACGTAAGCTGGCTTTACGTAGACCTTAGGTACGCTTGCCTTGACCAACTTGACGGTGTTATTGACATCAGGTGTGACTGTCAGTTAAATATGAAAACTGTGTGCCAAGTTCCTTTTGTCATGCTGCTACGTTAAAGCTGTCTTCCTGATGGATTGAGGATTGGTGAATACATATGTTCTCCTGAAGTCCTAAGTTTGTTCATGCATTTTCCCTCGAAGTTATCTTCTCATATCAGCAAAACTCGCCTTTTGGTAGCCGGAAATCCCAAAATGAAACTAATTTGCTGCTTCATTTGTCAGATGTTGATTCCTTGGTTGTAGCGATATTTGATAATTTTATTAACTTTGAATGTTATTTACATTTGAATGTTTAAAACAATACAACTTTTGTAGTTTACTTTTGACTTGACGTAGAAATACTAATTTGTTCGCTTCTCTCAAAATTAATTATCGAGTGTAGAATCTATCGTATATTGCATAGAGTTAAAGTATTATACATGTACCATATTGTTAGTGATTTAGCAAGAGCGTAGCTTTTCTGTATGTAAGAAGAATATCCACTAAATGTTACATAACGATCGTAATAATTTTTTGCATATAACAAACTTTGTAAGTAAGAGCAAAAGTAAGGGCTCAAATCATTGAGTAGGCCTACCATGCTTAAATCTACTTTTTGGTACTAAACCAGGTGAAGCCCTCCTGACTTTCTACACTATGTCCAATTTTTTTTTTTTAATTTCAACTTTACAGGGA
Source organism: Aphrophora alni (assembly GCA_963513935.1). Taxonomy (NCBI): domain Eukaryota; kingdom Metazoa; phylum Arthropoda; class Insecta; order Hemiptera; family Aphrophoridae; genus Aphrophora; species Aphrophora alni. The sequence goes on from OY740773.1 coordinate 75,388,339, forward strand.
ATTATTTTTGTCTAAAGGTTTGTACTAATTTATTTATTTATTTGCTAAATTATTTTTTACTTTATTTGAATTAAAATCTATTATTTTCGTTGAAACTTTATATTCCAAACACTTGCCAGCCTATCTCATCACCACTTTTGAAGTGCTCAGGTTTTTGGACTCTAGACCTAGGCTAATTTAATTTCTTCTAATGTTCATTTAATTTCCTTTATAACTTTTTGCAGAGGTGTCGAATTTTCACACGAGTTTGATTTTCGTAATGTGCATGTTTTTTTCATTCATCACCAACTTTAACTGTAGTCGTGGGACTTCTTTATTGCGTTCGCGACATGCCAGTGTTTTTCTTATAAATTTCTCGTGATAAAGTCTCTGGGTTTTTACACTCTTTATATCAGTCCATATGAAGACACTATCCGCCGTTTCAAGTTGTTTGCTGGTCTTTTTTTATGATATGGGAGTTATAATTTCTACAGTTTTTCTGTTTTTTATTAACTTTCCGAAATTTATTGAATATACTGGTTTCATTTTACATTTTTACTTATTACTACCTACACTTTAATAGTGATATATTTTAAACTTTCATTTGTCTTTTTATTTAACAAACAGTTGAAAATCTCTCACCCTTCCACTTTAATATTATTGAAACTTTTTACTTTATTTTATTATAAAACTTTACCTACTTTACTTTTACTACTTGTATTACTTTATTTTCATCAAACTTTACTTTTTTATATATTTTAATGACATATGAACTTCGTCATCTTTGCTATTTTCTAAAATATTCCAAATACACTATATAACATTTTATTTTTGGTCTACTTCTGTAGAATCCAAAAATACCTTTCTTTGTGTCTATTGTGCAAATTTGAAATTTTCCCTTAACTTTAATCTTTTAATCTTTTAAAGAGTAAACACTCTTTGTTATTATGATTTGAGAATTAGATGATTAATACATACGCATTTAGCTTAATGCATTTCACCAGGTAAAATGCAAATTCATAAATTCCTGAATCCTGGTATTCCATTAAAATTTATTAATTCGATGCCAAGTTATTTTACATTGATAAACTTGTCCAAGTTCAACAGTCATCTTTGCAGATAACACTCATTTTGCTTGAACTCATGGTTTTTTGCCCTACATCTGTACAGGTACTCACACTGCCTTAGAAAAATTGAAAAATTTATTTTTACTAATTTTTGTAAATTTCCAAATTTCCAGGACTTACTCGGGTCCTGTCCATTGTAAATCGTATATTAAGATTCCGTATTGATAGACAGACAGAGTTCCAAAATTGGCTAATGTTATAGAACTGTGTGTTGTATAAATAAAATTTGTAACTAATTGAATAATAGATGTATAGTTTTAAGGTAAAATAAAATTGTAAACTTTTTATAATAAGTAAATAATTTTAATAAAAAATAGTTTTCCCCAAAATTGAAACAATGAGTCAGTGCAGTGTGTTAGTGCGCCGATGTGTTTTGTCAGAAAATTTCTAATTGGTCCATTAATTCAACCAATTCCAATATTTTGAGGTTGAAAGGGATTAATTCAATTTTTGCAATGACACAGGCTCTTGTACCGTCGATAGAGGAAGTCACGTTTGGCTTTTCCTCCGTCAAACAGAACTTCTCATTAGGCTGAACGCATCAGACCTGAATTTGCTTCCCTTCTAAAGATCAACGCCTCGAAAAAGAGCTATTCAGTAAAAACTGTTTTGATTTGAATTTAAGTAAATTCAGTGTTGCGTCCTTGCTATCAGGCACATAAGTTATTCATAAGACTTTAACATATTTGAACAGAATAAATAGATTCGTTATAAATTAATTTGAAGTGGAAATTTGCTAAAGAAACATTTTAATTGGAGAAATTTGCATCTTTAATATAAAAGAAAAAACAACAAATAATTTCTTTCCATAACTTGGAAAACGTTGTAAATAGACTTGAACTAGAAGAAAGAAAAAAAAGAGAAAAAAACAATAAACTTTATGCTAGTAAATTGTATTTTCCAAAAAAAAGGCTAGTAAACTGGTAAAAAAAGTAAGTTACTGTGAACTCTCTTTTAGTTGTAAATTCATTATCTTGTTTAAATAATATTTACTGCATGTTAGTTATAGGGATTGTTGTCTTAGGAAGTATTTCCATACTTCAATAAAAGAAAACTATTGATTTATGAAAATATATAATATATGCATTTCAGGGAAAAGTATTCAAAAGAATTATAAATTTAAATATTTACAGGAGCTATAGTTTATTTGTAACTTGAGTACATTTTCCTTTCAAAATCCACAATCCCGAGCTTTTTTATTAAAACTACAAGTATCTGTGAGCACTTACTCACAGAATGGTCCCCAATAAATCAGTAAATTCAGTAATTTCAAAATAAGTAAAATTAAAACTATTTTTAAGAGAGTTAAAAATAATTATTACACAACCCTTACTGAATGAGAGAACAACATACTCAACATCCCCAAAAAGTAAATGTTTGCTTGATATTATAGGAGATGAATTTACTGAACAGTTCTTTATTGAAAGAAATCTTAAAGGAGAAATAAAGCTCCAACAGCAGATTTTTTTCAGCTGTCCAATTACATATACTAACAATAATAATCAATTTTGGTTCCAGCAAGATGGAGCACCTCCACACTATGACCAGCATGTCTGTGATTATTTAAATATGATTTTTCCCAATCACTGGGTAGGTAGAAGAGGTAGCATTGAGTGGCCTCAAAGGTCACCTGATTTATCACCAATGACTACCGTTAGGATTTAGGATAGTTTTAGTTAGGAATATAGTCTTTAGTTCTTTTTAAGAAGCCAGTATGACAACAATTATTGTGGCAGAAATGGAATAATGATGTTGCCTTCCAAGCAAGGCAGACACTATTTGTTGCGTGTGTTATGTTATAATCAAAGATCTATTAGTTACGGAGGGACCAGAGTTTTATAGTGAACTCAAACTTTATAAGTTCCAACAAGTGGTTGAATGACGGTACAGAGTTTATGTTAATTAGACTTTCATACAATCTGTGTAAATAATAATTGAGTAACAGTAAAGTTCATTTGAATTGATGCAATGTCCAATTGTCCAACAGGGTAATTCAGGAAGCGATGTAGACAGACGTAGCACTACACTTAACACAGCTAGCTGGTTATAATTATTCTATTGTTTATATTTGTCACTCTTAAAACTACACAGATTGCACTTATAAAATAGGTTAATAATTAAAAAACGTGGCAGTGCCGAATGGTAATAAATACCGTCTTGGGTTATGAAAACTATGCACTTGCATATAAAACTAAAGCGAGTTGAAAGGAATTAGCGTTTGCGTGATACACAGATGAGGTGTTCTTTACAACTGACTTTCTACCCTTCAAGAAGATGGGACGCGTCCCCAATCACGTGATATAGTCCGATCATTCTGGACCAATGGGAGGCTATGATGATGTCATTTAGCCTTGAACATTTCTGCAATTGTGGGTAAAAACACCCCTCGCGTGACTGACATGGACTCTTCTGGATCGTATGATAGACTAATTATTGTGGTCTGATATTGTTAGACGGAGACAGAAAATCGTAAATGTAGAGAAACCAGTTTATTCGAAAAGGGCATATAAAAATACTGAACACTATTGATGCTACAATGGTATATAAACCCTTGGGTGGGAGGAAACTTGGTAAGTGGGCCAAGATTGATCAAGGGAAGATGCTGCAGGAATTTTTGAAAATAGCCAGAAAGACTTGGCGAGTAAGAGCTCCTGGGAGTATTGAGTCTTTAGACAAGCATTCATAAGTACCTAGCAGGGTGAGCAAACTTCGTGTATAAACCTTGTAATTATTTCAGACAATTAATTATAAAATATAACGTAGAATCACGTGAGTCACAATAATTAGAGTCATTCTAGATTAATTATAATAATAACAATATTGTAGTATTGTAATAAGATGGGAGATAGTCATTCTTAATATTAATTGTTACTGAACCACTGATTTGATATAAAGAACCCAGGCACCCAATCTTTATAAATGGTGCATCGGCCGGGTATTTGTATGGGGTCATTTCGAAGGAAACATTTATGAAACCAAACCACAGTGCATAAATAATCTAAGAAACAAATGAGTAGCGGAAATGTGAAAAAAGTACATTTTTATATCCTAGAAAAGTATCCAGTGTTGGTTTTCCTACCTTTACCCATTACAAAGTTGCCCGGGTGTATTTACACTTTTGCCTAACAATGTATATAAGTTCATTAAAGTGGTATGAGACTATGATTTGAATCCTCCTATTTTAATAAATAAAATTTTGTTTGTTTTTACTTTTCATGTCAACACATAAAATATCTGAAGTGGTCTAAATTGATGTATATAAGTTATCCCATTAGTTCTTTTCTTTTTTTGTTAAATATGGGACCTAAAATGCACACAAAAACTACTCCATGTAAGTGAAACATTAACACCCTTAATTACAAAATTGTTTATTATCAGCATTAATAGAAGGCGTCTTCAAAATACAAGTAACATAACGATGTCTTACACATGTAACAAAAAATATCTTCAAAATAACAATGTAATATAAAACCAATAACCATATCAAATACAGATAAACAAAAGCATAGAAAAAGATAATGATGCTTTTAAAGTATAAACACATTGTTAAATAATACATCAACACCCCTAAAATAATTTTCAAGGAACTCAATTCAGAAATAATTTTCTTTAAATGAAATTTATGCTTCTTCACCCCCTTCTTCTTCCTCCTCAAACTCTCCTTCTTCTTCAGCAGTTGCTTCTTGATACTGTTGGTATTCAGAAACCAAATCATTCATATTAGATTCAGCTTCAGTAAACTCCATTTCATCCATACCTTCCCCAGTATACCAATGTAGAAAAGCCTTACGACGGAACATCGAAGTAAACTGCTCAGAAACTCGTTTAAACAATTCTTGAATTGCTGTTGTATTTCCAATGAATGTAGAAGCCATTTTTAATCCTCTTGGCGGTATATCACAAACAGCTGTTTTGCAATTATTGGGAATCCATTCTACAAAATAACTTGAATTTTTATTTTGAACATTTAGCATTTGTTCATCAACTTCTTTCATTGACATACGCCCGCGGAATATTGCAGCAACTGTCAGGTATCTACCTCGTCTAGGGTCACATGCTGCCATCATATTTTTAGCATCAAACATTTGTTGGACTAACTCTGGCACTGTCAATGCCCGATATTGTTGGCTTCCACGAGAAGTTAAAGGAGCAAATCCAGGAACAAAGAAATGTAATCGAGGGAAAGGTACCATATTAACAGCTAATTTTCGAAGATCAGAATTAAGTTGGCCTGGAAATCGGAGGCAAGTTGTTACACCAGACATTGTGGCTGACACAAGATGATTCAGATCTCCATAAGTTGGTGTAGTCAATTTTAATGTGCGGAAACAAATGTCATATAAAGCTTCATTATCAATGCAAAAAGTTTCATCAGTATTTTCAACTAGTTGATGTACAGAAAGTGTTGCATTATAAGGTTCAACCACAGTGTCGGATACCTAAACAAATATTGAAAAATACACAAATTTTTTAACAAATTTGGTTTGAGTAACAAGGCATTATAAACCAAACTAAATATTAAATATAATTAAGTACATGTATTAAGTGTACTAATTTATTTATATATACCATTGATCGTGTTGTTGGAATACAAAAAACTGCTTGGCTGTTGCATAATTTTCTCCAAATACGACTTATGCAATTTTCTGCAGGAATTACACACTGAATACAAAATATAAACAAGAGTCGTAAGTAATAGGAACGAACTCATGTTTTATCATTTTTAAAACCCCACCCTAAAACATTAAAATCATTTCTATAACAGACTATATATAAATATATAGTCCCTAAATTAACTTTTCAACACTTAGATTGCATGAAACAAGTCAAGAATTTCTGTAGAATAATGTACAAGAGTCGTCCAGTAAGTAAAGAACATTTTGAGATGAAGTAGAACCTTGATTATCCAAGGGCGGATTAACGGGATGGCAGGTTAACCAATGTGAGCAAAAAGAAAGAAAGAGAAAAGGGAAATTAAGTGGAAGGAAAATACATTGAAACAAACAGTAGCAGCTCTGGCATTGTTGAGGATAGGGAGGCTTGTTATTATATCATTCGCTGTTGTAGCAACATCATTACTCCAATTGGTCAAGCCCCTGGCAAGCCTCCCTACTGTCAATCATATGAAATCTCTATTTTTAGCATAAATGTGAATTATTAATCACACCACATGTTAGTCTGACAGTCTAGCAGGAGACCTTTGCTCCTGGTGTTATATACTATGGCATGTGTGTGACTAAAAAAACTATTCAACTTGATTTTAGAGTATCAATTTTACTTGTTGTAAGTGTATTTAATTTAAATACACTTATTTAATTTAAAATGTATTTAACTGTTTAATTATTTGACAGTTTTATTATTTAGTTTTTTTTTTGTTAAATTGTCCATTTTATTATTTATTTGATTTTGTAACACAGTACAATAACTGTATTCATTGTCTGTTACACAACCATTCTCATAGAGTGACAGAAAACAAATGAAAGCATGTAGTTTTGTTAATTCAGTGTAAATTTGAAATTATTGAACATTTAGAGAAATAATGTTTTGAAATCAAGTGATGGAAAAATCTTTATTTGCATCCTAACTTAACTGCGCTTATTCACCTGGTGGATCAAGGTATCATAGTTAGTTTTTAAAAAAATGTATCAGACCGCTGTTTTCCAAAAATGTATCGAAGAAGACAATGACCTGAAGACATTCTTAAGAACATTTACAATTCTAAATGTTATTGTTGAGTCTGTTGCAGCCAGGAACAAAGTGAAACTTTCAACAAAAAACGTCCTAGAAAAATATATTTCCTGATATAACCAACAAATCAGAATCTACAAGCTATTCTGATGATGAATTATGGGCTGCAGAACTAACATGGATATTAAATAAAGTTCCTGAAGGCGAAAATGTAGATATAGAAAATCATATTAAGTGGTTTGGATGGAGCCAAGAGTAATCTGCATTTGAATTTATGAAGGACAATACGATAGTAAGATGTGCAAGGAACAGCAGAATGTGATAGTGACGAGAGAGAGAGAGAGAGAGAGAGAGAGAGAGAGAGAGAGAGAGAGAGAGAGAGAGAGAGAGAGAGAGAGAGAGAGAAGAGCCAATTGGACCATTACACACATGCTCATTCACTTACTGAAATGGCTACTGAATTATTTGGAAGGAAAAGATGACAGTCTGTTATTCAAACTTCTATCGTCTATTATAAAAGGGAGCAAAGAAACATAAAACAAAGACTGACTATTGTCAACATATATTTCTTCCAGTAATTGACTTTCGTATACAAATTTTCTTAGGGCGGCTTTCTTTTGAAGTTCCATGAGAACACTCAATCTTTTGTTGTCAGGGACCTCAATATCCTGAATTATGTTATTAGGCCTATCAAATAAAATACTATATTGACAGTGACTAACATCACCAGTAAATAAAAAATTATATACAATGATACCAGAGTTGATAACATTAGAATCTTCTTCATAATTTCTAAGCAAGCATATTTGTATTAATTTGTTTATGCCTTCATTATACACTCGTGGTGCCAACTTTTTGAACCATTCAATGATATCAGCTCGTCAATATCTTCAAAATGCCTCCCTCCTGAAAAATTGTTTCAACTGATAAAATAGATGGAAATCACTGGGCAGTACGGTGGATGTTGGAAAACATCCTAGCTTAAATGTTGAAATAAAACTAGGAATGTTGCTGCTGAATGTGGACAACCATTATCGAGAACAAAAATGACGCTACTGGACAACATTCCATGTCGTTTATTCAGAGACAGTGAAGCATCTGACAATATGCCTTCAAATTTATTGTCTGTCCTCTCGGCATCAAATCAATCAATAGTATACCCTTAATCACAAAACATGGTCACCATTACTTTTTGTGTGCTTGTTTTGCTTTTTTGGCCTTGGGAATTTGGAAAGATCCCATTCGATTGATGGTTTATTTCTGTCAGAAATCCATCTTATTCACCAGTAACAATATAATCCAAAAGTTTGTCTCTATCTTTATGATACTGAGAGAGGAAAATTAAAGCAGCTCCACATGTCTAATAATTAATTAATATAATAATTAACAATAATATTTAATTGTTTGTTTTTTTTGCAATTATCAGTTAATAATCAAGTAACCCATCTGGCATATACAGTAGCGTACCACAGGGAAAGATCAAGGGGATATATGATTTATATCCTCCTGAAATTTCCAAAAAATACTATCTTCTTCTCTCAGTGTGGCTCAATTGAAAACTTTACATATTTAGTAATTATTTACGATGCAGCAATGCGTTTGTGAGGCCGCGCGAGGTGCCATCAGCCGATGAACTCCAAAGACACCCAAAAATTAGCGACCACCTACTCACAATGCACGACGCCTATGCTATGTTGCTTATTCCTTCTGTCTAGACTTCAGTATTGAATACATCTAATACAGTTGAGAACGAAAAAAGTGATGTTACAATGCAGCATTCAACTTCTTCTGAACTTGTCGTTGCCAATGCAAGTATCAACCAATACGATATTGGATTATTTCCCATTTACACTGCAAATACTCAGTATAGGATAAATATAATTTTATAAATAAAACATGTAAGATACAAAGTGTAAGATACAATTTCTCTCCTGGGGACAGAAACTTAAAATTTCAATATACATGGATTTCAGAATACCAATGGTTAGCATATTATGACTTAAGAAAAGGTGCTCATTGTAAAGTTTGTGTGCTATTTGTCTGTCAGTTTAAATGTTAAGTTAGGATCCTTAATCAATAGCCTCTTTACAAAATGGAAAAATGCTAGAGAAAATTTTAAATAACACAAAAAAAGAGATATCACATTAAAGATAGCTTAGCATTACAAAATTTTGTTTCGGTCTATGAAAAAAATATACAGTAGATTGATATTCAGCTCGATTACCATTTGTAAAAACAAATAATACAAACGCTTCTGCCTCAGATCATATTGGAAACTTCAGATGAAGATTTACGCTCAATGCTTGATGCTATGTTAACCAAATGGCCTAATGACTTTTAAAAATCCCTAAAAACACTATATGATGAAGTGAACATCTGGAAAAGGAATTTTCTTTGATTAAACAAGAAGGAACTCGAAAAAACTCCAGCATTTTTAATTTCAGCCCTTAATGAATGCAGCGAATTAATGATTCCATCTGTCCATAAAGCATTAAAAATATTTAGTACAATTCCTTTAAGGGCAACTCCTGAATGGTCTTTTTGACTTTACGAGTACTGGAGAATTATTTGAGAAGTTTCAACAGAGAAGGAAGACTTAATGGATTAGCTATTAGGTATATTCACAAAGATATTTTTATTAATAGTGATTCAATTTTGGATGAAATGTCTAAGAAATTATTTGTTAAATTAAACATAATTCAACTTTGTAACAATATCTAACTCCTATATTGATTGAATTGTAAAATCTTATTTTTTTGTTCAGTAAACCTTAGCTTTATACTTTATATCTAAGTAATAATATTAAACTCCCATGACCTATTTCTTAACTAGGAGAATGATACTGACTTTTAAAGACTTAAACTAGTGTCAAAGTGCTGTTTTAAGGATATATTTTTCTTTATTTTCATGGGTGAAGGACCATCAGATTCCTTGGAATATCCTTCCCCGTAATAAAATCCTACGTACACCCATGGGCACACACATTCTTTTGTAACCAAGGTAACAATTTAGACAATTTCATGATTTTGAAATTTCAGAAAGGAAACCATGAAAACCGTCCAAAATAAAATGTCTAATGTTCTCCTGAATTGTATTGTTTTCTAGAGGTTTCATTGATGGAAAATTGTGCAACCAAACGTTCATCATTATGACTGTATCTTTGTTCATTCTTCATTAAACATAAACCACCATTTCCTAGCAGAAGCTTCATTCAACACACTTTCACTGTAAACTTTCTTTATTTGTCTATAAATTTCAATAAGACACACCTTTTTGATATTCAAAAACTAAATAACACTATGCACTTCACACTTAGTTTTCTCACACAATTTAAAAGCATGTAAAAAAAATCAAATATCTGCACATCGTTACAGTGTGGCACAGACTGAGTTTTTAGGTAGTTGGTGGAATACAACAATGGCAACAATGACAGCTATGGTTGGAGATACATATTACTGGAAATTTTGGAAATTCTTTACTTTCTGGACGACCTTCGTATAATTTTTTTTTTAATAAATATTTGTTTACTTATAGTGTATGAATTGTAATTAAAGCAACAGTATTTATATATAAAGAAAGATGTATACTCTAAGAGAAATAAATTGCATTTCTTTTTTAAATATAAAAACTTGTCAGTATATGTAAAGAGTGTCCAATGTTCTAAATTTTTATTTGTTAGAAAAAAACAATGTACATTTGAGTGTTCATGGATGTTACCTATTCTATATAAGAAAACATTTCATTAAACCTTTCACATCTATCATTATTTATATACCTTGAAACAGGTATAAATACCACAATAAGATGGCCATAATTTCTTTCTATCTACATACAACCTTCTTCCAAACCTATATATGGCCTTTGTGAAACTCAGCAAGTCTTAGAATGTCCAACTTTGCTCTGAATATCCTTTGTATGTCAGTTCCACAATTTCAAATATTTCCCAGTGGATGTGCTCATAATTGGAATACTCCTTCAACAAGTAATTTGAATCCCATTCTCCCCACAACTATCCCTTACCTACCTATATGTTGAGATGTCTATTCAGGGAACAATGCCCTGTTCACAGACCTCAATTTTAAGGTCTCCTATGTTCAACCTGATAACTCCTTTTCACTAGCCTCATTGTACTCTCTCCTAGCCAATGATCTAACCTTTCATTACATCAACTTTGATCTTTATAAGTCTATGCCATAAATAATTTCATGCACCTAGCTTCTAATAGGGTATAATCCTCAGGAAAGATGGTCTCATATGATCACCTTATACCTTGATAAATTAAAATATACCTTGTCTATTTTTTATTTTCCTCCACTTCAAAGTTAACTCAATCTTAAGGAAGATTCCAAAACTAACTGAGACAGAGCTTTCAAACAGCCCTGAGTTCATCTCTAATTGTAAAACTATAAATACCCTTTTAAGTTAAATGACTCATCAAGCTCCATAATTGGTAAATACAAACCTACTCCAGTTCCTTCCTGGTTCTTGAACCTAGAATAACATGTGTAACACACTGTATACTGACCTCCCTCCTATTATACCCTGATATCTAACATTCCCTAAAAGTCAAGTGATCAGTACTTTGTCAATTTCTCAAAAACTATATAGCCTAGAAAAATGTGTTTATTAGGTTTTCTGTAACAGAGTCCTCTAACTTGACTTCATTAAAAATTATGACAAGTAAAGGTGTAGTTTTAGAATTCACTTACTTCTAAATAAAGTTGATGTGTATTTATTGACAACTTTAACATTAAAAAATAAGGTTTTTAATATCAGTATTAGGTAATTGCTGTTGTCTAGATCCTTTTATTTAGAAAGAATTTCTAAGGAACAGATTTATTCTCCCAGTCAATAATATCTGAAGTTTATATTAAAAATGTTTGATAAATGTAATTAAAAGTGTCTTTTAATCGATTTAATTTAATATGCATACAAAAACGTTCTGATCTAAAATTTAGTGAACCACCTAAGTTTGTCTTGTTAACAATCATTTTAAAATTTTGTTTTATTTGACCTTGTTTTGCTCATTGTTATCAGTAGAGTTTTAAATGAAAATGACTTGGATTGATCCAATGTATTGTGAAATGGTAAAATAATATTACAAAAATAGAGGAAAACATTAAAACCTACCTTAGGTGAAGGGACAATGCTAAAAGTATTCATTATCCTATCAGGATATTCTTCTCTGATTTTGGATATTAGTAGAGTCCCCATTCCTGACCCTGTGCCACCTCCTAAGGAATGAGTCAACTGGAATCCCTGTACATAACAAGAACATTTCAAAGTTGTCTCTTAATACAATACAAATGCTTACAATAGCTGGTTAAATAATACAAATTATATAAATATGTATAAATATCTCTTCTACAAAATAGAAGTTCAAATAATAAAAATCAGTAAGATAATTAATTATTCTCAAGATTATTCAAATTATTGAATGTTAATACTCTCTCCCACTACAATGAAATTGACCACAATCAATTTTTATGGATATAATACTAAATAATGTTTTTATTTTTTATGTGTTTCGTTATACACACTCATTGTCAATTTAACTGAACCATTCTTGCATAAAAAAATTCTGCTAAACAAAATTGATGGTCTTTTGATCAAATTAGAATTAATCATCTGTTTCGGAATGTATATACCAACAATTGTATGAAATTTCGCTTGAGATGCCAATGCTTAATCCTTATAAAATAGTAAGGATATTTAATTTTGAAGGTTATGAATATAAATGAAACTCTGTCAAAGTGAAGGATAAGAAGTGTGTATAAGAGGTTAAATTAATCATAAATAAAGCCTTCAGATTTTATCTAAATGTGTGTTCATGACTATAGACACTGTGACCAGTAGCGGCCGATGGTTAAGGGCAATGGGAGGGCTCTGTTTTATTTTATACACGTAAGGGAAAGCATGTTATCATTCACTTAACATTCACAATCACAAAGGGTTAAACTTAAAAACATAAACAAACAACTCGTGTGAGTGGCGAGACACTATTTAGAACAGTTGCGCCAACTTATTTTGCCCATCGAAAACAAGGTTTTTAGTAATGCGGAACATCTAATTTATGGTGGCTTCACTGACTGATGTCTGCGCGCGCAGCTTCGGACTCTGCCCTAGAAGCCCATTACACGCTGTGTAAATGACGTCACGACACCCTCAGCTCTGTCTGCTGCTTGCCCCATATGACTAAATGCAATGAAACTGGGACGCTCTGGCCACCGTCCGAACTCCAGAATATATTCATCAAATATTTTATATTGTAAAACTTCCGCTACAAATGATGGTGAAATCCATAGCGGCAATTCATAATTCATTTATCTCCAAAGAATTAAATACATATAGGTATTTACATTATTAAAATAATATTATCATTGGGGGGGCGGCGTCCGAGAGTCCTTTTGAGTAAGCCGCCACTGACTGTGACTTTCTCTATCTACCAGACATCCCTTCTGAAAGTATCACTTGATTCAAAAACTAAAGAAAAAGAACCATGTAGAGGTTAAAGCTTGCTTGGTAATTGTTGTGTTTGTGTTTTAAGTAATAATGAGTAATAGACACAATTTAAAAATGCAAATGACATTTTAGAAGTAATTAAATATTGGAATAACTCAGATTGGAATGTTTAATGAAAGTGAGGTTAAAAATGAAGGTAAATAACAATTCTTTACATAGACACTCTAGAAAATAATTTTATTGATCTAACATTAAAGAAATAAATAAACTATTGAAACTTCTCGTAGAATCCAATGTTATTGCATGACAATAAACAAAATAATCCCCCCTCCCATTTTTCTAATGTATAATAATGTAATTTTGACATAAATTATAATATTAAATTTCCTATTTTTTGTGATTGTTATTTTTTTTCATATACTCTCTTCAACATAATTAAATTTTGTTCCATATGTATATAGATTTGTACATCAAAGTTACACTTAGATATAGATCCCAGAATATATTTTTATGGACGCTTGGTTTAAGACAGTAAGTATAATGAAAAAACTTGAGAAATATATTTTTGTCTTTAAATGACCTTCAAATACTTCACCAAACAATAAATAATCATTTCCTCCTTGTACAATCATCTGGGTCTGTTGAAGAGTTAAAAGAGTTGAATTGTTCTTAAAAATGTTTCATACATGTAAAGCTATGCTAAAAATAAATGTTGTTTTTTTTAAATACACATATCTTTGACATAGATTCAGAATATTAACACATTAGTTTGATCCAAAACACAAATTTTGTTAATGTTTCATTGTACCTTGTGACAATGTGAAAAGTCAGATTTTAAAATAGACTCATTTAAAAGACGCGGTTAAGCCAAAGAGATAAGAGATTCAAATAATAAATTAAATGTAGTAACTTCATTAATAAAAGAAAAATGGATTTTCAAGACAACAGTATGAATTATTATGTTTAATTTTAATGTAATTTAGTTTGTTTGTTTTGTTATGTAAATTATTTGTATTTTTACGGCAGTGCGGTAAAACGTGGGAACAGTAACCGGAAAGAACGCTTTCGGAAGTAGGAATTTGCCTCATGGTAAAGTCAGTCTAAGTCCAGAGCTTGAAGGGACTGGATGTGTTTTGTGGAGTTAGAGTTAACCGCTCAAAATGGACAAGTTGTGTTTTTCAAAGTCGAAGTCTAGTGTTTGGAGAGATAAGATCGTAGAAAGAGTTTCTAGGTTCTATTAGAACAATGTACATTTGATTTTTTGTCTCAAATAGAGATCGAAAGTGTTTTAAAAAATCTATAAAGAGCGTGTTTCAATGACAATAACGTGGGAACATAAAAGACAATAATTTATGTACGCGAGTTATGAATATTCTCAACAACTGGAGAAAACAACTTCTGAACGAGGGAGAATCCTCTACAAGCCGTAGAACTTCAACTTGTATGACATCAGTTTTCTATTCGGACTCAGACAATGTTTTTTATTTAAATCGGCGTTGTGGTATAGACGCTGTATATTATCTGTTTGATTAATAACCTGTATTATGTTTAAATTAATTTTTTGTAAATGTTTATCTATTTAAAGAAAATTTAGTAGATTATTACTAGAAGAGATACTAGTAAAATGAAACTTTTAATTAATGAAAATAGAATCTTTTCATTTTTTCTTTTAGAGCTACAAAGTTACTAAAAAATTTCATAGATAAAATTCCTGTTGCAACAATTTTATTGGTAAAAGCATTTTTAAAGATAAAATTAATTAATTTGAAAGAAAGAAATAAAGGAGATATAAATTCATAATTTGTTATTGAAACTAAAGAGGATAACTAGTATTTGTAATATGATTTTTTTGTTGTTAATAATAATTTGTAGGATGTTTCTTTGAATGTTTAATAAATGTTTTCTTTGTAACATTTCAGCCAAAGTGTTCTCATTTAAAACCAAAATCCACTGTAAGTACACTGTAAAAAGAACTTGCGACCCCAAAGAGATTTTTTCTTTCTTTTAAATATTTAAATTCATTTCTTTTCTTTTTCTAAATTGGTATGCTAAAGCAAACCTGGCGCCCTATAGTCGAGCAAATTAACAAATTAATAACAATTAAAAGTAACTTCACCTCTTTTTATAACTATTACAAATGGCGCCCAACGTGGGGCTTTTTAGTCGAAAGTACAGTGATTTTGGTAATGAGAACTCTTAAAATCAAGGTAAGGACTCTCTCTATCATAATAAGAAAGATTCTTTTTTAAAAAATTTTTTGTGTTAAGTATAATAAGATAAAAATGGAGTCAGAAATTGTAAATGTTGATAATAATGATGAACAGGTAGGGTTAGGAAATCAAAATTCTTTGAACAATTTAGAACAGATGGAATTTACGGGGGATAGTTTTGATAATTTACAGAAGGAATCACAAAGTAATGAGCAAACAAATGAACAATTTGCACAAAATTTTTTAGATCAAGAAATAAGTAGTAATAGTAATAGTAGACGTTCAAGTGTGAACGCGAATAGTAGTTCAGGTTCGGATTTTAATGGGTTTGATAGTGATAGGATTCTAAATAGTAAAGAAAAGTGTGAAGATATGAATAAAAAATTAGTAGAAACACCAGGGGTAGAAATTGTAGAAGAAAATTCAGATAAGGAATTAAGAGCTGAAGAGGGTAGGGTAATTGAGCAGGTTAGTGTAACCAAAGAGGTTAGGATAGATGAGAGTGTAGAAAATAATGATCAAGGTATGAGCATGGAGAAAATATATGAGATGTTAGTAAAAGGATTTCGACAAACTAGTTTAGATATGGATAAAAAATTTGATAAAAATAGCTTAGAATTCAAACGAGATAATGATAAGAAATTTGAATGTATAAGTAATGATATTAAACAAAGTAGATTAGAAATAAGTAACAAATTTGATCAGAATAAGCTAGAAATTAATGAAAAACTAGAGAATTTTAATATTAAACTCGAACAGAATAATGTTAAACTTGATAAAATAAATAATGACCTGAAACAGAGTAAATTAGAACTAAGACAAGATAATTTAAACTTAAAAGAAGCAATGTGTAAAAAATTTGAAGAAATTAGGGTTGAAATAAAATCAGATTATGTAAAATTAGAACAGAATCTTAAAATGGAAATTAATGTAATGGAAACTAATAATAAAGTAGAATTTGAATTAAGCTATTGTCAGAAAAAAGTAGAATTTGAACAGATTAATAGTGTAGAAGGTGTTTTAGTAGAAAACATTAATAATTTAGATAATAATTTAAATCAAGCAATAGCTGAAATTGAAATTAACAGTTTTAATGAAATAAATAACATGTCAAATGATTTGATAATAATAGAGGATAATTGTGTAAATGACTGTGTTCAAGAAATTGCTAAAAAGATGAATAATGGGTTAGGTAACAAGGTATATCCAGAAACAGCAAATAATGTTGAAATTAATATGTCTAGTGGGGTTGGAATAGGTATAAGTAATTTGAAAAACAAAGTAAAAGTAAATAATCTAATAATAAAGGAATCAGCTGTTTATCTTAAAAAACAAGTTTACCATAGGATTGTAGATTTTGAAAAATATGCGATGTTAGAATTTAGAAATATTTTTAGAATACAAGAACAAGAAATTAAAAGTTTTTGTGAAAAAAGTAACTTTAAATATAATCTTGAAAGTAAAAATGTAGAAATAGTAAAAGAAGGTTTTGTACTAGTGTATAAGAATGGTGGGGTTAGAATTCCTGAACGAACAGATGTTGAAATTAGGTCATTAGATTCTAAGATGTTTGAGAGAAGAAGGGGTGATGATATGTCTGTAAGGAAGAAAGAGAAAGGTATTTTGTCAACACTCCGAGACAATAACAAAGGGAGATCTTTTGTTAGGAAAGGGTCTGTTGTGATGACTAGGCAAGACAAACTGTCCATGTGGACAGAGGTATTTAACGCTAGAGATATTTACAAAAATCAAATCATGTACTTTAAAATTTTTCACCAATCTGGGAACCATCGTAAAAAATGTATAATTTATAATTGAGTTGTAATCAATTGAATATTTGGAATGACTAATAATAATGTAAAGACATTTTTATAATGACACGGACTTGATTTTGAAGAATAATTAATAAAAAGTAGTTAAGATTCTGTTAATAAGTAGTTTTAAAATTGAATAATGTATAGTCTATAGTTTGAAATAACAATAGTATGAGTATTAATAAATAATAATATAAGCCAGGCTAGTATGATTAAGAGTTTAGTTTTAGAAAACGTTTAGGTATTTGCTAAGTGAAAGACGCTAGGTTTATATCAGTAGATAACTCTGAATGTTGTTTATTCCAAAATAAATATTGATTTTACGTGACATAGATAAGATAGTTAGTTCGAAGCGAGGATTCAGAGTAACGTTGAAGAAATAGTATTCAATATTAAGTAGGTAGATTCAATATTAAATATTCAATAAAATGTGACGAGAGAGAGTTGAGATTCATTTGCAGATCGTATTGGAACCAAAAGGTTCACTTCTTATCAGTAGACAGATAAGGATTGTCTCATATCGAGGGGACTTGTTTATGCTTAAACCAGGCCTAGAATTCCTTTGCATGACATTAAGACGAGATACAGCGTGTGACAGAATTATTGTTCTGAAAATAAAAAACTTTTGACGTATAATCGAAAATTAACTTGCGTTTTCAAATAAAAAACTACTTAAATAAAGGAAAATTGGTTTTAAATAAAGTAAATAAGAACGAAAGTAGATTACTTAAATAACTTTAATAGAATTAAAAGTAAAGTTTCTAAGTAAAAAACTTAGAATAAGTTTTAAAAATAAAATTTCTTTTTGAATTTGAATAATAACATCTAGAAAGGAATACATAAACAAAAAATCGACGATGCTAGTAATAAGATTGGTAAAATAAACATTATTTCAACTTCGGATGAAACGATTTTAATGAAATTTTTTATGAATTTTAAAATTTTCTTCGTGTAAATGCATTTAAGGAGTACATGAACATTTTGGGAGGAGGTAGGCGTTTGTGTAGTCAAAATAGAATGTTTTATTCGTAAGAATAAGGCATTCTGAGACTGCATAAGAGGGCGTGTTGTGAAATAGGGATGTGTTTTGGGTTTTATCTTGAATCAAGTAGGGATATTGCATTCAACCACTGCACATTTCAACGTCACAACATGTTACTCTGTGTAAGAGTCTAAAGAGCAATTAGAAGTATGCACGGTATAAAGTAGACGGTTAGAAGAACCTATGTAGGAGAGGTTAGGAAGAAAAATGCATAAATAAGTGTGACATTATTACATGAAAAAACTTCATGTAATAAATTTTAGACAGATGTTGATTGAAAACAAATTGTAGGATATATAGAAGTGATCGATCTGTATATACGAGAATAAACCGGACGTGACAAAAGGAGAGTTTTTAAGAAATGAAGCAAAAAATTTTATAAAACTGTAAAAATGTTGATTAGGTGATTAGAATAGGTAATTAGATGTTGAATGGTAGAAAAGATAAGTTGTATGTTTGATGTTTATAAATATTAAGGATTATTTAATAGTAATTTGATATTATAAGATTGTTAGTTTTAAGTGACTAATGGTTTGAGAAAATTAATTGGTAAAAAAGTTTGAGAATTTATGTGAGTTTTGCCAAGACAGATAATAATAAAGTTTTTAAGTTTTTTTGATGTTAAATAATGAATGAGGGAGGTTAAGTTTTTGTTTTTTAAAGGAAGGAGTAATAAATTAAAAAATAATAAGAGAGATTTTGATGAGATTTATAAATGAAATAAATAATTAACGATTTTTTAATAAATAAGGTTTGAATTTAAAACAATAGATGATTGTGAGAAGTTATTTGATAAAGGTGTCTAAAGATTTTGATGAAATAAGGTGTTAGCTGGGAAAGCAATGATAATTTTTTTATTTTTTGAAGTTTTTGTATACAAGTAATAGATGATTAAGAAGATTTTAATAAGAAGTAGTTTAAATGAGAGATTTTTGAGTTTTATATGAAGATGATGACTTTACAGAATTGTTGAGTAAAGTGGTATTTAAAATGAAGTTGTTCTGTTAAGAAACTTTTATAAAAAAGGTAGTTAGGTTGCATTAATGGTAAATTTTTAGTTTTTAAGAGGTTTTTTGAGTACTGCGATGAAATAAAGGAAAAATACGACGATTTTAATGAAATAAAGGAAATATGCAACGATGTTAATGAAATAAAGGGAGATTTAAGGAATTCTGCGGATAAACGACGATTATTATGATTTTTAAAGGAAGCTACGTTGAAATAAGGAGATTATTTATGAAATAATATATGGGTAAATAATAAGGAGTCTTTTTATGATGAAGAATTTTGTTTGGGGATTAATGCAACTTTAATTATTAAAATATGAAAGATAAGATGGAAATAATTTTAAGATAGGATACTGAGAGACAATACAATTGTAAAGAGGTAATTTTTAAATAAATAGATGAGTTTTGTAAGTAATTATATTTTTTTTTATAATAATGATATTATATTTTTGAATTTTAGTTGAAGAAAAGAGTTTTTTGTAATTATAAAATCAGTAGTTAACATGTTATCCCAGCAAGACAAAGGAGAATTGAGATTTTAAGTAAGAATAAATAGTTATTGGATTTAAACTAAAATGAATAATAATATAAGATGATAATTGAAAAGTTTAAAGTAAATTGAAGTAATGTTGAGTAATAAGTAAATAATTTCGTAAAAATGTTAATTAATAATGAGAAGTTTTTAAAAATTTTAATTGTATTAAGTTGAAGGAATTATTCAGATGAATATCTAGAGTCAAAGGTAGATTTTCAAAGGATGTAGAAATGTCGTCTTGGCAAAGAGGATGAGACGAGAAAAAGTATATAGACGGCTGTCTGGGAGATAAGCTTTGAGTGACGGGATCCTGTCAACAAAAAATGTTGATGGAAAGTTTCAGCCAACAAGGTTGGAAAGGAAACTGATGATGGGTTTTATTGTATAAATAGAGATAAGGCTTGGCACTAATTGATTCGTATATATTTTTTTTTACAAATGAGTTATGATGACTCAAACAAATTGAGATAGTAAAATAGGATTATTAATAAATAGATTTTTTAGTTTTTATAAGAAAAGAGAATCTTTCTTAAAATTGAGTATACTAGGGATACTTATTTTCTTTCATGAGGTCCTTAGCTTCTGAAATGAAATGTTTTGAACATCCATTAATATTTTTTTCGATTTGAAATATATATATATAAAAGCTTTGTATTCCAATACCTGTATTGAAATACAAACCTTGTGGGGTTTTGTGACAATGTGAAAAGTCAGATTTTAAAATAGACTCATTTAAAAGACGCGGTTAAGCCAAAGAGATAAGAGATTCAAATAATAAATTAAATGTAGTAACTTCATTAATAAAAGAAAAATGGATTTTCAAGACAACAGTATGAATTATTATGTTTAATTTTAATGTAATTTAGTTTGTTTGTTTTGTTATGTAAATTATTTGTATTTTTACGGCAGTGCGGTAAAACGTGGGAACAGTAACCGGAAAGAACGCTTTCGGAAGTAGGAATTTGCCTCATGGTAAAGTCAGTCTAAGTCCAGAGCTTGAAGGGACTGGATGTGTTTTGTGGAGTTAGAGTTAACCGCTCAAAATGGACAAGTTGTGTTTTTCAAAGTCGAAGTCTAGTGTTTGGAGAGATAAGATCGTAGAAAGAGTTTCTAGGTTCTATTAGAACAATGTACATTTGATTTTTTGTCTCAAATAGAGATCGAAAGTGTTTTAAAAAATCTATAAAGAGCGTGTTTCAATGACAATAACGTGGGAACATAAAAGACAATAATTTATGTACGCGAGTTATGAATATTCTCAACAACTGGAGAAAACAACTTCTGAACGAGGGAGAATCCTCTACAAGCCGTAGAACTTCAACTTGTATGACATCAGTTTTCTATTCGGACTCAGACAATGTTTTTTATTTAAATCGGCGTTGTGGTATAGACGCTGTATATTATCTGTTTGATTAATAACCTGTATTATGTTTAAATTAATTTTTTGTAAATGTTTATCTATTTAAAGAAAATTTAGTAGATTATTACTAGAAGAGATACTAGTAAAATGAAACTTTTAATTAATGAAAATAGAATCTTTTCATTTTTTCTTTTAGAGCTACAAAGTTACTAAAAAATTTCATAGATAAAATTCCTGTTGCAACAATTTTATTGGTAAAAGCATTTTTAAAGATAAAATTAATTAATTTGAAAGAAAGAAATAAAGGAGATATAAATTCATAATTTGTTATTGAAACTAAAGAGGATAACTAGTATTTGTAATATGATTTTTTTGTTGTTAATAATAATTTGTAGGATGTTTCTTTGAATGTTTAATAAATGTTTTCTTTGTAACATTTCAGCCAAAGTGTTCTCATTTAAAACCAAAATCCACTGTAAGTACACTGTAAAAAGAACTTGCGACCCCAAAGAGATTTTTTCTTTCTTTTAAATATTTAAATTCATTTCTTTTCTTTTTCTAAATTGGTATGCTAAAGCAAACCTGGCGCCCTATAGTCGAGCAAATTAACAAATTAATAACAATTAAAAGTAACTTCACCTCTTTTTATAACTATTACAACCTTTTGTGTGAATTGACCTTTATCTACAAATCATAATTGAACGCAAAATTCTTTAAGTTAAAACACGACACTCTTCAATATAATTTCTATATAAAAGTTTCAGTTGTAATAAATCTCATGTTTATGTTTGTTTTAATTAACTTAATAATATATTTACCTGTAAGCAATCACAACTCTCAGCTTCCTTTCTGACAACATCAAGCACTGAATCAACAAGTTCTGCTCCTTCTGTATAATGTCCTTTAGCCCAATTATTTCCGGCTCCACTTTGACCAAAAACAAAATTATCTGGTCTGAAGATCTGCCCAAAAGGCCCTGATCTTACAGAGTCCATTGTTCCTGGTTCTAAATCAACCAAAATTGCTCGAGGAACGTATTTACCTCCTAAAACACAGGGCCTTCATATTAATATCAAATAATTTCATTTAATTAATATTTTTAAATAAGGAAACATCCAAGATTTTTTGATTATTACTCAAGCAATCTATTTGTTTAAATATTTACAATAAAATGCTGATTAGGTAAGAAATCTTTTTACTTATGGAATAATAATTGTTATTTATATTATGGAATATTTTAACTCTCTCCTGCCCTCATTACTTTACAGGGCAGGATTTTTTTTTTGTTTTTGAAAATTCATTTATGAGTGTTAAAGTTTTTTTGTTGTGTTTGACTCAATATAAAGTAAACCAAGAGAGTTTTGACATCATGTAGTTTTTACCTTTTCTGAGCCAGGAAAACTACTCAGCACAATTCATGACATAAATTATTCTCAGTGGGATGTCAAAATTTGGGTAAAAGTCTTGTTAATTAATGAAATTTTTGAAATTTGGAAACTGCTTGTAAAGATTTCTCTGATGGATGTTCTATTCCTGCTATGCAATGCTTTTGTAAGTGGATGTACTGTTCAACAATATCAGAACCCAGATTGATGTGTTTAAGATTAGTAGCCTTCTTTCTTAAGTTCTCTTCAATGTTTCCCTGGTTGTCACAATTGTGTTAGGAAGTAGAACCTTTCTTGGAACTTGTTATAGACAACCCGTATTTTCCTTGAATTCACTAATAAATGACAAAGTTTTTATTCTAAGGTTGTATCTACATCTCCATTTCTATCTTCATCACGCCAAACTTTTCTTTTAGCCTGTCTTTTTCAAACTTAGTACTTTATGTTAAATGTATTGTCAGGGTTTCAAAGAGTTAAAAGTTGTTTCTCTGCACTTTTAAATATTCTTCAAGTAAACCATAGAAGTCTCACACCACTAAAACATCTACAGACTCACTTTGAATAGTTTTACTTAATTTGTGAATTTTATGAAGTACAGTGCTCCAAAATACTTAGATTGTTTTAGTTCTTCACAAATTGAGAAGAACTGCTTCTTAATTGAGAAGAATTGGCTCATACTTCTTACTTTATGAGCCATTAAATCAATGATTATCTTACACATTGTAGAGGAAAGGTAATTTGTAGTGCCACTTACACAATTATTATTGTATTTGTTTGCCTAAAAATGGATCAAATTCAGTTGCTAACTCTAATTCCATAAGAAAATTTCCATTCCTATTTGAACCTAAAATTTTGTTGTAACCTCTCAGATATAGCTCCTTGATGTTATAGCTTTAATAGCAACAAAAACTCAAGTTTAAACATCCCTCCAATTGTGGTTTTTTTTATCCAATTGTACTGTAAGCATTTTATCAATACGATTGAGAGCCATTGCTTTTTATAATATCATGCTTTTAATATAATTATTGCATACTTATGAATATGTGAGTTTTTGTGATGACATGCAAGCATTTTTCTGTTTTTCAACTTGTTGAAACCATCTTTGTCATCAAAATGAAATTATGACTTGTTTTTAAATGCCAAACAAGGTCAACACAATACTGCTCCCTTATTTTCAGAGTAAATCTTTCACTTTCTTTGATTAACTTCTCCATTCTTTAATTTTCGTTTAAATAGAGATTTAGACAAGATCGGTCATTGATCTTGTACTTTTAGGAAAATTACATGAGACATTCTGATCAAAGCCATGTTTTGCTAATAAATCTCTAGTGACTTCCTTTATAACCCACAAAGCTGGAGCCTTGTTCAAATGTATAGATTTTCCTTCTAATATTTCTGAGATTGTATTTTATTAGTCTTATAAACAGAAGTGGGTTTTACCCCCCCCCCCCTAGACATTTCAGCTTAATAAGACTATTTATGTACTTCTAAATTCCTAAATAACTTATGTCTATTCTCTTGGTTAGGGTCAAGATTTTCCTAGCTAGGTTTCTTGTTGATTCAAAGGTTGCATCTAGAGCAAAGATCAGTTGTCTTCTAAATACTACTGCTTCGCATTTTCCTGAGGTTGTATTAATATTGAAAAACTTTTCATTTGTACTTGCATCAAAAGGAGATCTCAGGAAATGAAATTCCAATGGCAATAAGGGTAGAACAACAACTTCAGTAATTAAATCATCAACATCGTGATTTACATTCTCGTGACTCTCCAATTGTTTGACCTTTTCTTTAATTGGTAAAGATTACATTTTTAAAAAAAAGAATATAGTTTTATTTGATTTCATATAGTTGTAAATAATCTGGAAATTAAAATCAATAGCGTAATATTCTGTTTGAGCTCTTACTAAGAAAGATATTAAAATTAAACTGATATTAAATCGCTTGAACTCTGCTATAGACGAAACCATCTACCAAAATTAAATTCTCAACTCAGTATTTTATGTTCATAGTGTTCATCTACAATGTATTAATACATTTTCTGTAAACGATTTATATTACTAATTTTGAGGAGCTTTTAATAATGTTTATTGAGAGAATTTTTATATGATTTATTACTTTTTAATAAAACTAAGTCAAATCCATTATTCATTACAATGAGATAAACATGCTTTTACATTGTGCTAGATTTATGATTTTTTTTTATTTTAAAACTTTGTGGATATTATTAACAGGTTATTTACATTATAATATGTAAATGGTATATATGGCATCCATCTATGATTGCTTACCCCAGCAACTAGGATGTAAGGAGATCATACCTGTTCATTTTCAAAATTAATGCAGAAAATGTCTTCTCAGTGGGGTTCACCTACTAATAAAATATTTACTCAATTAAGAACAAATTGACTAACATTTTTCACATGTGAAAATTATAAAGGAATGTAAAATCTATAGATAGGCTAGCTTAATCAAATAAAACAATAAAAAATAATGCTGCTGAGGACATCCAGCAATAATACACTCTAATATTGAGTAAACCAAATATATTAACATCTTAAACATTTTACCTGTTGCTTCATTATAATATACATTAATTCGTTCTAGTTGCAAATCTGAATCTCCATGGTAGGTGCCTGTTGGATCAATTCCATGCTCGTCTGATATTACTTCCCAAAACTGTAATAAATATTATACATAGTTGATATTCACATTTACAAATTAAAGTAATATAAAGTAACATTTACGATGGCCTATCATTATTTTAGATGAGAGTGTGTAAAGAATAAAGCCATAAGCTAATATAATATATTAATCAACAGCGAAATGGAGATTTTCCAAATATTTATCTCTAGGTCAGTTGTATATAATACATATATGCAGGCCTTGACATGCAGTCTGTACAGCAAAGTAACAAATAAATTGGAAAAAATTAACTGACAATAAAATAAATGGTCTTTTCAATTTACGGCTGTACATTTTTTTACAAATTTTACTCAATTAACTACATTATGACTAGTTGGCAATTTCATATTGTTACCTAATCTCTTTATACCAGTCGCCCTAATGACTTAGAACCAAGACTATGAAATGTGTACCATAGGCACATTTTTACTGAGTGCTAGGAACTTTTAAATTCCAATTTGATTGTATTTAAGAAGCTTGAAAATTTTTGTCAAATTTCATCTTCATCAAATTTGGTACATACATTGTTTTCAAAAATGGTTTGGTAATTAACAAAAAACACCAGATATGAGAAGTTACTTTTTCTTCCAGATTTATATAGCCAATATGTAAAAGGTTATTTTGGGTGGACATTTATTATTAATATGCTAATTTGATCTCAAATAATCTATAAGTTATAAACCATTTTAAGACACAAACTTTGCTTTAAAGATTAATTAAGCTGTATGATATTAGGAAAAAATGGGATTTTTGGATATTCAAAATTGAAACTACAGAAATTGGCATCATTTCATAATCTGAGTTTTTTGAGTTAATACAAATGAAAATATTTAGAATTAAATAAGCCCCTAACTAAAAATATTAAAGATAACTTACCTTGAAATTTATAAACTATCTATTTTTGTTCATTTTTTAAAGATAACCTATTCTAATCATAATTTTATTTTGTACTTTATGTTTAGTATGATGAAATAGAAGTTACTGATTTGATTAAATGGCCACTCTTGTCTGATAATTATTGTCAAAATAGTTTAAACATTCAAGAAGGCCTAAACATTTCCAAAATATCCATTTAAAATATAGAATTCCTTCTAAATTCAATTTTACTGCATATCTGTAATTTAACTAACAATATGAATACAAATTTGTATTCTAAACACATTCCTCATGAAAATAATTCATTGTAGCACTAGACCTAGACAACATGATTTTGGAAACAACTTAACATTAAAAGAGGATGGTTCAAAGTTCAAAGTAATTAGGGGAAACTAATAAATTAAAGATACACACCTACTTCCTTATTTTGTTTATTTATTTCTATATTGACGAACGACAATTATTGTTTTGTTTTTTTTAAGAACAAACTAGTTCTAATGTGCCATATAAGGTCTCCAGGCCGTTTTAAATAGAATCACAGTATATAGGCCTATATTTTATTTTATTTTTAGTCATTTATTTAATTCATAGTTTAAAACATTTAATTCCTGCATAACATTACTTGGGATACAATTTTAAGAAATGCTTGAAAAAAGAAGAATTTAAAAAATAACCTATAGATTCTTATGAACTTAAACCTAGGCACCTAGGCTACTGTAAATACTAATAAACAAATAATGAGTTGGAATTGAAATTTCCTGCAATATACCTTGGCTCCTATCTGATTACCGCATTGTCCAGCTTGAAGATGGCAAATTTCTCTCATTTTAAAATATTTTACAAAAATATATAAGAATACCCAAAAACAATTTTATGACGCCTTCTTCAACAATTGCCAGGACATTCAGAAAAAAAATATTGCAGCTGTTTGAATGAAACCGGAAGTCATTAAATTTTCTTTCGCTTCTTATTGTGTAAAACATAGAAGAAAACTGTAGGTAGGTGAAATCAATCTAACATCAAACCTAATTAATCCATAACGCTTTTTATTTCAGAAAAGAAAAATTAACCAATTAATATTGTGTATTCTAGTTTGTCATAATAATAGATACCGGTACATCATTTTTTGGAATTGTTGTCGTTGATTTCTTAACATTCTTAACTTAAAACCGACTGAAATTGAACAAGAAGTTACCAATTCAAGTTAGTTGCTGAGACCACTCACCAGATCCAGCTGATTTCAACCTGACGTCACTGATTAATTAAAGTACTTAAAAGTTAAGAGCACTCAAAAACGAAAAAAAAAGTCTTTACATTTATATTTTTTTATTGATTATTGTTCTCTGGAATCTTATCTTTAAAATGATGTATAATATATATATATATATATATATATATATATATATATATATTGTTTACACTGATGACCGACGGTACTTGATAGAATTCCATTTTAACAAATAAAACACAATTTTTCTTTTGTAAAATTCTATAATTTATTTGGTCTGGCCGACCATGGTTTCGCCAGTTACGGCATTGACGAGGCTCTTACAAGACTAAATACAATACACACCATAACTATTATAAAAGGTTGAGAAAGGCAGGAAATTCCCGTTAACAAACAAAGCACAAAGACCCGGGGAGAAACCCCCCACAGGTCATTCACACAGGTATTAACCAACCTTGAATAGAGGTTGAAGTAAAGGAGAAATGACAAAAATTCCGTTTCGTCATTTAAAACTAGATTAGCATCATTTCACAAAAGTCATTAGCATCATTATGTCAATGCCGTACCTGGCGAAACCATGGTCGGCTAGACCAAATAAATTATAGAATTTTACAAAAAAAATTGTGTTTTATTTGATATATATATATATATATTTATATATATATATAACTAGGAAGTTATATTCCATACAAAATAATACAATTAAGGGAGGTCTACTACACTACCTTGGAAATGAACATTCTCATTTCATCGGGACACATTATACCTACATATTTCCTAAAGAATTTTACTTCATATGTTGGCTAAGCTGTCTACTAAAACCGGCAGTATTTATTTAGTTTTGTTTTCTTCTGCTATTGTGTCAGCTATCTGATCTGAAAAATACAATTAATCCTTTGACTTGGTTATGTTTAGTGAGAAGTGAAGTGAATTGTTTGGCTGGTTTGTAGTACCGGTCAATGTAATTATTTTGTTTGAAGTTTTATACAGAAGTTGTTACAAGAATAGGAAAAATGTTGGGAAGCCTATAAATAGCTAATAAAGTTGTTGAGGAAACCCCAACAACGTCAAGTGAACAATGTAAGAGCCTAGGGCCTACACCTATTTCTAGTTCTAAGCTAAAGCTACATAAGAACTTTGAATGTCACCAGAAAAATACTGACACATTGGAGTATGAAATAATGGACATTAATGAGCTATCTGATGCCCTTAGTGTCTTGGCAGTATGTAAGTTTTGCCATCACAGCCTAAAAATAACAAAAACTAATTTAGTAGGCCTAGCAACCAAATTTAGATTATTTTATGAAAGTTGAAAACATTCTGTCATATCTTTTACTAATAGTAAGGGGATTTCTGTTGTTAGTAGGCCTAATTCATCTGATAAACCTAAGCCAATGATATATTATGACATTAACTTGAACCTAGTTTCAGCTTACGAACAATTGCGAAAGTATATACGGCTGCACTGAGCCTTTGCGGTTCCCTCAATCTTCTACACCTCCACCCACATTGTATATTTCACATTAGAATGTTAATGGACAGTCATGTAAAGCTCTATGTAAAGAGTCAATGGCTTGTATAGTTGAAGCTGTTACCCTAAATGAAAATCAAAATAGAGAACTGTATGTTGCCCTCGATGGATCATGGCAAAAGCGAAGTTTTACATCTTTGAATGGTGTTATGAATCTAACGTCTGTCGACATAGGGAAGGTATAGTAAAGCCGTCTATCTGTGCGCGCGAACCCTTCGCTACTATCTTGGCAGAAAACATACTGATGGAGAGCCTATGGGCATTGTTTGCTCCTTTCCGCCCGACCCGACACTAATTTTGTGCTGTGTTATTATGCCATACTAAAAGGGATGTTTATAAAGGCAATGTAAATATGTATCAGACTATGATTTACAGTATTATGAAATATTAAATGTACCAAATCATATTAGTGTCTTTCATTATGATAAATATAAATACAAATTATAATTATAAAATATTTAAATGGATATGTACTATCAAAAAAAATTGTATGTGTGACAACAACCTAAATTAAAACGACACACGTTATTCAAGAATTAAATGTATTTGTAAATAAATGTAAGTTATGTTAATAGACTTTGTTTTTAACAATTAAAATAAACATACATTTAAATAAGAAATATTCAGGTGTGGCTACAACAACCTAAATTAAAACTTAACACGTTAGTCAAGAATTAACCCTAGATTACTACTCTTAGTTCATTGTTACGTGATCACTATTCATTCGTAAATTTTACTACATTCTGTTTTTATTTTTATTGTTTTTTTTTAAACTTTACTTTAGTGTTGACTATTTTTTTATATTAAATCCTTTATTGTTTTTAAGTGTTTTTAAAAAAATTTAACGATAAATTCCTACATATTTAACTGTAAATATATGTCTTTTAATACCACTACAAGTACGTTTTAAAAAAATAATAATTCTTGGAAAAAATCGAAAAAAAATATAAATATTATTTTATTGGAAAAATTAATCGGATATTTATAAAATACATCATTTATAAGTGTTTAATTTATATAAAAATAGAAAAATGATTTACAATAAGTTCATTAGGTAGAATGCCAAAAATGCCAAAATTAGAGTCATGTCTTCACTGAGAATCACATTCCTTGCAGTGAATAATATACACTTAGTAGCTAAATCAAACCCTTTCAACTCTAAAATCACGGGCCCTGGCAATTGGAATCGTTGTAGCTTTATTGTCAGCTTCTTGTTTCATAAATGTGTAAACATTTGAAATTATTTCTCTACTTTGACTATTAACTACACGACCTTTTAACTTAGACTGTATTTCATTTTCCATTGTACATAAATAACACTGACGATGAAAACTAAAAAATATACACTTACTTAAACTATATATATATTAAAAAATAATAATAAAAATAAAAACAGAATGTAGTAAAATTTATGAATGAATAGTGATCACGTAACAATGAACTAAGAGAATCTAGGGTTAAGATGTAACAAAACAAAATGGGTCAGGTAGCCCAGCAGATGGACGGTGAAAGTGAGGGTCTATAAATCTATCACCGGCAACGAAGGTTTCGACTGAAAACCCTATGTTTTTAGAAAAGAGCCCGCGCACCCCCTCTCGCCTTTCAACCCAACCACCAGCCTGCGCGCACAGATAGACGGCTTTACTATACTGGACTTTCATGCAAAATACTGCATGAAAATTCTGCATTTTTATGTCAAAATACTGCAAGGCCCTTTGAAAATTGAAAATAAACACCTTGATATATGCTCTGGCAATTATATAGGTACCAGTAGTGGAATGGAGGTTGAAGGTGTGATTATGTTGTTCTATCATTCCGTCCAAAAGTACAATGTATGCTATACTGATTACTTGGTGGATGGTGATTCTGCTGCCTATGAGTCTGTTGTTGATAGCAAACCTTATGAAAACTGTAGGCTAACATAAACAAACTCAAATGTATTGATCACATTCAAAAAAGAATGGAGAGCTGAAGGCAACAAAATAGAAAACCTATCAGATGGGAAATCATTATCCGAAGAAAATAAAAATCGCCTCACTGACTTGGCTATTCAAAAAGTTCAATTATTTTATGGGTTAGCAATTAGGAGGAACACAATTGACAAATAAATGCATAAAGGTGTAGGGCCACCTTGTTCCATATTCAGTCCAGCAATAATAACCCAACCCACCAACTTTGCCCACATGGAGATGACTCTTAGTGTAAGTACAGGAATGCCATGGCTTCAGATCTCACATATGACCATTTAAAACATTTTCACCTTCCTGAAATCATTATGCTAAAGATAAAGCCAATATTCCAGCAGTTGTCTGATCCTGTTCTTCTCAATTAATGTTTGAAAGGAAGGTCGCAGAACCCCAATGAATCACTAAATAATGTGATATGGTCACAACTTCCGAAAAAAACTTTTATAGGACTGTCAACTTTGAAATTTGGTGTGTCAGAAGCAGTAGTATTTTTAACCATCATAGTAGCCTACTTGTTATACACATAGTACTCCATTTTGACAGCTATTTTACCAGCCATCATGACATCACTACATGTTAGATGTCATACTCTGTGATGTAAAACACTTTTTTCCCAGTGGAATTCGAACCATCAAAGGATGGATTTGAAGCCAGAGACTATACCAACTGAGCTAGCGTGCATAATGTTGTCTTCTTTAGTGACAATATAAGCCACTGTGCTCTGTATGGAATTTTGTTATAAACAGGTAAAAGTATAGATGATGGTTAGTAGAGAGTATTACTTGCAGTTTTTAATGTAAATGTGTACTATACTTATCGTTTCTCTGTAGGCTCTACCAGAGCGCGGCCGTCCATGATTGTATGTGTGGTATAATGTATGAAAAACTTATATGATGTTGCTACTAGAGCGTAACACTCGGAGTTATATACTGTATATGATTGATAGTTTCATTTTCTGCTCAGAATGTACCACCTGGATTTTCGTATAAGTCTGTGCTGTTATATAATGTATTAGACTATCATATGATCTGTGACCGTAAACTAACTCATGACCAAAATTGTGACAAGATGTTTTTCTATGTATCATGTTACACTTCACACCTAAAATTTGTGACTGTAACCTAATCAGTGTTGACCGAAGATGTGACCTAAGATGAGATCTTAACCTAATGTGAGATCTATGTTTCAACGTGTCCTGTATGATTAGAGTGTGTGTAATTTTTTGATCAGGTGTGTATGTGGACTGTTTCTCTAACCTCTCTCCCAACCAAAATACTCTTCCTGCATCCGATTTCCAACCGAAATTCTCTGTCTATAACCCATTTCTCACCAAAACACTGTTTCTATAAACTATCTGCCAACCAAAGACCTGTTTTTGCAGGTCTATATATATAACAATGTAACTTCGTTGTACAGTCTGTCAGCCTCTGGCAAAGTACTAGGTATGAGTACTACCTCATCTGCAGCTAGGTTCTTAATGATGTATGCTTTTAGTTTGTGTTCAATATAAAACAATTCCATGATACATGTCACAACAGGTATACAGTCTTCAAACATCCCCCACTTGGAGGTGCTCAAGGTCAAGGTATGATGCCCATTGTACATATGTACATAGTGTTTGCCGAAATTAGTTATAACCACAATGTTACCACCACTCAAGGCAAATCTATGAATACCTTTTTCACCAATAGCAGCAGTAACGTAAAGAACTGTTGTGATACCCTGTAATACCTAAAAAAGTTAATCCAGTTTGAATAATAAATAAATAATAGTGGGAAATCGTACAGAACAAAATTGAGAGGGGATAAATAAGTCGAAAACGTGACTTATGTCTTTAAAAGTTAAAATAAAGTAGATTCAATTAATATAGATTTCCAAACACAAGAAATAATAATGTATAGGATTTAAGAATTTTTACATATAATTTTGTGTGTGTGATATAGATTTAGTTATAAAGGAATTTGTGGGTGTGCTCAGAACATGGAACAGTGTATGCGATGCAGTGTGAGAAATATTCTAACTGACGTTGCGATAAAATACTTCGTGGAGGAAGGAATGTAAAACCTGAAAAATAACGGAAGTGAGATTTTCACCATGAGGTCTCAGTCTGGATAGAACCGTGAATGGAGACCGTCTTAAGAAGGAACTTGGAGAGTAATAATGTGTTTTTGTCGAGTTGAGTAAGAAATTTAGAGATTTTTGTGGAAAGAATTGGTATTGAGTGATGTACTAATTTGAAATGTAGAACAATCAAAAATTTAAAGAGTTTAATCGTTGGTCGTGAAGGGTGAGAGTGTGTTAAAACATTTTGTTTGAACAG
This sequence comes from Aphrophora alni, assembly GCA_963513935.1. Classification (NCBI taxonomy): domain Eukaryota; kingdom Metazoa; phylum Arthropoda; class Insecta; order Hemiptera; family Aphrophoridae; genus Aphrophora; species Aphrophora alni. The sequence goes on from OY740773.1 coordinate 75,421,552, forward strand.
TAAGTTCATTAGACGTGTTCTCGCACATAGACAATAGGCAATTAGCGTGTGTTATAATAATGCGGTCGGCAAATGAACAATTACAAATTGCAGAACGGACTAGTGTGTAAACAGATTTTCTTTTTACAAACATTCGTGAGGTGCAAATACAATTTCGCCACGGACAGAACAACGGCATCAGTTAGAACGCTGGCAGCACTACCATTGAATTACGTACAGTATGACTATGGACTGGTAATTTTGTGTTATTCAACACACCATATTTACTCTGTTATTGTATAAAAATTTACAATGTCAAATTTTTTAAATTTTTATTATATAAATTTAATGTATAAAGGATAGTAATTTCTTTTTATGTAAAAGATTAATAAATGTCTAATGACATATTTATCCTTGTTAAGGAACGTACATTCATATAAAAAAGCAGATGTTTTCAATTCGTTTTATTCATAAAATCATTTTTAGTTGCAACAATTTCAATTCAAGGAATAAAAGATCAGTTCTCCTTCTGAGAAAATAAAAAGTAATTTAACTAAGATGATAGCTATAGTTATTTTCATGATATATGTCTCTATAGCAAATGCTGATGTATGAAAAATAACTTGTTTTTAATAAATTTATGTAAAATTTCAGCATATAAAAGAGTTCTTCATTTGATACCTGGAATCACTGTGGAGTACCCTTTTAAAAGAACTCATGCCCTGAGATTCAAATTGGTAAATTCATGTTTTTCAAAATTGATGTTAACACATCTGGCGCCCATAAATGCTGTGCAAAATTTTAAAATCAATTGTCCTAAATTCATTTTCTTGTCAGTAAAGTAATATTTTATAAAACCTTAAGTTTTATAGTTATTACAACCCTGTTAAACAACTCATAAGCAAAAAAAACAAAACTCCTACCAGCACATATTAGCACACTGAATGATGAAATAAACCAGTTGCTACGAATTTCGGTTAATCTTTATTTAAGAAATTTACAGATTTTAAAAAAATCGCAGGATGAAGAATAGGAAGTATCTGGCATTTGGTAGGAGCTCACTCCACGTCCATACTGCTCAACTCCTAGGTCTCGTTACTACTATCCCTCTCTCACAGCTAAAAACTACTTTTTTAACAGTTCCTGAAATGAACAACATAGATTGTTTTCCCTTGTTTAGAGCAGTTTGTGATCTCCAATGAAGTTTATTACCACTCAACATAAAATCTGTTTCTGCAGAGCATTTATCACAGCTTATTAACTGTTGTGAAATAAACTTTTAGAATAGTAATATCATCAAGTTCACATGCATTCAAGACCCATTTATGGCCAAAGCTAAATGTGAATTTACTTCTGTAGAAAAAGAAATTATTATAGAGCTGACTTACGCAATACACAAATGCAAAATTTGGCATGGAACTAAATTAATTGACTTTTGGATATCAGTAAAAGATGATTATCTGCTGTTAAATAGTAAAATTCCACTAATCTTAATTCCATTTGTGATTTTTTATGATAATGCAAAGCTGCATTTTCATAATAAAAACTATCTTGCTAAAATCAAGATTATAACAGAATATCAGTGTGACTATCGATTATAATTCCAAAATTTTAAGAAATTCTTAATTATGATATTATTATATTCATTCAATAGTATGATATTTCAAAAAATATATTTATTTTTTGTTTCTTACATGATTTTAAATGATTTGTAAATTTAAAATACTTGTTTTATTACTTTTTTTTTTAACTTAACTGTCTAATGAAACAAAAATATGCATTGCAACTATTAGATAGGAATATGTTCTAACTTTGGGCACTTACTGAAAATACTGGTACAAAAAGGCCCCATGAACCAAAAAAGTTTAGGGACCACTGGCCTCAGGCCAGTATTATGTATAATATATTTATACATAACAGCAATTTTCAATATGCCATCCATCAGTTATTGACAAGTCATTTTAGTTGTGAGCATTATACATCAATAGTTAAGCATGAATTGGTCCTTAAGCAGTAATCATTACACAGTAACATAGCAAACACAAAGTTATGATGACATAGAATTTAATATTAGGAATTCTGTGTGTCCATGTAGAAATGTATACTGTTAATTTATTAATCTATTGAAATTTAAAAAATCTATCTACAATTTTAAACATTTTTATCCCCAACTATCATCTATCAACTTACGAAATGCCACATTAAATCAAATTTTGCAGATTTAAATTCTCCATGTAATCGTTCCATATCCAATTCGCCTTTTGACCCTGACATCCCAAGAAAATTTAATGTTTATGTTGCTGTGAGGCCAAGATACTAAAAATGAATGGAAGCTTTATTTTATATATTAATACAAAAATTGATAAACAAGCATAATAACTAAAACTGAAAAAGCAACTAATGACCTTGTCTGGAAATTATATATACAAGAAATCAAAGTTTAGTAAAACAAAATATAATTCGGTTACATAACAGAATTGGGTAACATGATCATGCCAATTAAATTTGATTGTAATGCATCATATATTTAAGAAACAGCTGTTGTTAAATACCATGTAAAAGTGTGATTAAAAAATGACAAAAAATATACACAATAGTTTCTGTATTTTATTTTAAATCATTTATAAACAATGAGTCAGATTATTTGTTAATTATTTAGGTACAGTATTCCAATTGTTTAAAAATATATCATTAAATAGATACATAAAATTCCTTACAAGTAAAGTAAAAAATTAAATCCTAATAAATATTGTGATATTTTTCTGTACTAAGTGTATATTTAGGTTTTAAAGGCCTATTCTAGAAATCCTTACGAAAAATTTCTTTAAATAATATATGCATATATACAAAATTCTCTTTTTAATCAAATTTGTTTAGCTGGTATTACATGAAAGCTCTTAGTATCCTTATTAAGAATATGTAATAATTTATATTCATTTTTTGAGCCACCAGAGCTGTTAAATGAACATACAAATTGTGCCACTCCCGTGATAAAATCATAATTTTTCTCCACAAATAATTTCTACACCTTTTTTTTTCATTCAGTTGAAAGTATGATGATAAATTATTCTGCCATGTTTGTCTATCTTATTTAGTACAGTATTATCTTTTTAAAATTGTAAATATTTTGTGAAATATTTACAGAGTGGTAAATGATTTCTATAGATTTATTTGCAGTGATACAAATCGATACAATATTTAATAAATAATATTGATTTATGACGCAGATTAAACAATTAAATTATTTGACTGGTAAGGTATCTAGGTTTCTCAAATAATTTCTGGTCGCACAATTAGACAAATTTAGAATAAACATAATTGTGAACAAAATTAAGAATAATTAGATCATAAACAAAATTTAAATAAAAATAATAATACGATAATTTTCATATCCATCAGAGAAGGTGAATTTCTGTGATGGAGAAAATGAAACATTGTTATTTTTCTATATACTCTAAAAATAAACCTAGAAATCCAATTTGAAATTCTTATTAGGTAGGTACTTTTGCACTAGTATTTAAAAATCTACCAAATTGTGAAGTCACAATAAGATAGACTTTTTTTCAAAATTTGGAGATGATTTGAAAATGTATTTAAAATATAAAGATGAATAAACAACTTCCTTAAAAATATCAGATAACTATAATACAAATATTGTTTATTTAATATTTTTAAAATGGTACAAGTTTATTTCAAAATATATTTCTATGTGTTTTTGGATGTTCTTTCGGAGGATGAAATTAAAATTTATTACGGTTACTTCAAAAGTACGAGAGGTCATTTTTTAAGTAATAACCATTTGCACATAGCAACCGCGCAGGCTGTCACGTGATGCCCGCTCAAGGTTAGCCACTCTTGCCCAGTCCCCAACTATGCAGTCAGTTCATTTCATGTCTCTGCCACTGTTGGTTCTATCGTAACACTGCTTTGTTTGTCGCCATATTAATCAATAAACCCACTGATTGTGAAGTGCGCTCTGTTATTCGGTTTTTAAACGCAAAACAAGTTCGTCCTGCCGAAAATCACCGGCAGCTTGTTTATAGTTTATAGTGAAGGTGTAATGAATGACAGTAATGTGCGTAAATGGTGTAGACTTTTCAACGAAGGAAGAACAAATGTTCATGATGAAGAACGATATGTGCAACCAACTGTCGTTGATGAAGACTTGACAAAAAAAGTTGATGAGGAAATTTGCCAAAACTGGCACTTTACGATTGACAAGCTTTATGAGAATTTCCACAAGTTTCAAGATCGGTTGTTTATCACATTGTTTCCGACAAACTGCATTACAAAAAATTTTGTGCGAGATGGGTGCCAAAAATGTTGACAGAAGAACACAAAAAGAAGCGTTTAGCACATTCTTTGTCATTTTTGGAGCGCTACAATAACAGTGGTGATGAGTTCTTGAATCATATTGTTACCAGTGATGAAACGTGGGTAGCATACTTATACTCTAGAGACTAAACTTCAATCCAGTGAATGGCATCACTCAAAAAACCACGAAAATTCAAACAAGAACCTTCAACACGGGAAATCATGGCTACAGTCTTTTGGGATCGGAAAGGCGTTCTTCTGATTGACTTTCTGTCAAGAGGAATTACCATAAATGCTGAGAGATATTGCGAAACATTAACCAAGCTTGGGCACGCTATTCAAAACTGCTGGCGGGGACTTCTGTCTGGCGGTGTCGTGCTGCTTCATGATAATACTCGGCCTCACGCTGCAGCAATGACCGAGACGCAACTGGCCAACTTTCGATGGGAATTACTGGACCATCCCCCCTACAGCCCTGACCTGGCACCATCAGACTTGCATGTTTCCTAAACTCAAAGAATATCTTGGTGGAAAGGGATTTGAAAATGATGACGTGTTGAAAGAAACTGTTACTAACTGCTTAAATGCTGAGGTGGCAGAGTTCTATGATGGGGGGGGGGATCCAAAAGCTAGTGCCACGACTTAACAAATGGTTAGATATTCTTGGTGGCGTAGAAAAGTAAAAATATGTTCATACTTAAGTTTTTGATACAATTTATGTTCATAAATAAAATTACTGTTACTCCACTTAAAAATGGTTCTTTACTTAAAAAATGACCCAAGTAATTAACATACAATTTGTTAAAGTTTTTAAATAGCTATAGTTTTGAAATGTAATATTGGACTTCTCTGGCTAACTAATTTAACCGAAAACTTTATAATGTTATTCAACATCTTTGCACTTCTAAAAATATTATTTACCTCAATCATGAAGTTAGGTTATTAAAATACATTGTAGGTATTAATGGACAGAAACCTTTTAGGCTAGTATTATTAAAACCAAATGAATAAGAACAATTGGTTACGTAAGAAGTAAAGTTTGTAAACTAAGAGTAGAACAATATAAGCATCTAACAGAGTTGCTAACCTCTCAAAATATACATCTTCAATATAACTCTACTATAAGTATCATTGTAGCACAAAGAGTTGAATATATGATAACAAATTACTAAAAGTATTCTAACTTATACAGAAACTAAGAAAGGACTTCAGTAAGATAAATGAAGATACAATCAAAAAATTTAGAAAAACATATTATCAAGCTCGTTTAGAAGTTGGTTTAAACAGAAAAGCAGAGTTACAAATAGAAAACATTGTTATAATAATGTTACATAAATCTATAAAATGTACACACAATTTAGTGCACATCTTATTTAAATCAAATCCTGCCTATAAATGAAGTTATAGTTAATCATATTATAAACATTTTAAAATGTTATGATAATTTTGTCTAAATTTATATCAAAAGAACATGTGATCATTCCTTGTCAAGTTGAACTAGATAGTTGCGATTTAAAATGCTTGAGTGTTGTCCCTCTTCAGAAAAGAAATATTCAAGTGTTAGGTAGACCTTATTATACTAAGTACATTGAAATAGGTAAACTTGAATGTCACCATCGTTGGAGATACATTCATATGTTGGTTCAGGGAGTAATGTATCAAGATTATATTATACTAAGGATTAAACTAAGTTTAATCACACAAGATTGAACTAATATGGGATGATAGCTGATAAAAATACCAAAACTGAAGCTTGATTATGTGTGAATGGTTTACTGTAATAGAAAGAGCCTGCTAGTTATTATTTGATAATAAGAAAAATATGTGAGGCAAACCATATTCGTGTACTTATCAAACATTAATTCCTTCTAAATGATTTAATTATTGACATTTTTACAAAATTTACAAAGTGCCTCAAAAAGTTGTTCAATTTATCAATAAAAAAATATGAGTTAGGATGGCAATTGTAAATGTCAGAAAACGCAACACATTGATGCCAAAAATATTAAGTATAGCTCAAAAACATGCTACATAAAAATCAGAAAATATTAGATAATATATAGGACAGCGAATATACTAGTGTACTATGACCAAAGTTAGTAATAGTAAATCAAGACAGAAAATGCTGTATTAAGATTGGAAAACTTCACATTTCTCAAGAACCCTACCCTCTCCTTGATATAATTATTTTTACATCCTCCCTCCCCACTCCTAATAAATCATTTACAAGTTGATGAAGCTGCCACTATACAAATTAAACCACAAATTTGGTATACCTTTTGGGTTCCCTTATATCAGCAAAGCACAAAAAAATGTTACAATGTTTACACTTCCATTTTTAAACTTTGTACAGTCAATATTTAAAAAAATAAATACACATTAAATACCTATAAACAAATTCCAATGTTATTAATAAAGATTTAAAGTTTTTTAATTTTAAATTAATTTATAATTTTTTTGTACAAATATAAACAATAAATTATACAAATAACAAGCTTAAATTTTAATCACAGTCTTAAATTTTCTAAAATCTTTCGTTTGTCTGCGAGTGGATGTTCAATTTCAATTGTCTTGCGCTGGCTGATGGGCCGGCTGATTGCCCCTTTTCGTCTATGTTCTGAAACATTATTTACAAGGTGTTGGGTTATATAACATACCTTTTTAGACACCAAGATTACCTTTTGGTACTACAGATTAAAATTCCAATTTTTTGAAAATCAGCTCCAGTTTTGATCAAATTTTGCAATGATATAACCTCAAAGTTTTGTTGAATTCTCATTAAAAATGCCAGTTTAGTAGTTATCAGTTAAAAAGAGAAAATGAATCACAGGTGTTATTATAAAGTTTGAATGTCTTAAAATCGGCTCAATTTTGGGGAAATATGAAAATACATCTCCAAACTAATGTGTCAAACCAAAAGTAAAAGAAAATTAATGTTCATGAATAACGTTGAATATAGTGAATGAATTCTAACTATCATTGGGTTTGTTTCTTAAATATCCCAAAGTGTTATTTATTAAAATGAGTAGATAATGTGACAAAAATTAATAGCCACTGATTGAACATTGTTATTAAAACACAACTTTGTTCAATGAAATAGTATATTTATTAATTTTTTTCAAAATAAGTACCGGTTGTTTAAAAAATATATTTGCTAGTTTACGTAAAGTTTTTAAAACAAGCCATTTACCTGCTACCATATTGAACAAAACATTTTAAACTTTTTTTAAATTATATTATATTTTATACTGAGTTCATCAGTTTAATAAAATGTATAATAAAAAGTTTAGTTATGAATAAGTAATGTATATATTAGGGACAAACTCTGACAACAGATAGTGGATGAATTAAATGCTCAATATTAAAATTGGACGTTTTAAAATCACCAAAGTTTGAAATATACTGTTATATCTAAAATTGATCTGTAATATCCAATTTTGGTCATTTTTAAATAAAGAAATAGTTAATAATAAATATTGTGATGTTGTTAATAATAAACCTAGCTGCAACAATGTGTACGGGTTAAGTTATGTTTATTGTCAAATGGACCTATTTACAATATAAAACATGATCAAACCTAACCGGTTTGCAGTGTTACAAGTAGGTTTACTATTTAGGTGTTACAGGGTCTTTGTAATATACAGATTTTGAATTATTGAATATGAGATGGAAAGTCGCGGTAAAATAGATAAATGCTGTCATTGGTTAAAATGAAAACGGAAGTTGGTAACTGTTTTTAGAATAATGAAGTAAATCTAAATAAATTTCCAAAAGATGTATTTATATGTATAGAAATGTTTATTTTTAAGATAAACTTAATATTTGAGTGAAGTAGTGTTAAAATGAAGCAAATTTGCTTGTTGTCATGTGATTGTGGGTTTGAGGCTATAATCACGTGATTGAGATGCAATATTCAGAACTAAAAAGCGTGCTTGGAGTCTGTTGGAAGGTAGCGTCTGAAATGGACAGACGTATTTTTGATTAACGAAATAGTCCATAGACAATTAAATTCGTGCTAAAGTGAATGTTCTAGAATAAACAATGTAAAATACTATTAGTTAGAAGTCATTAATATTAAAGTCATTTGGTTGGCAGCGTCTGAAATGCAGAGACGTATTTTTGATTAATGAAAGAGTTAATTTGTTAGACAATGGAATTTGTAATGAAGTGATTTTTCTAGAATAGACAATGTAAAATACTATTAGTTTGAACTCATTAATATTAGACTCTAGAAACAGTCGTAGTTATTTGTAATCATTTTGTAAAGTGGTCTCAGAGATGGACAGACATATTTTTGGTTTGTGAAAAAGTTAGTCTTTAATGAATGAACACTAAATACGTGGCGTGAGTTGAACTGTGTTCGTTATATAAACAATTTTAAACGATATTTTAATTAGAAAGACTCTGAATACTAATATATGAACTGTGTTTTATTAGTAGAGACAAGATGTGTGAAACTCATAAATATTGAATTGAAATCTGAGACAACTTAGATGCTACGTGGACCATGGCGAACGTCAACTTTCAGGACAAGAACTGCATGATACAACCAAAGTCTACTTTGGATATTACTACAATGTGGTAACACAAATAACAGACAATATCATTTTGTTTTCTTGGTATAAAATTATTAATGATAAAACTTTTAAATTAATTGTGATTGAGATATTTTAGAATTTTGTTAAATAAGTAAGTTTAAATGTTGTAAGAATTTTAAGAATATCTAAATTAAAATTTCAATAAAGTATTTTTAACTTAAAGATGCATCATAATTTTCAATATGAGACAAAGATGCTCATATAAAAATTGAATTAATCAAAATTGCAACTAATTTTAAAGTAGAGTCATTTACAAGAAACTTGGTCTCTTCAAGACAAAATAATTTTAAATTTGAATGTAATATAATAACAAATGACAAATTTATGTATGTGTGTTAATAATCTATGTTTCAGAAAAATAAAAGGATTTCTTATTTACCATTATACCATTTGGGAGTACACTTTTAAAAGAAAGTATCTACGACCCTGAGAATTTTTTAGTTAACAATATTTAAACTTTTTTACTTTTTCTAAATTGGTGAACTAATGTCACCTGGCGCCCATAATGCTGAGCAAACCATTGTAAATTAAATTTAATGAAGTAACATTACCCCTCATATTTTTAAATAACTTCATCATGAAGATTTATGAAACATTTACTTCAATGAATTCATTTTCACTTTCAAACATCGAAGTCACTATCGAATAAAATAAATGTTAAAGTACAATACCGTTTTATTTTTGATCCATTATGTGACCTCTTTCAAATTTGGCGGACACATTTCGGGATTTCTATCCCATCATCAGACGAACCTTAATCACTCATGTGAGATCGGCATATGTTAAAACAAATACCCGGGTTGTTGTATGGTAGCCACAAGGTGTGTAACTAGAAAATAATCGTGTTGTGTTTTTATGTTGAGTTATGTAATTGTTTTAATGTATGATGACGTCAAGAGTAAATTAAAGTTCATTTGATGATGGTTTAGAAACCCTGAAATGCATTAGCCAAATTTGAATCAGGTCACATGACAGATCAAAATTAAAACGGTATTGTACTTTAACATTTATTTTACTTCTACTTCCTTGTATTTTGAATGATCACCACATATTTAGAACTTCTAGATATCACCGCATATGTAGAATATTGGTAATTTTTAAAATGTCCAGTTGAACATTTATTTTACCCAATGGCCATTTTCAATAATAGACAGACATAACAAGGAGTCATTCCACATAAATACAGAGAGTTATATTAGTACAGTTTTATACACATAATTTAAAATCTATAAATTTGATATAATTAGTTGGTATTTATTACGAATTACTACAAAAAAAATATAGAAAAAGTTATTAAAAATGGCTGCCCCTTTGTAGTTTTTTACTGGATTTTTTATTTTATTTATTTTTTACTTCAATAGGTTTAAATGTTCACACAATATTTAAATTCTTTATGTTAGTTTTCGTGGAACTACATGCAACATACAATGAAGAAAGAGATGTAAAAAATGGTATCCAAATTTGAGAATGAAGTTGTGGAGCTTGTGGTTTCATTTTCATAGGTCATCTAGGTGAATATTGAGAAAATTGTAAATAAATAATTAATTAAACCTATCATGCAGAAACCTACCACCTCAAACAAATTTGTTTCTTAATTTGTCTTCTGTGATGATTACAATGCAATAACAATTTTTTTAAAATATAAACCTTTTACGACAGTATTAAATTTTACCTGATTTTCTATATTTTCATTTTCTTCTTTACAAGTTGCCATAAGTTTGTTTTCCTGATCATTGTGTTTCATATCCAACAAATTTAATATTGTTGAATTTTTATTTTCCTTGGATCCAACATGTGGATTTAAGATCAGCAATGTACCTTTTCGCTCTGAAGTCGTTGTTAGTAGACCTTAAAAAATCCAATTTCTCAACTAACACCATGTTTTAAATTATTCCTTTTTGGTAGAGTAAATCTTTTTAGTAGAGGTCATTTATGAAATTAACCATAAGTAATATTTTTCACAAATAATTTTTGGATGTCATTACAAAAAAAAAGAGAAAATAGCTAAAATTATAAATAGAACAATGTATTTTTAAAAAATGGTGACCAAATTAATATTGTTGCTATACAAACAAATATTTTTATCCAAAGTAGTTTAATAATAAATTTAGTATAGAAAAGCTGTTACCATCTTTTACATATTTATATTATGCTGTTAAAGAATTATATCACTTTATAAAAAGTAATTTTTGTATGTAATAATATGTTTTCAAAAAGAGTAAATATTTTCATTACTGTTGAGTTCTTGGTGAAATTCCATGTTTAAAGATAATAAAACACAATTTTTTATTTTGTAACAAGGGATGTTACAAAATAAAAAATTGTGTTTTATTATCTTTAGAGTAAATATTCTAAACAGCCCCATTTTGTGAAAGTAAAAATTATTAAATTTTTAAATCTAATTTTATAAACCAATTAAAATACCATCATCAGTTTGTTGGCATTTACTGTTTAAAATTGTTCATAATTTCTTAATAGAATGAGAAACAAAAAATATGGTAAGAAAATGTATAACTGAAAATGTGATCAAAACAAATAATAATTTTGTATTATAACAAAATGTTATAAAGATTGGGCTGAAAATAATTTAGCCACCATTTTTCAAAGATAGCAATGAGTTTCCTATAGATGATTTTAGATATATTTTTCCAGAAAATCAGGGGAAACTATTTAAGCTATTACCTTTTAAAACAGTGGTTCCCAACAGGTGTGCTGTGAGAATTTTTAGGTGTGCCGCCAAAATTTCGTAACCTTGGTGATATTGTTGATAAAAATAACTGAAATAATTTCACTAAATACTGTACTTAACGTAATAATTACTTTTACGCAAAGAACAAGTGAATAATATAAAATATAAATTGAAATGAAAGAGTTAGATATTATTATAAATGTATTATTACTGACATGCAACAGATTTACCAAAATATTTTTGTTTCAAAATATCTAGGGATGATGGCTAAGCTAAAGAAACATATTAATGAGAAACTTGAGCCTGTTGCATCTTACACAAAATATCAGTTCGTGGTGGAATTGAAAACAAACACACATGCATTTCCTGTTCAACTGAAAAAAGTCTCTCCCGCTTTTTGTTTTTTTATGTTTGTTAGTGCCAAAAAGCCCAGTTCACTCTAGTAAGTGGTTGAAAATATAACAAGGTATTAACTGCTTCCGCAGTTAATGCTGGATACTCGTTAGTCACTCATCCAAAACTTGGTAAATGATAGTTCACCATATTTCAGTTGAAGTGTTCGGTCTGAAGTTCTGCGAGCTGCTCTTCTTTCTCCAGAGAAAGTTTGTTGGTTGATTCTGGGGACATAGCATAAGAATTGTTCACCCGATCATAATTGTTGGCAGTGATTGAGGAAAAATATTTGGCTATGTTAATCTGAAGAGCAGTGAGGTAATTGAAAGTTAATAATTGAGATGTAATATTCCCCAGCGGATCTGCCTCAAAAGTCAAAGGAAACATCTGAAGATTTTTCTTCTCTAAATGTGATTTCATATTCCAAGTTTTTTAAAAAACCCGTTTAGTTTACCAGTTGTTATCAGCAAATTTTCTTCCTTTCCTTTCATACTCTCACTTAGGTAATTTAAAAGACAAAAATATTAGACAAGTGGCTTATCTTTACACACCACTCCTCGTCATTCAACAGAGCAGCGAGGTCTGGCATTTTGATGCTAAACATACCTAATAGCTGTCCTCTCATTTCTCCAGAACTCTACCTTTTCACAACCATTGTATCTCAGTATGGATAACCAAACTATCATGCTGAGATTCCGCTTCCTGACACATTTGTTTCAAAAGTCTTGTTTTAAGAGGCCTAAACTTAATGAAATTCACCATGCTAACGACTGAGTCTAAAACACTTTGAAGTTCAGGTGAAATCTTCTTTGTCGTTAGAACCTCATGACAAATGAAGCAATGTGTTGAACCAACGTTCATAAAATCTTGTTTCAGTCTTGAAACAAATCCTTTGCATCTTCTAGCCATTGGTGGTGCACCATCTGTACAAACATGAAGACAGTTTGTCCAGGTCAGGCCATTTTGTTCCAAGATGATGGATATGCAATTGTACACATATGCTCCAGTTGACGTTGATGGCGAAATGTGTTGAACCAACGTTCATAAAATCTTGTTTCAGTCTTGAAACAAATCCTTTGCATCTTCTAGCCATTGGTGGTGCACCATCTGTACAAACATGAAGACAGTTTGTCCAGGTCAGGCCATTTTGTTCCAAGATGATGGATATGCAATTGTACACATATGCTCCAGTTGACGTTGATGGCGAAATGTGTTGAACCAACGTTCATAAAATCTTGTTTCAGTCTTGAAACAAATCCTTTGCATCTTCTAGCCATTGGTGGTGCACCATCTGTACAAACATGAAGACAGTTTGTCCAGGTCAGGCCATTTTGTTCCAAGATGATGGATATGCAATTGTACACATATGCTCAAGTTGACGTTGATGGCGAATCAGTACATGAAAGAAATTGTTCAATAATGGAATCTTCAATAACAAATCTGATATAACTTAGTAATTGACACTTCTTACTTATATCACTTGACTTATCGAGCAGCAGTGAAAATACTCGACCTCACTTTTTGTATACATGGCAACAAAGGAACCAAGAATATTTCCTTCTCGGCGCTGTCACCTAACAACAATTTCACGATTTTTTGCAGGAAGGTAAAATTTTGCGATAGTGTGTGGTTGCATTTTCTTTGCTACTATTTCAGTAACTTTATAACTGGCTAATAATGTTTTTCAGCAATATTTGCTGTACTTACCTTGCTTTTGCTTCCTTTTTTTCGATGACAACAATCGACTGAAATAGTTCTTATCCTTCTCAGAAAACTATATATGACTATGTTTGGTATTAAAATGTCTTTTCAATTTTAATAGGAACTATAGATTCATTACTTAATTTTTCTCTACACTCAACACATTCAGGTACAGGACAGTTTTCAGGTCCAATGCAAGTATATACAAAGTTTAAATAACTTTCTTGGTACAGTAGAACTCCAATTATCCGAACTCCGACTATCCGAATCGCCGATTATCCGAATCACTTTCAGAAAAAAATTTGTCCAAAAAAAGTCTAAGTGCGCTATTATTCTTCCCCCCGCGAAGCCAGTGTTTGCGCGTTCGCTCACTATTGTCCTTCCCTCCGCGAAGTCAGTGTAGGCACAACACGTGGTATGAGTCCCTTCTCCAGTTCCGGCGCATTGCAGTCACGGCGCACCTGTCATTGTTTGTTTTGATTGTAGTCAGTGTGCTATTGACCTTGCTCGAGGACGCTACTCTTTCGCTACGGCTTACTTTTGTTTGTGCGTGTACAATACTGTATTGTTTTTTACCATGGCTTCGAAAAGAAAACGTGTTGTGCTATCGTTAGCGGACAAACTGAAAATTATAGAGCAACTCGATAAAGGTGTAACGGGTAAGAAGTTGTCTGAGATTTATGGTGTTGGACAAGCAACAATTTGTGACATTAAAAACAGTAAGTCAACACTTTTAAACTTTGTTTCGGTGCTTGAAAATGAAGATGGAAGTTCCTCCAGGAAAACAATGAAGACCGCAACCAACAAAAATTTGGAAGATGCCGTGTTTAAATGGTTTTTGCAGCAACGTTCTATGGGAAATCCGATTTCAGGTCCAATCCTTTGTGAAAAAGCCAAAATCTTAGCAGAAAAGCTTGGTTATTCATCTTTTAAGGCTAGTAACGGCTGGCTAAGGAACTTTAAATTCAGGCATGGTGTACGCGAGTTAGATTTGGCTGGTGAGAAGCTTTCAGCAGACTCTGCAGCTGCTGAAAATTTTATTGAAAAATTTTAAACTGCAGCAGAATCCTATGATCCGGAGTTTGTTTATAATGCCGATGAAACTGGCCTTGTTTGGAAAGCATTACCAAAAACCACTTTGGCTTCTAAAAGGGAATCTAGTGCCCCTGGACATAAGGTCAGTATCTTTACGTGTTACAGTGCTTAACTGTGCCAACTCCACTGGAAATCATAAACTACCACTTCTTTTGATAGGAAAATCAAAAAATCCAAGAGCATTTAAAAACGTAAAAAAACTTCCACTCTTCTACAAAAGTCAACCCAAGGCCTGGATGACTGCAGCTTTGTTTACCGAATGGTATGATGAAGTGTTTATTCCTGAAGTGAAAAAGCACCAAAAATCGGTGGGAAAAGAAGGCAGTAAGGTGCTTTTAATTGTTGATAACGCACCCACTCATCCTACAGCAGAACTGTTGGAAAGAGAGAATGGGCAGTTTAAAACGACGTTTTTGCCTCCCAATGTTACAAGTTTGCTGCAACCCATGGACCAGTCTGTTATTGAAACAATGAAGCGCCATTACAGAAGGCAACTGCTGAGAAAACTGCTGATCGAAGGTGCTGAAGATGAAGAATTGGTTTTGGCAAATCATAGCAAAATAAATTTAAAGGACTGCTGTTACATGGTAGCGGAAGCTTGGAGTTTGGTTACGGCAGTGACGCTAAGACGTGCGTGGAATAAACTGAAAGGCCTACCGTCTGAGAAGAACAAAAAAAAAGAATCTGAAGAAAATGAGAAACAAGAAAATGGAGAGGATGAAGATGATGAAAATGCGTTGCCACTAGAGGAAATAAGAAAAATGATTGTAAAAATTCCTGGTTGTACAGAAGTAAGTGCTGAAGATGTAGGAGAGTGGATGGCTTGTGACATGTCTGACCCTGGTTTTCAAATTCTCAATGACGATGAAATTGTTGAAAGTATGAGAGAAGATGTTGAAGTGGAAGTGGAAGAAGAACTTTCTGCTGATGTTGAAGTAGACGCTGGACCATCAGCTAGTGAAGCATTTGCCGGCCTCGAGACTGCTTTGAACTGGATGGAGCGTCAGCCCGAGTGTGACCACTTGCAACTGCTCACCATCAAGCGAATGCGTGACCTGGCTGCCCGAAAACGGATGAAGAACGCAAAACAGCTTACATTGACGGAGATGTTTGAAAAACAATGATTTTTATTTCTAAACTTGTACATAAGTACATTTTATTTATATTTAAAACATGTGAAAATATCTTGTTTCTTTCATTTAATTCAATAAAAAAATAGTGCAATATCAAAACGTAGCTTTTTTTCTCTCCAATGGCAATTTTTTTAAAAAAACTCCAATTATCCGAATATTTGATTATCCGAATGGGTCCCGGTCCCCATTAATTCGGATAATTGGAGTTCTACTGTACTTACATGTTGTTCCAGGAGTATCTACGGAGTATCCGGTTGATTTCACGGCACTCAAATTCAAAACTAGTACATTTTCAATTTTGTCACTGTTAAAAGATTCCGTAACTGTCTTACCTTCAATTTTCTTCCTTTTTACCAAAAACTTATCCATACTGAAGCTAAATAACCCAGACAAAAAAAAAAAAAAAAAAAAAAAAAAAACATGATGATTTTGCCAGCCTACGAACAATAAACAACTGTCACCATCCCCACTCTCTCATTCCATGAAGTAGAGAGGGATGGATGTGTGCCGCGGGATCTCACTACAAGGTATAATACACCGTGAGCAAAAGAAGGTTGAGAACCACTGCTTTAAAATATTACACTCAGGTAAATTATTTACTTCAAAATGTTTAACCCCTTAAGTGTTTTATTATTTTTTGCCTAAATCAACCCAAAAATGCCTATTTTTTTATTTGATTATTTTAATGTTTGTTAACTTGGAAGTTAAAAAATAGGCATTAAAAGAAAATATAAGCAACATCAAAAGTATAAATGTCATGTTTAATATAATTTAAAAATTTTCTGCAAATACATTAAAAACACATTTACCTAACAATTAAAAAAAAGTAAAATGTAATAAAACCATTGTTAAAAATAAAAGTACACACAATAAAGATTGTTTACAGTTTCTTACTAATGTTTAGTAATTTTTTTGGGTGTGATATATTTTAAAACATGGGGCAGTACACAGCCCAACATCACATTCGCTGCACTGGTATTGCGACTCCTTGCGGACATATCGCGACTCCTTGTAAATATAATGTTCACGGCGGATCCAAAGAGAACAAAAATAAAGCGGTAGTTTTATAAGTTATGCTCTAGAGAGCATGCCAACACTATCTAGCGGCAATACTAGCAACTACAACGTAATATTACGACAGAGAACGAAATAGAATAGGGCAAGTTAAGAGCGTCGGCTTTAGCCGACAGCGGCACTTTTTATCGATATTTGTAGCGTCGGCTTAAACCGACATAAACACTTAAGGGGTTAATACTCTACATTAGTTGATTTCATACTTAAACAAGAAACCAAAAGAAGGTATACTTGATCTGGTTTAAAAAATAAATACCAATTGGAAAATGTAAAAAAAGTGTACAAACTATCTCTCATGCATTCATGCTCTCAAACATAAAAACATGTCATCTCAAACATGACTAATAAGACTTCAAGTGCTCTTTTTTCTCATTGAACTTACAAAATACTTTTTGTTAAGAATATTTAAATAAAAGCAGTTATAATTGAGTATACTTTCAAACTAGGGAGAACTGAGTATCATTAAAATCAATTAAAAACAAAAGTTTTCATTAAAAAAATTGGTATCCCCTTGTCTCCAGTTTTATAATTGTTTCCAGACTAAATTCACTACTTTCCCCATAGTTAAATGTCATCAAATAACATTCATCTGATTTCATACAATTATGTTTTCTAAAGTAACTGAGCAGATTAAATAAGTGACTGTTTTGTAGAAATCATAGCAACATATCGAGTTGAACCGTCTATGGAACCAAACAGTGCTATAATAACTATCACACAAGATATGATCCCATGTACATGAATATAGATTGATTATCACGTTTATGTATATAAAGATCAGGTTTAAATGTTTTACAGTAGGTTATAAAACTTTAAATAAATATTGCAATACATTTTGCAATAAAAAATATTTATTTTACTCGGTGACTTTGAAACTGTGATAGTATGAAATTAGGTCAATCTGTACGTAATTTGTCTTAATTATGTGATATTGTTTATCTTGTCTCAGTCAAAATCAAGAAATCATAGGAATGATTTTCCTTTAAAGGTCTTCAATCAACAAATAATTAACTACTTTCTTAAAATAGATGAATGGGTTTTCATGATTAACAATCTTGTCAGTTATTGATTAGAGAAATGTGTGTGTTCAGTTTTGTCTGAACTTATTCAAAAAATTTTGAAAAAATTGAACCACAGACAAACATTCCTTATTCAAAAAGCTCAGATCATCTTATTAATACTTAAATTTTCTTGAAATTGGAAATATAAATATTTTTTAAAGTTCTACTAAACATTTTTATTAGGAATCAGTAGTTTTTATTAGAGATGTAACGGATAGTCGTTTTGGCCGGATACCGGATACCGGATATTCGGTGAGGTTCTAGGCCGGAGCGCCGGATATCCGGCTACCGGATATCCGACTCAGGTAGTGTGTGTAGTTCTAGCGATGATTCACGGAAAGACAAGTACGAACCTGTCTCTTGGACCGTAGGAGTGGGGGAGTGGGCGGCTTGTATCGTTCATGCGTCAAACACTAGTATTCAACGGTCTGTCAGTGAGTTTTTCGGTATTTGTTTTTTGTGGTTGAAGTTTTTTGTAGTTTAATGGCGACCGCTACGAAAAGATCACCTATTTGGAAGTATAGATCACCTATTTATGTAATTTCATTTACATAATTAAGTATCCGGTACCCGGCCGGATAGTTGCAAATATCCGGCCGGATACCGGATACTTAAAAAAAAAAGGGCCGGATACCGGATATTAACCGGATATCCGTTACAACTCTAGTTTTTATATTGATATCAAGTTTCCAATGTTAAGGTTAAAGTTATTTTTAATTTTGTTAAATTCCTGAATGGTAATTTTCTTTTAAATGGGGTTTGATACGTTAGTAATGAGTTTTTCAGAATAGTGACCAATACATTTTGTTTTGGTTATAAGGGACATTTTACTCATACTGTTAGTCAGCTTTGAAAAAACTAGATTTAAAAAAATTTAAGCAACAGGTAGCCAAATTAAAAAATTTTATTTGTTAAAAGATCTGAGAGTTATTTGTAAAATTATATAAATGTGTTAAACCATATATTTTGAAGGTCAGTGCACAAACAAGTGAAATAGAGACAAACAGATGAAATCCCAATCATTCCGCTAAACCCATTTTCTGAGGACTCTCAAACATTATTTTTTCTATAACAATCAATTTATTAACAAAATTATAATTTTCTTTAAACTAAGTATAAATTAAAAAAGTAAATATATTCTCACCAGGCCCTCGATATCTGCTGAGCTGTTGGTACACTTGTTTCATTCTTTCCATATTGATACGACTGATGTTTCTGTGATTGACGATTGGCAGTGGGTAATCTTTACTCACAATACATTTGGCAGCTCGCTGTACAGACTCAGGAGCTGTCCACGGCTCATGAATATGACGATTAGGATAATTTTTTAATATAGGAACATATTTCCTAAAACCAACAAAGAAAAACATTAATTATTAATAATTTTCAAACATATAAAAATATATTGTCTCCAAACGTATTGAGTTTGGGATTTCTTTTGGCAAGAATAATTTAAACAAAAATTTGCATGAAATTAATCTTTATTTTGTATGATCTTTAGAAAATTATTCTATTTCAAATACAAGAAATTGTGCAAGACGTGTCCATTCTGATGGTCGTTTTTTGACCCACCTGGACATCTCACCCAAAACAAAGATCTGTTTAACCATCCCATTCAACGCACAAAAACTTTGAAAAACTCCCCAAATTATTACGGAATACAACTGTTTAACAGAGTGACAGATGAAATCAGGGCGATTGACGAAGTTGGGCAGTTCAGAAGAACCCTTCATTCCGTCCATTTTTATATAAAGTAATTATTAATTGTTTTTCTAAATTAGTGTGTAGTTGCCATTTATTGTCTTATTGCAATCCTAGTTTATAATGATTTATACTATAATGTGAGTAATTTTAAGTTAACGACATGATGTATTACATGTATAAACTAATATCAATGATCACATAAATAAATAATTAATAAATGCAAGGTGGGAGACATACACATATATAGGCCTTGTGTTTTTAAAGGTAAACTTGTCCTGGTTGGAGAGAGAGAGTGTGTATATGTGTGTGTGATTGTAATAGTTTTATAATGAAGAAACTGCTATAAGGGATTGAAACCTGTATATATATATAGCATCTTGAAAAGAGTCAATATACCTGATATAATCTCCATTAGGATCTGCTTTACGCCCAAATCTTACAGGACAATAGCAGTGGAAGAATTGTTGAAAGAAAGATGAGCATGAATGCCACATCCATGATCCTGCGTTTACTGACCAATCAGCATCCAATAGCAACTCTTCAAATACCTGACACACATAAATACAACATTATATCAGTAAGCCTATTTTAAAACTGATAAGGCGTCTGCAAAGGATAAAAAAGTATTAGTTCAAGGAAAATTTTGAAGATTTTGTGAAGAATTGAAATGATGAGACAAATGACAGAAGTATAGGTAACGATTTTAAGGAACTATTATTCTATAGATTTTATGTTAATAAATATAGACAATATTTTAATTTGATAACATGATCAATTTGAATTTAGTTTTTACTAAATTATATATATACAAGAATAACATATAAAATAACATATGTATATAATTAATATATATACATGAATTACATATATAAATTTTGAAATGGTTTTTCAAATTACTGTAATATATAGACGTTACGTTTTAACTGTACTATTATGTAATTTGCCGTAGTTTGCCGGTACGGTAACCGGTAACAAAAGTACCAAAAACAACAAAAGGTAGGTTAATTATAAATATTACAATAGCTATGTTTAAAATTCTATTTATTTTAAGCTGAATGAGGCTCAGCATAAAGTATACAAACAACAATTAATTAGGTCTACAGTGTTAACTAAAAATATCAAACGAAAAATGAAGATTAGAAAATAAAACAGTACAATAAATACGTACAGGATTGTACATGTGAAATTTTGTTGAACGTAAGATAAATGTTAGTTTTCATTACAGTACAGTAATTTGTACTCACGTCAGTTTTTATTTTAAAAAAGATGTAATGGTAGCTTGCTTGGCTCGTTGAAGAACACGCTTCTTAGATGTAATATCTCTCCATCTACGAAAAAGAAGGAGATCGGCCGGTGAGGATTCTTCTTGTTCTTCCACGTAGTCTATCAGCTGTTCAAGTGCTTGAAAAGCTTCGCAATGAGTCATGATTTGTTTTTGTTATTCATCATCGACAGGTGCTGGCTCTGTGTTCACCAAGTCAATGATGTCACTGTCAGTAAACTCATCTTCCTTCATCCACTCATTCACACCATCACTGTTTATTTTGTCACAACCGGGAACGTGTCTTAGAATCAGAACCGCACTACTGCCCAGTGCCCAGCTCAAAAACATCGTTCACTACTATTCGGCCCGAAAATATTATTTTTGTATAGAAAATTGTATTTTTATTATTTTTTATACGATGGCATACGACGATGATATCGGAGTTTCCGGATATCAGAGATCCGGATCAGAGAGTGTTTACTGTATATAGTGTGTTGACTGTTGGTATAAAAAGAATAGAATCCTTTAGGAATGAGAAGTTCAAGAATTGAAAATATTAACTTTTCCAAGTTTATTTGATTTTTAGACCATTTTTATATAATCGTATCAAATTTAAACGAATGTTTAACAGAGATTTTCATGATCATAACACCAGTGGAGCAAAATTTCTAAGGACACAGCCTCATAGGCTAAATATAAAGCTGCAATCACAGGCTGGTATGGCGTTTATTAACAAACTTTCAGTTAGCATAAGACAAGAAGAAAATTTTACTAAATTTTTAAAAAGGCCTAAGATAAACTTTTATATATATTATGTAATGAATGGTAATAGAACAAGTTCCCTACATTTTAATTTTTTTAATTCTCCAGACTGTTTTGTGAACAAAATAATCTATGAGTTTAGTTATTTTACAATTTTGTATTGATTTTTGATGTTGCCTCTGCAAAAAATCAAAACAAAACATAGTGCCCTACAACAGAAAAAATGCCACTTGAAAGGTTAACTCTATCAAAAACAAAAACAAAACAAAATTTAAGTTAAGTATAAAGGAGTTTACCGATCTACTCTGACAGTAAAATTATTAAACTTACTTTCATCCCTTCTTCCCATGATATCCACAAGTCACCCCTAGTCAAGAAGCATGCAACAGCATGTCTGGCTAAATGATGTATCCAACCTTCTTCTCTGAGTTGTGTCATAACTGCATCTATCCATGGAAACCCTGTCTGTCCCTGCAAAGTAAACACAAAGTTTTTAACTTTAAATCATTCCGTTCATATTATTGTTAATAAGTTAGTTTTTTAGTTAATAATTTGTTAAAAGAATGTTTCTTAAAATATGTACTTTATAGCACTATATTATACAGGCATTTTTATAAGCATCAAAATCGAAATAATGGAAAGAGGAAATATCCTTTTTTTAATTTTTAAAACACAAAAAGTCATTTTTGTTTGTAAGCCTCTCAGGGTAGACCATAATCATTTTGATTTATTTTTGTTCAAAATTAGCTCACAAGACACCATACAAAACAAATTGGGCACCATCTTCCAAAAAATACGGATTCGGTATTATAATAGATAAAAGAGATAAACCCTCTGGGTGTCATCATAAAAATTTAATATTTAAAAATCAGCAATAGCAATTTCAAAAAGTAAAATCATTATCCAAACTAATTTGCCACGCTCCAAACAAAAGTAAATTATAATGCGTGAGAAATTTGGAAACAACCAAAATAAAACTGAAAGCTAACATGTTTCTTTCAGTATTTTCCACTTTTGAGTTATTAAAAATGTTTCAATATTTTTTATTTCACATCTACCAAATTTCTTTCAAAGCACTGCACAGACATAACAAATGGGCGCTGAACATTCATCTCTTTTGTTTTACAGCAGTGCTCGATGGTTATCTCTGGGCAATTCTTTGCTAAGAGTGTATGAACTCAGAAATGAAATGTTTTCATTTTTGCTCGAAGAAAATCATGCTCTTGCTAGTATATGTTCAGTGACAAAGATTTTTTGGCTAAATTGGCCTTTTTAACTGACCTTTTTGAAAAGTTAAATATTCTGAACAGCTCCATTCAAGGTAATAATACAAACATTTTTCAACTCTTTAATAAAGTAGAAGGATTCAAAAAAAAGCTTCTACTGTGGAAGAACAACTTGGTAAAAAGTGATAATACAAATTTCTCTTCTTTGGACTAATTACTTAAACAGAATAGCTTTATGTTAAAACATGAACTTAAAAGTGTGTTCATTAGCCACTTATCCAATTTGGAGCTCTAATTTCAAGAATACCTCCCGAAAGATGAAATAAAATTAGTACAGTGGGTAAGTGATCCTATGAACACAATAATTCCTGAGACTTTCACAAACGAGAAAGCTGAACAGCTCATTGATATTTCTACAGACTCATCTTTAAATTATAGACTCCAGTCTAAATCTTTGATTGATCTTTGGTGCAGTATCGAAGATGAGTATCCAGTAGTAACCAAGAAGGCACTTCGATCATTAATACCGTTTGCCAGTTCTTACCTGTGTGAATGTGGGTTTTCAGCAGTAGCTGTTATGAAATCTAAATATAGAGGTAACCTTTAAATCGAAAATGAAATTTGTGTTGCTCTATCAAAAATAACACCAAGATTCCACGAATTGATCAAGGATAAACAAGCCCATTCCTCTCATTAGGACAGAAAACATGTTTGAAACTCTAATTACTTGTACCCAATTGCGTTTAAAATGATTCTCCATTTTGTATTAATTAATTACTATTTCTGTTCTCAAAATAAATGTGATTTTCTTTATTTTTCGGATTATTTACATTTTCCTTTTCCTCCTTATTACAATTACTAAAAAAACAAATTTACCAACAACTATTCACGAAGTATTTAAATAAAATTAAAGTCTTATAAAAATCTAAAAGTTAAATTTAGAGATCATAGCATGGAATTTATTTAAATTTAAGATTTTAGACTTAAAATTTTCAAGTCTTCAGATTTGCTTCATATGAAGGGCGCCGCCGGAAATAATCTGAAAGTTAAGGGCGCCATGGCTTTTAAAAGTTTGGGAACCCCTGATATATGAGAAAGTACAAATAGATAACAGAATAAGTTGTTATAAGCATATAGTCTAAAACTAAATACATACTTGTTGATGTGATTGTTACATAATGTTCAATATTAAAATAAACTATAATTTTAAATTAAAATTAAACTTATTAATATTTAGTAGTATTTAAAGTATCATTTCCCTTAATTCTCACTGGTTAGGCTATTTAAGTTAGTCAAATGGAAAGAAAAAAGTAAATTAATTGTAATTCTAAAAGTAACTTTATCTGAGTAAGGTTCACTGACATTTGTGCTATTGCAATGTATTATACAACAAAACAAACAATTATCTAATATGTAACATAGGTACTTCTCCTTTCTCTGGTCTAATTATATACATAAACAAATAATCAAAATATTACATAACGTATTTACACAAATCTGATCTTCCTGTGTCATATAGATTATATAAAACAGTATGCATGTATTTAAAGCCTTCCTTACTTATCTCAAAATACTTACTAACTGTTACTGCATAAACAATTTTCTATCTGTTTGGTGCAATGGTACAACGAACATAACCTCAAAGTTAAGATAATATCTAATTTAACAAGCTGTTGAACAACATTTTTTGTTAATGCCATGCCTCTCTTTTATTGGTTGATAGGGTATTAATAAAATTTGGTTAAAGGAGTGGTACATATCTTTTGTCTTTTACAATACAAATAGATTTTTTTTTTTATGAAATCAGACTTCAGTAATATCATTAAATTTCACTAATTTCCTCACATTGTAGCTGGGGTCATAAACCTTAATTTCACAATAGTTTGATCAAAATCTTTTTGTCGGATTTAAGAACTAGAGCCTTTAAAGAAAGAAGATCATTGCACATTACCCTGTTACTACTAAATACCAGAAATATTTGTGTATTTTTATACATTTTTAGTAGCTATCATACTTGAGGAATTACAATTAAGCCAATTAAGTACAAAATAATTCAAAACCCTTGGCGTCGCTTCAAAGAAAAACAATACCTTGATATTGATTTATTATTGCAAGATTATAGTTCTTTACCAAGGTACATTGATTAATTATTTACACATTCTCATTTTTAATACAAAATTGGTAATAAAAATCTGAAAGTGCCATTCACTCACTAACTCAGCTGTGGTAAATTTTGTGGCTCTGCAATAAAAAACAAATTTCTACTTGCTATATTTAAAATTACAGTATTAACTCATGTCGAAAAGAGAAGGTGGAGAAGTAGCTTAGGTCTAAGGATGGACTTTTTATTTATTTTTCGACCCCTCTAAACAAATTTCATTTAACTTTCTCTTGTTATGCAGGGGCTAATATAAAGGAGGTGGTAGAGTTTGTTATGAGGCACCGTCACCTGAGAAAACATAAGCATAGGATAACCATGTTCACTAAGGAGCTTCCACTAGGAGATGTTCCCTGCAAAAGGAAACTGCACCTGATCTTCAAATGTGGATGATGCCTTGATTGGCAAAAGACTGAGACTCTTGGATCTTTGACTAAGGGACAATACCTCAAGATAAACTTGTCTGAAATTCTTGGAGCTTATGTGTCTTTTTGAGGATCTCTTGCACCATTAAATTATTTTGGACCAAAATAAGCCTTGTAGCTGAAGTGGGAAAAAAAATATACGACCTAATTGAAGAAGAATAGAAGATTTTTCCTTCATGTTTGAAGGCAAAAAGCCTTTCAGTGACATCGCCTTATAAAAAGAAATGAACAAAAGAACAAAAATTAAAGCGACAGCCCTCGAATACTCTAACAGCAACATGGTCAGAAAAGAACTCAAATTGGTCAAGAGAAACCTGATAAGAAAGATGAAAGGGGGCGATCTAACCCAAGACAAGATGTAGATCCAGCTAGTGTCTCTTGAGGTAGGGAAAAGAAGAAGAAGCTTTATGCGAAATATTTGGTAGCGAACTCAGGTTGAGAATGCTAGATGGGAATTCGATGTGCTAACCACATATTACCTAACTGAAAAGTCCTTCAGGGTAGTTAACCCATTGAGTTAATTTAAGTTTTATATTTTATGAGTCGTTTAGGGTTCAAATGATTTTTTTTATTAACAGATTTTTATTTTTAAAGTAAGTTTATTATTTATCTTACCATTACATGTATACCGGTAATCATAATACAAATATTGAGCTAATTAAGTGTGCAAGTTTAACTAGGAAAGCAAATTATTTGAAATAGCTACTATTTTGAAACACAATAATTAAGCCACAACCCTGTTGAAAAACCAGAAATAATAACTCACATAAGCTATTCAGTCATAAAAATTATATTTGAGATAACTTACATTAGCCCACTTGGCAAGAGCTTCAGGGTGCTTGTCCCATGGTATTTGCACACAAATAGGGTTGCCTACCATCTTGTCAAAGTTAGGATTGTTTGTAGCAGCACAGTAAAAGAATTCTCTCCATAACAGCTGACCATGTAGGGAAAGAGGAGGGATTGCTTTTTTTACCTAAAAATCAATTGTGTATAATTTAACCATTGTTTTATAAAGAACAAACCATTAATAGTTATTAATGTACCTATATATTATGTACAGCGTGGAAGTTACAGTACAAGATTTTTGTGTCCACATGTTGCATGTTTTACCATGTATATCTAAAATATATATTTTTGATGATGGTAAAAACTATAAAAATTAATAAAAAATGAATAAAATTGATGACAAACCACAAATAGTTAATATTATACCAATTTAGAATATTCCATTTTAAAAGTAAAACACAATACAATATCCAGAAAGCATTTAGATCATATTGACAATGTAATATATTTTATGTTACAAGTATCCACAAGAATTTGTGCAGCTATTATATAATTTTCTATTAATTGAACAGATTTTTGGAGCATCGAATTTTAATGATAGTAAAATCATACTTGGAATATAAGGCACGATGTTTAAAAAGAACTAATTCTATTCACTTAGATTTTATATTCAATGTCTCAACTTTTAACATAAGTATATCTTGAAAATAATTTCTCAATAGACTTTATGACTGTTCTACTACAAACTGTGAATTATTTTACTAAAATTATGTTTTCCCCCCCCTTTTTTTTAATTAGCTAAAATGATTATTTTTTAATTTTTAGCAATATTTAATAGGTGTCTATTCAAATGTTTATATCGTAAACCCATCTCAAAAATTCCTGATCCAATCATCATAAAATTCTGACACAAATTGTACATTAATGTTAAGAACAAATTAAACTTAATACTACCAAACATACGAGGAATTAAGACTGTGATGAAACATTGCTTTATTTCTAATTATTGAATTACATATCACTGTAGGAAATCGACTATTATACGGTCCTAACGGGCTTCACACCTGGGTGGAAAATTAGTTGTGTCTTAGGTATTGCTTATAAGTTTTACCTATCTGAGATACAGTAAATACAGGACCCGTAGAAAAATGTATTGAAATGTTCGGTTTTTAAACCAAACTTACATATTTAAGTTATTTTTAAAATATGAAAGTGTGAAAGTTATATGTCAAAATATAAAGAACATAGATTAAAATGTTTCCAATTCTTAACTCAAATATTAGATGTTTAAATTGTGAATAAATTTTTCAAATTAAAATCATTTACTATTTCTTTTATAATGTTCTTACCTTTTTATACAGATCTGTCAGTTGATAATGAAAAAGTCTTGTTGACAAACAACCAAACCTTAAATATGGACTTAACCCCGTCTGACTGGGTAGTAATGACTGAGGAGTCATCTTAGGATGTCCAAAGCTAGCAACCCATGCTTTCCTTTCTAAATGTCTTTCTAATCTTGATAATGCTTCAGACTCTCCTCCTTGCCAAACTGGAGGTAGTAGACCTTCAGTCTCAAACCCTAAACAGATATGAAAGACCATTTAATTTAACAGACTGTTATAAAAATTAGTACTGTATATCGCAATATAAAATGATCAGAGTAGAAACAATAACTCTAGTGCAGAATTTAAAGGTGACACTGTATAGTGATTATAATAGATTTTGTTCAACAAGTATTTACCCCAGAATAAATGTTTGCCCAGAAACAAAACTGTTTACAATTTTGTCCAAAGTCCATTAAATTTTATAAAGTATTTTGTTCAAATAATAAATACATTTTAAAATTACAAATAGTTTTGCTGGAAAATGTTATTTAAACAAAAGTTTATTTCTTAATTATTTGTGAAAACTCATACATCGCGGTTTGTTCATAGATTTGTATTTTCTTTTGCCCAGTGGTTCTTAATTAAAGGGAAGGTTTTATAATTTAAAAAATCTCAACACAGATTTTAAAAAATTTACCTTATGTTAAAAACACTTGCCATCTATCCTTCAATCTGAGTCAAAAACATTGTATTCTATGCTTGTTGGACAAGATACAGTTAGGAGACTTGAGACCATCTTAGCTCTTACCGAAGATGCAAACCTTAGCGAACAACACTGTGACCAACGAAGTCCTAAAAACAACCTAGGTCAGGGCCCTTCCAGCTCACACAAAAGCGATTTTAGCAGCCATATCAGAAGACGATCTTGAATGACTCGCAGCAATAGTTGACAAAATCTTTGAAGTCAGCAGTCTCGGCAAGCTCCAGCACAGTTACCAGCACCCTGATCAACAATCTCATCTTTAAAGTACATAAATTACGACAGGACAAGGCTAAGATGACAAAGAGAGGTCCACATAGCAGAACTCCAAGACCTCGCTCAGCCTCACTTAAACAAAGTAAAAGCTCTGCAATCAAATGACTCTGCTTTTAACAAAGGAGATTTAGTGTTCAAGCCCAAGAAATGCACGATACCTGTATCTTGGAAGCAAGACACAAGACAAGAAACATCTGAACTAGATCCAGAGGAGTTAAACTAGAGTCACCTGCAATAAAGAGAGAGCCTGTCACTGGAACACATTACAATCGTCTTTTCGTTACTGACCGTCAGACAGGGAAATGATTTCTCATAGACACCAGTGCAGCCATATCCATCTTACCAAATCGCAACAAGATTAGCCGTCAATCATCAGAGTATTTCTTATACAGCACCAATAGGACACGAATAACCACCTATGTCTCAGTATACAAAGAACTCGACCTATGAGTAAAACGCCTTTTCACTTGGACATTCATCATCACAGATGTCTATTATGCCATCAAAGAAGCCAACTTCCACATCAAGCACAAACTACTAGTATACATGACTAGGAAGCGTTTAATCGAGCAGATTACGAGTCTTGAAAAAATCAAAGGAAGAGTTAGCAGCGCAGTGGGAAATTTATAGAAAACTTCTGACCTTGAAACTGTTTTCATCTACGACTTGTGCGATTATGGTGCACAAACAGTTCTTACTTAATAAACAACCCTCTTATACACAACCCACACTTAAGTAATTACATTTGTATTAAAAAAACTATTAATTTGTTTTTAGAATTTTATGATATAAATTTTAAAAGTAACTTTTTAAAGTTATATTTTTACCCTTCAAAAATTCACTGGGAGAACATTCCAATATAGGGTTAATTTTCCCAGGTTAGTTTTAATTAATCAGCTGTTCCATTGCTTGAAAGCCCAATATCTAAAATTGATAATAAGTTTCCCTGTAAAGAATAAACACAAAAAGTGGAAAGAAAATTTAAATAGAACTAAAATGTTAAAATTATTTTATACTTTTAATTATTAATTTATTTTTAATAGACTTAGAATAGAAAATTCTTTTCAATTTAACAAGATTTAAAATAAATTTTAATTGTATAGTTTTATTTTAAATTTTTTATTTATTACTGTTTGAACTCTTACTCCTATTAAAAAGGATTATAAAATTCGGCAAAACTAATAAGGAATGAAGCATGAGAGCTGATTTCTTAAAACTAATTTTCAATATTCTGTAACTTTTTCTAAAATCTGTTTTTTTCTAATTTAATTGGAAAATTTATCATTGAATAAAAAGGTATCTTAATTTTTATTTACATTTTTGACAACGAACAATTAAAACCCCTGAGTATAAAATTTCTTACTAATAGACATATTTTATACACAATAAACAATTATCTGTTACAAACTTTACAAATATTCTGAATAAGAATCATAAAATATCTGTATTTTATTAATGAAATTAACTCATAAAAATTGTTAACTCATTTCTACAGCAGATGTGTCTTATATTTTCTCTGCAAAAGTTTATAAAATTTGCAATAGAAAACAAAAATAACAATACAAAACAAATGTTATTAAAAAAATATGTTATACCTAATTCTTCTAAAGTAGGTACCCCATAATTATCATCATGGTCATCTGATATAGGTGTATGTGCATGTTTCACAGTTTCTGCGTCTACGGGTGGTTTTGCTTGTGGTGGAGCTTCCATGGATGCTACAACCCTCTGGAACTGATGATATGTTAAAGGGGGTCTACCTCCATTCCTCTCTATAATACTGTAACAATAACATATGTCAATAGTATTACTCAACAATTAACCATTAATAAATATTAGTGTTATAATAAATTGTTTTAGTATCGAAATGGTCTCAAATCAATGGGATCAATAACTATTTTAATATTTGTGTTTTATTGTAATTATAGCTTTTAAACAAATAACTGTCAATATAGATCCATACAAATGCAATAATCACTATACAACAGAATAACATCAATACCATAACTAGGGAGAGGGGAATGTATCCTGGCCACTGGTTAGAGTAACACTGAGAGTAGAGTTAGTGTATGAAAGTTTAAACGCGGTGGTGTGATGATCAACCATAATGATTCAGAAGGTATACACATTGGACATATTGATATTGATTCTTGAATTGTTTATAACTGTCAAATACTCTTGAATGAGTAGTGTTAGATTGTTACTATGAAATGAAAAAATGCCAAAACACCAAATGTGACAGAAACCAACAAGAGCTGAAAACGATTAGTAGACCAAGAAGTGAAATAACAGTCATCATCTTTTATATTATTATGACTGTCTGACAAAAACTCCACTCACTAGAAGCTTACAATACATTAACTAGAAATTCACATCCAGTGAAGACTCGATTAAATATGATTTCAAAAATACACTTGAAGAGAAGTATCAAAATGTGACAACGGCTTTAGTATTATTTCCATATAACACAAAAGAGTCTCAATTAGCTATGAAATAATCAAAACATTTTCTAGAAAAAGTTCGAAAAATTACCATTTGAGATATTTTTTTAAGCTAAGTTTGACACTATAAATAATGGTTTTCATTTTATTTTTCCTTTTCTAATTTTTTTAACTGTATATATTTCATATCAGGCAAACCCTTATAAAGCACAATATAACACCAAGGTGCGAAATAGCAATGTTTAATTTGATATTTGTTTAATTGTAATAAAATTATTAGTTTGATTAGTTGGTTTATTTTTGTTATGATCTTTAAACTCAAAATAAATTAACAATTTTAACCCAAAAATGTTGTTCTTTCATTTGAGACTTAAATTTGACACTGTACCCTAATCTCCCCTTGTTATGTAATATACAACAGAGTAATTATTTCTCATAAGTTCTTAATTGTAATTCATGTATGGGACTGCAATAGTACCTCCAAATACATTACAGGATGAACCATATCTTTTTTTTATTGCTTTAGAAGAAATATTTATATGTTTTACTTTATTTTTTCATTATTGTTGAAAGTTTGTAGAGGACTTCTGGAGCAAACCGAGTATGTCAATTAAATGGACACAATACCGAGTTACTTAACACATAAAATAGATTATTATTAAATAATTTGCATATTGGTAATTAGCTTACAACCAGTCTTATCATAATGTGACATAACTTAAGGGTTCAGTTTATGATAGATACTTAGATTTTTTTTATAATACTTTTAAAAACCTTTAATATGTATGACATGTAAATTTGGTTAATGACACATTTATTTTTTCAATATATAATAAACTAATAATGAGTTATATCCAAACAGTTCTTTTTAATATTTTCTTTAGCTCCAGGATATAAATATTTTCATGGATCAATTTATGAAAAATAATGATGATGGTGAAAAAACTAGAGTAGCTAGTAAGTTAGACCACTTTGTAGAGGCGAGTGTTACAATAGAAAAACAGAAGTCATGTTATATAGTTATGTATGAAGTATGAACTAAACTAGTATGAAGTATGAATAATTGTGTACCAAGATTAAGCAACAATTAAATGAGGTTGGTAGTAATGAAATTCCTTGAAAGGAAAATAAATTAGCCTATAAGAAGATGTCATGTCATTTGTTACTGATTGAATTGTTAGGTTAAATATTTACATTGATAACAATATTTTGCCATGAGGAAAAACTCCTATCATACTGAAATAATGACTAAAAATATATCTTGTGAGGCATCTCACTAAATCAGATATATTTCAATATTAAAAGTTTATATCCATTAGACAGTTAATTTATCCAGATTTTCATACAAGCAGCAATAATTTCTAGAAATTGCCTTCTCAAGTGAAAGGTACACTTATTAATAAACTTTTGCTATACTATAAAAATATTAAAGACCAGAATGCTTTTTAGAAGTCTTAAAGAAATCTTGATGTGTGACTCCTTTCATTCAGTAAAGGAGTCCCCCCCCCCATCACAAGTGGTCAATTGGGGTCCTGCAGTTTGTGTAAATTCTTAAAGTACTTTCAAATACATTAGAAAAATGGTTTAATTTAATTACTAAACTACTTTTATTGTTTATTTCAATGTACCAGAATTGTTTTTTAATTGTATACTATGTGTTTGCTCTTTATGATGTATAATTTTAATTAATTGAACTTATGTAAAATTTCAATGTAACGTACCGTACTGGTGTTATGTTTGTTGTATTTTATATTGAAGTGTAATTGTACGCCAGGTATAGAATTTGAATTACCACACTCAGGGGTTAATTCATAGTGAATATGGATGTGGCAAATCTAATAGGATCTGTACCCTTTTCCATGTTGTCTTAGGTTAGATACTTCTCTTTCATCTTTCCTATAAAGTCTCTCTTGACAAACTGTTGTTCTCTTCTGATCCTGTCACAATTAGCGTACTTGAGGACTAGGCGTCTTTATTTTATAGTCTTTTCTTCTTTTTTTATGAGACAATTATGACCAAAAAGGTTTTTCGCTTTTAAACAAGAGAAAAGAAAGTGTTAAACTAAATCTTATTTTAATTACCTAAACAGAATTATTAAGTGATATGTGATATGTTATACTTACTCTTCTAATCTGTATAGGGTGTGAGATATGCAGGATACAACTGATATGTTCATCCCTTTGCACATGGCCATTATGTTTTGGTCTCTGACTCGACCAAAGGGCTCCGGATCCTCTTCGAACGTCAAATTTGTAGTTCCCCATTCCTGGAAGAAGGAGATTAATTTAATTCAAGAAACCTTTTGATTCTACTCAGTTTCTTATTTTACTTTATTACTTGTAAGTAGGATAACAAAAGTTATGTTACAACAAAATTGAATACTTAATGATCTTGAAGCGAGATGATATATTTGCTTCTTTGGTGGTAAAGTCCACCAAGACATTTAAACACCAGTTTTAAAATAGTATATAAACATATCAAAACCATGTAAATTAAATTTTAAAATGTCACTAATCAATATCTAAATGTCCGAACATTTAATTTTTATTGACATTTCATTCTTCGGTTGTTGGTAGATCGATACAATCTGCTGTTATGTTGTGTCACTAATGCACAATGGTTTCAGGAAAACAAAATCTTACATTTTGCCATTTTTTTAAACCATCATATTCCCTAATTGTAATTCAGTAAACCATTTGATTTCCTGGAAAGTGGCCATTCTAAACTTAATGTTTCAAGTATAAAAAAAAATTGTTTTTAACACCAATAATGTGCCATAAAATTGATTGAAAGTTGATTATTGTTAGTGCATTTTTATCATTTCAGTAGTGACGATTGTCTTAAAAAGAGAGATTTATTATTTTATTTATTAGTTCAATAATATATGTTAAAGTAAACAATACTTATACAGAAGTAAAATGGAAAGTCAGAATTGTATTTTGATTTGTAAACCATCATACTTGTTCTTCTACAAATTTGTTGTTTGTGGTTAACAATAGTTTATTGTCAATTCAGTTATCACTGTAATTTTATATATAATTATAATTTATCAAATATTATCATCTATTTGTTACATGCAGAAACTAGTAAAGAATATATATTGTAATGATAAACAACCATTGTGTTTCAAGACACCAAAACCAGAGTAACAGTACACAAATATTGATTTCCGTAAATACTTGAAAACTAAATAAGAAATATTTTAAAAAACTTTACAATAAATATTAAACATATTTTTCACATTTTAAAATAGAGCCATTAGAGTTTTTGATGTCCACTGTGACCCTTGAAAGGCATTCCAATGTTTGACTTGTCTTAGAATGGTTGTTTATGAACTGATTTTAAAATTTTGTATGAATATAGTAGATATCAATAAAAGTATACCACAGATTGTCCAAATAAATATCTTGCATACAAAAAAAAAATGGTAGATGTTCAAAATAAAACACAGTTATGGGGCTTTTAGATTATCTAATTTTTATTAACTATATTGTTTATTGCATCAGAATTTTACTAATTTTATTCACTTTTAAGTTAGCAATAAAGGAAGCAATAATCGACAATAAAATATTAAACGGGAATCAATGATGATTGTTCAAACCTTCAATGACTGAAAACCTTCTGTTGCTATGCACTGAGAGCACTATAAATATATTTACTGTATTTTAATTATTACAGTATTGTGATGATAAATTTAATTCTTATTAGTCCCATTCTGCGACAAAATTATAAGATATAATTTTTTTAAATTATTTAATGCTCAATTTATCAACTTTATAATGAATGGAGAGGATAATTTTTACTGAACACAGGCCAATGGAACATGCAATAATTGCAGGTTAGCAGATGAAAACGTCAAGCACATGTTGTTCGTATGTCAAGCTTGGAGGGACGAGAGAGAAAATGCTAATAGCAGACTGCACATAACAATCTCTCCTGTTAATATAATACACCAGATGCTCGAATCCAAAGATAAATGGAATATTTTAGAGAACAATTTTAAGACAACAAAAACAAGGACTGAGATAATAAACAGGATAAAGAAAGCAGTTAAGAAATAACTGAAGGAAGCCCTGGTTAGACAAGAAATTATGGCATAGTTGATAACTTGTCTAGCCCATGAAGAACATTATCATGAGGCCGAGAAGAGGAGGATAGGTTAGGTTATGTTAGTGTGAGCACCACTTGGAGATTGCATAAGGGATTTTACCCCTCAGGAAAAAAAAAGCATAATCATCCAACGCCATTAAACAAAAACATAACTAATATCCTAATTCAATTCAATAAAATAACTTACTTTAAATAGTTTGGGCAATGCGTCAGCAGGCTGTCCACGAATGACGAACAACCGAGAATTCAACTTCCTCAAACTACGATCTAAATCCTCCAGACATTGCAACAGAAACCTGTAAAATCAAGGAGAGTTCTTATATATTGTTAATTAACTTTGTCTAAACTACTAAAATGGTTAAGCAAAGAGAAATAAATAAAATCTTACAGTTATTGTATAATCACAATAAATTTCATCTCTTACTTTTATATAAACTGTACTTAGTATTAATCATAAGGTTATTAGTACAAACTTATTTGTTTTTGATACAAACAAAATGTAATATCTCTAATTACTAGCAACAAATAATTACATCCTTTTACATTTTTAACAATTCTGAATTTGGAAAACTTTGGAAGTCACTAGTAAGGAAGTTTTTGTATGAATTAAAAACTTGTTTTATATTTCTACTTTTTATGAAGCTTTGCACTTAGGCTGTCTTAAAATTTAGAAAAGAAGGTTGTGTAGATTGGGCTGTTTGTCTGTTTCTTTTGTGGTGTCTATGATTTTTTTTTAAGAAACTAAAAATTTTAAACCTTGATACACAATCATCTGATCAATAGGCTTAGAAGAGTTTACCAGAGCAAATTAATTAATTCAGTTCAAGTTGCCAATCACTAAACTTTTGGTAAAGTCCTAAAAAACAGGGATGGTTTGCCCCAGTCAAAAAAGAAAGCAGAGCAAAAAAGATATGGAATTGTATAATATTTATCATTCGCTTTAATAGAAAATATATGTTTAAAAGTTTAAACTTTTTCCCACGTCTTTATCGGTTATTATACAATATCAGGAGATGTTACTCACTTTTGCCAAATTCGTTGTTAGGATGCAACATTGCTTACATAAAATATACCATGTGTCCATAAAGTCTCCCCCTCTTATTTTTTTTATTAATGGAAATAGACAGATTTGCTTTGGGGAAAGTTTAGATAACCAAAGGAGGAGTTTTTTGAAGTATCAAAATTTTCAACCCTTACCCCCAAAATGGGGTAGTTGTTCACAATTGTGAATGTTAAACTACAAACTCCGGTTGTTTTTATTACATTACAAACTGCTCTATGTTGGTAAAATGATGGTAAGAGCCTTACTTTGTTTTTTTAGCTCATACCAAGTTCTTGAAATGACTACCATTTACTTTTTGGCAGAAATAGATTCTGGACTCAAAAGCTTGTTGTACATTTTGTAACATTTCTGGTCTAATTATTAACGTACAATTCACAATTCGATTGGTTGCTATGTTGGGTAGGATGAACTTAGAGACTTCTAGTTTACGCCATTATTCTTATTTTGAAAAGACCGTTAAAATGAGGTATCACTCAATAGGGGTTGCTATTTAAAATTCTTGACTTACCCCCAAACTACCCTATTTTGGGGGTAAGGGTTGAAAATTTTGATACTTCAAAAAACTCCTCCTTTGGTGGTTATCTAAACTTTCCCCAAAGCAAATCTGTCTATTTCCAATAATAAAAATAATAAGAGGGGGGTGGGACTTTTTGGACACATGGTATATATACAGTATATATATATATATATATATATATATATATATATATATATATATATATATATATATATATATATATATATATCAGCAGCATAGATTCCATACGTGTTTCACACATCCTAAAATAATCCTTATATTATTTTATAGAGTATTTATTAATCAGAGGATGGATTTTATTTACAAGTAATAACCTAAACCATCTGTCATTACTGTTAGGCGACCGCTACTTTCTTCACCATGAACATTCTTTCGCCCACGCCTAAACAAACAACACTTTACTATCACTCGTGAATTTCAGCAGCACTATTGTTTTTTACCAACAAAAATGAATGTCAGAGTTGATAGGATTATTTATCATAGCACCCATTTATCATACAATCCCTGACCCACCTCAACAATCGCATAACAAATGCCGATAAAATAGCCACTGGCTACCTGGTAAACCAATAACCATTCCAATAAAACATGCACAATCCCGCTTTTTATCACAATCGGGGGCAATTTAAAAACAGACCTTACTTTAAAAATGTGTATAGTATATAGAGATTTAACACCTTTTTTTTAATACAAACAACAATAATAATGTTTTTGTGTGTTGTGGTTAAAAATAAATTTATATTTTAGGTAAAGGAATACCACTTTCCAATTCCAAGTTCCTCTTGCTGTATAAAAACAAGCAACTATTTCTAAAATGTCATTTTGTCACCATCACTGTGTTTGCTTAACAAATTTAATTAATTTGATGTAATTAATAATTATAAACATACAAGATAAAAAAATTATTAATGTAATACTAATGATCTAATAAAAGCACAAAAGTAATCATTCTTTAAAAAAATAAAGAATTAATTCTAAGAAATATAAGACTTTATTTTCAAAGTGAATGAATCAATTTGGTGTATATATCTAACCACTTTGCACAAGGTTACAAACACTAATGCCCTGATTTAAGATAAATACTCTTAATAGTTGATTCAGCTTCTCATGTTAAGATTGTATTTTTTACTATGATCTTTGTTGGCTATGTAACATGTTACATTCATATCTATTGAATAAATCAAATCATGAATAAATAGGGAATCACTGAATTTATTTAAATTCAGTTTTATTGTATAACAGATGTGGTGATATTTGTAAAAATACTATCTATAATTTAATGATAAATGATATTATCTACTAAGTAGGTGTTGTATTTTATAGTAGTTCGCAGTTCTATTTATAGACAATTTCATAATTTATTTATAAAATAAGATGCCCTTTATGTGTCTTTGGATAAAGTTGGTCCTAGCTGATAATACAGTATAATCCTTGAAATTTAGGACCTATTATCTATAGCCAAGAGTTATCATAAAAACCATAGGTTTCAAAATTGTAGATTTGGAGTTGAAAATTTTCTATTTAAAAACTGATCTTTTACTAGAGTATAGACAAAATTATTTTATGTATCAAATTGAGTACAATTTTTCACGAAATTATTAGTTTTGAGATTCCTTGAATCCAGAAAAGGTGGTTTTGAAAATGAAGTACATAAATCATCTATGTACCTGTACAGCCCAGGTGTACAGATTTTTATCGAATTTGGTATGTCAGTATATTATGGATATCTTAAGTCTGTTTTCTAAAAAAGTTTCGATAACTCAAAATTTGATAGGTTACACCGATTTTGATCAATTTTTTTTAATATAGCCTTCAAGGACCTAAGTAAAAATATTATTTGTCATCTCCTCAAGAAATGGATATTTGGGGTTATGTGTAAAAAAGTGCTTTCAGAGAAGACATAATTTCTTAGAATCGGCGTACTGATTTTATTCAATTTTAATAAAATGCAAAGGTGAACCATAGCATTGTGCCAAATTGGTAGTAAAAGTAAATTATGGGTCAAGATTTTGTTTTTAATGTTTTCAATAATACAAATTTTTTAGGATTATGGCATATGAACCCAAACTCATACAACCAAAATTCGAATTCAAATTTTCTAAAAATTGGCTCAAACGATATTTATAAAATTTAACCACTAATGACCCAAATTATTTTTAAAAAAATCGTCCTTGGAGCAGTTATAAGAGATCTAATTCCTCAAAATCAATTCTTCTAATTTCGTTCAAATTTTGGTGAAATCTGAAGATTTGTTGAAACTATTTTGCCATATTAGGCCTACAAGTGAACAAATTATTATTCCAAAATAATTAACAAAAAACAAAAGTGAGTCTTGAACAGTCATTAAAAACAATTTGAATCAATTACGATTTAAGATTTGGCCGAGTTTATGGTAGGTACAAGCGAATCAACCATAGGCTGTATTAAACACATAAATACCTTTCAAAATGTTTTTTAAATTGAAAAAAAAAATTGATAAGGAATCAAATATAACCTCCTCTAAATATAAAAAATACTGAGCAAAAGCTTGGTAATAAAAAATTGTTTTTTTCCCCCTGTGAAAGTTTAGGAGTATAAAGCTAGAAATAATTAATAATCTAGCGAGACTAATGTCATTTTTTATTTTATAAATGAGTGTGTGGAAAAGTTAGTGCATCCATGTGTTTGTACCATTAATTTTCATTTAAATCAAATATTGGGTAGCTTGCATAGTTTCAAATTAGTTCAAGAAAATTCCATATAATTTTAATCGATGATCAAAATCAACGTAGCTAACTTACTTTGACGTTCTGTTGACACTTCTCAGCAGCTGTTTTTCTTCAGCATAGCCCTATTCAGAGATACAATGATGTAATTCGTTTAGCACTTACCGAGTGGTACAAAGGCAGAACCAGGGTTGTCCAACATGAAGCCCAGGGACCACAAAAATATATGCCTAAAAACATATATCCAAACAAGCGATTCATTCCTATACCAACGATGAAATAAAATAATAGACATAACTATGTGACGCCACTTGCGATAAATACAAGGCCACAACGAAGTTACTGGCACTGGAACTGGAACATTCTCGTTGAACCGCCATCGACATCGAACATTCGAGTCTTCGAGTGGCCATGCGCGCGCATATAACAAGGGTGATTAAAGCGAGACGGAAAATTTCTATCTTACCTTGTATTTTTAACAAACCTAACATACCACCTAAAGAATTGAGTTTGAAGCTACAAAGAAAGCATCTAAATATTGTCATTTTATATGGCCACACAAATGGATTTAAAAATATACAGTAATTAAGCTTTTAAAGTCTTCACTAGAACAACATGAGTTTTCATTTTTTCCCAGCTGTAAAGAGCACTTTGAAGATATGAAGGATTTTGAGGAAGTTGTATATTTAATTATATAAAAAATGCATTGATACAATTGCAGAAGAATTCGAAAACCGGTTTAGCGACTTTAAAAAAATCGAAGGAGAAATTTCAGTTTTTACTCCGCCACTTCTTACTATTTCTGTTGTGAACGTAAGCAGAGCAGACCTTCAACTGGAATTGTATGATTTGCAGTCAGATCCTTTTTATCAGGGAAGGACCGAAATAGGAATGGACTTTTATAAGTTACTCCTTGGAGATCGTTACCCCAACTTGCAAAACTCAATGGACTCAATGCTGGGAACCACGTATCTTTGCGAAATCAGCCTTTCCAACATAAAATAAAGGCTGCCTCTAGTAGATTTTGTAGAAGTCTATATAAAAATGTTGTCATCGTAGAGAGACAGGATTGAAACCGCATCACACGAGATATGAACTAAAAACTTTTAAAATAGAAAACTATTTTACATTTTTATTAGATTTTTCTCAGTTGAAATTAGGGTCTATATGAGCATACAATAGGAAATTTTATATACCTATCTTAAATTTTTCGTGTTTACGGTAGACTATAATGGCAATGACAGTTACAAGGTAGATAATTTCTTTTTCGGTTTCACAACGGCATAAAATAAAGTTCAATAAAAAAACAAATGTCAAATTTTTTAGGACTAACAAACTTACAATTTGTTAGACTAATATTCACAATAATTTAAATAGTTAAGCCCTAACCTCTCTCTCTCTCTGTTGTTATGTTCTCTCTCTCTCTCTCTCTCTCTCTCTCTCTCTCTCTCTCTCTCTCTCTCTCTCTCTCTCTCTCTCTCTCTCTCTCTCTCTCTCTCTCTCTCTCTCTCTCTCTCTCTCTCTCTCTCTCTCTCTCTCTCTCTCTCTCTCTCTCTCTCTCTCTTTCTCTCTCCCTGTATGTGTTCCCTGTCTGTTAAGTCACTTACACAGTTGCTTCGTTTGTCAACAACAAATAATATTAATGATAATATGATACCGTACACTAATTATTAAAAATCAACATAACCAAACTTCCCACTATTTATTTTTTTTAAATAATAATAAATAAATAAAAATAATGAAACAAACAAACACTTTTTTGTACCTACTGTATTACAAATCATTGATAAAGTTGCATACGAAGTATTTTATGATGCGGCCCTTACAACAGCAATTTTAATTATAAACGCCTTTGGACCACTCGAAGTTTGACACCTCTGCCCGAGATTATAGATCATCAAATAACAGACAAGAATAGAGCTAGATTTTTGAGGCAGCAACTTAACGAGAGGGAAATCGTACCAATAAATCTATAATATGTGACACAACAGAAATAACATATAATATAGTGGAAACCTTTGTCCAGTTAGTAACTAACATGGATCTAATTGATTAACCTGAACTCAAATTGATATTATTTGTTGGATTAGGTGTTATTCATTTGTAAAATTGGTTGTTATAGTAACGAATGTTAAATTTGTTTTCATTACTGTATACTAGACCGAAAACCTGTTCTTATTCTCATTATACTACACAAATGTTTTCTTTGCTTTTCATATACAAGAAAGTTCTTATTTTCCATGCACTAACGATGGTTTTGTAAAGACCACAGACAATATTCAATTTCCAAATTATGTTTAAAAAGCCATATTGATTAGTTAAATATTTGCAATAAACAACGTTAGTTAAATTTTGATTTCAAACCATAGTCATTTCGATAACCTTTGGGAAGATACAGGCATCTGTGAGTGTAGATAAATAAAAGCACACAAAGACAAATATGTCTAAAAAATATTGAAGCAACTATAAGCCTCGTTGTTGGAAACTCTGTCACGTCAACTGCTCTCCTGGTGACGTCGGTCACATTATTGTAGTGATGGCTGGTTGTCTTTGATCACCTGTTATTTACACTAGGTTTACAGAACATCTGTAGGATGCACGTGAGCGTAGGATTAAGTCTACTCTGGAAGTCTTCAAGCCTTATAAATACAATAAGGCGAGCATGTACGATAATCGAAATACAATTTAAGCAATTTTAATGTAATAGCAGATATTTCTTGTTGAAACTCCATATTCAAGGATAAAATAAAGCAAAAGCTTATAGTTTCAAAATATTTTAATAATATAAATGAGCTACAATTGTTTCGCCTTGGGTTTTAAGGGGTGACGAATTAAAAACCCATCCGTAATATAGTTCATTAAGCTTTATCTACCTGCTAGGTCATCCCCCTACCTTTCCCGATTTTTCTATTGTATTTCAGTTTCCTGTTACTTGTGTATGTTTGAATAGTTGTCTATACCTGTTAATTATCAGTTGCCCGATAATGCCGCAAGGCGAAACAATTGTAGCTCATTTATATTATTAAAATATTTTGAAACTTTAAGCTTTTATTTTATTTTATCCTTGGCAATTTAAGGAATTAAAAGTCATATTCTTCCTCCCGATTCTATCACCTAGCCCCTGTTTTTCTTTACAAAATTGTCTCACTCAAAAGAAAATGCGAAACATATCACTTGACTCAAAATTTTAAGTAGATTACAAATCATGCAACTCTGAGGTAATTTTCACATATTTTTGAGCCAAATAACGCTCATAAGCGTTGTTTAAAAAATGTAATGCTTGATTTTGAGCAAATCCAGTCGATCAAAAGATAAAATTATATGAAAAAAGCAACGCCTATTATTACATTGACTGTAAATAGTCAAACCAAACTATTTAAAAAATAGTATTCTTAACGACGGTTTTTGGTTTTTTAAAGCTACCTTGACGTTTGTCAACGTAACGTTTTTCGTAATTTAAGCAAAATTTGGAGTCAGATATTATGTATCACATTTTGTTCCATTTGAGTACAACGTCAATCTCATTCAGTTGATAGAATAACGGGCCTAAAAAGTTAGAGTATGATTAA
Source organism: Aphrophora alni (assembly GCA_963513935.1). Classification (NCBI taxonomy): domain Eukaryota; kingdom Metazoa; phylum Arthropoda; class Insecta; order Hemiptera; family Aphrophoridae; genus Aphrophora; species Aphrophora alni. Next base: position 75,464,704 of record OY740773.1, read on the forward strand.
AAGTAGGCCTTTCAAAACGGAATTATAATAACGAAAACTTTGAAATTAAAAATGATAATGAATGCCTCGTAACATATTTTCATGACATTCATTTTGCAACTTTAACCAAAATAAAGTTCAAACCATAACTAAAATTTTAAGTTTATTATTTCAACTTGTAATAATAATTTGTAATCTTATTTAAACTATTATTATTAATTTGAGTTGATGTCAATTTTCAAAAATATATCGCGGTCACTTATATTAGCGTATAAGTTATATTGATAAAATACAGCTAATCAAACTATTTACAGTACCATAGTCCCATGAATAGTGTTTCTTTTATTGTGTATAACAGGGTTAAAGTTCAATTTCAATGGAACTCGAAAAAATTACGGTGTTAACCCTAGCTCGTAAGTTTGTGCTACGATTAGTAGTGAATAGTCGTCTCGAAATCAAAATTTACTGAGAAGGGCTGATCCACCATCAGCTGATAAAGAGTTTGCGGCATTGTATTCTACTAAATTAGACCTTTAATTTGATGTACAACTCAACCCACGCTCTCATTAAAGATTTTCTTCTGACTCCTTGTGGGCCGTCCCCCCGAAGTGGTAGTGGCTCATTGAAATTGTGGTAAAATAGTGTTTTATGCCCAGTAACAGTGTACCAAGTTATATAGTTCCATCTGTAACGGTTAAAAAATTATTAACCCGTTCCGGGACTTTTCACCACCCCTGTGTGTATAATATATATATATATATATATATATATATATATATATATATATATATATATATCCTCCCTTACCCATGAAAATATTCAAATTGTTTGTACTTCTTAATTTTTTTGTACAAGAATTGTATTAATTATGGTATAATGTTTGTTTGCAAATAAATACATTAATTATTATTATTATTAAGGCCAATGTTGATAAATTCTGTATTTTATAACAACCCTTTTTAGCACTAACTCTGGCTCCGACATTTTTAGAGAGATGATGACCAATACGTTTTGTTCAGTTCCTTAGAGTCTATAACGTGAGTAAAATTTGATCAAAATAGTTACAAGACAATTATTGTCATTTTATGTGTTTATTTTAGCATCTTTCCCCAAATTTGGATTATCGCATTAATAAAAAACATAACCCGAGATAAACCCAAATACCCCCACATACCAAATTTGGTTCCAATATACGAGTTTGGTTTTTAGAAAACTATACATGCATTAGACGCCAGATAGACACACCTCGAGAAGCATATAGCCTACCTGCAAAAACTCAAGATCGATATTTGGACCCATTACAATGTATATCTGAGAAAGACGTCAGGGATTTTAAGGCGTTAAATATGTCATCATCGTGTTTCAAAAAAAGGAAGAAAAAACAAAATTAACACACCTCTAGCTCTCGAATCACCATAGTGAGAACAGGCTTAGCAACCCAGAGGAACCCTAACACAGGTTTTTTTTCATAAAATCTTGACCCTCTCTTTTATCTTTCCCATCAGGCCTCTCTTGATAAAATTTTGTTCCCTTCCGACCCTAACGCAATTAAAGTATTCAAGGGCTAGAGTCTTTTTTTATACGTCAGTGATTACCGGAAAGGTTTTTTACCTTTTAAACAAGAAAAAAAAAAGTGAAAAAGTAAATTAATACTATCAAACGTAATTCTCATTCTTTCTTGTCAGCGTATAAATAAATATTTAATTTCTACGTTAAAATATAGTTGTATTGTAATTATTGAATTTACCATGTCAATGATTCAATACCACTGGAAAATGAAGCAGCATCAGTAATATTATTCTTGAATTAAATTTCAAACTAGTTATCATCAAGCATTGCGTAGTGCGCACAAGCAGTCTTGTATCGTGTTGCCATGCCAACTGCGAAGTTATATAACTACTGAGCATGCTCAGTTGATTATTCAATCAGCTGTCAGAGCACGACAATTCAGTAAATAAGGTTTTAGACTCTTTGTTTGCTTTACTTCGGAAATATTCTGCGTTGACATTGAATTCAGAATAAGCAAGATATTTTACAATTACATAATGAAGAAAGTGTTGAAATGTCAGTATAGCGGCTTCGTTAATTCAATAGGAACTTTTTTGGTGTCTCTAGGAACATATTCATAATACTAATTTGTTTTTAATAATATCGGTGGAATTTTGTCGTGTTATAATTCAATAATAATTGTGGGTAGACAGGGTAATTTCGATTTTTTCCCTAGGGCTTATTTATTTCTAGTGATTACATGTGTGACAATCCCGAGGAATCCTAGCTGGATCTACACCTTTTTCCATGTACAGGGTGTGACGAAATATATATTATTTTTATCTTGCACCATTTCTTTACAATTATTCAATGGTGCAAGATAGAACCAAACTTTCAATACAAAAAATGTTTGTTTTCAAAAGGTCTCTCAAATGGTACAATTTTCAATCTAGGTTGCTATTTGAATTTTTTTTTACTTTTTGCTCTATAAAAGTTACCTATTAAAGTTTGAAATTTATTAAAAATTTGAAAACTGCATAGAAGTCCATACTACCCCATATCTCCTTAATGGGTGTGTTCTTGTAAAATTAAGAAAAAAAATTGGTTGCCCTATCTTTGTTAGGGAGCTGGCAGTCACATTTCCCGCTAAAAACTAAAAAAAATATATTTCGTCACACCCTGTACAGTAATGAAAAGGTAACAATTTTTTTTTGCTCCAAAATGTTCAGAAAAGAGAGACCTTTAAAATGAGGTATCACACGACCTATGTTTCTATTTGAAAATTTTCCAAAAACACCACCCTGCCCCTCAAAAATGCCCTTTTGGGTCATTGAGGAGCGTCGAAAATAATTTTTCTGAATTCTTTGGGGTCGAAAAAGGGGGGGGTTCTAATTGGAAGGAAATTTTCATCTGCTTTCGTTTAGGCGTTACAGATAGATATGTCCATATGGTCTGAAACACCCGGTATAAATACTTTATTCAAGCAAATTATGATGGATGACTCGAACTGCAAAAAAAAAAGCTGAACTAAAGTAACAACATTCTGTGTGATAAGAAATGGAAACAGCACTGATAAATGTTATGCACAGCAAAGCTTTCTGTGTAAATAGGAATGTCGCATGAACCAGTGGCCGACACGATGTGCAAGGAGGCTTCTTTGTCGAATAGCTTTGTAATAGCTTTAGACGTTTAGACTATTACTAATTTGTCCAATATAAAGTTTTTCACAAATTTAACCCAACATATTAAATTTATATAGTAATAGGCACAAATAAGAAAAGAAATGTTTAACTTTTATCATTTAAAATACTATTTTCTTTATAAATTACCCAATAATAAACATATTCACACGATTAATAATTAATTGTATTCATATACTGAAGTAGATTATCGACATAACACTACATGCAAGGTCAAACCAGTCGCCTTTAGATCATGCAATATTTTATTTCTTTATTTTAGTATTACATAACTAACTGTCGACAAAAAAAAAATGATAAAAAACCACTTTTATTTCCTATCAATAAGATACTATGTTATGAGTGTTTATATATACTGTACCAATTGGTGCGTAGGTAAATCCATGGACCCTTATAATTTCACGCGCGTGTCTGTCCTTCTCTCTATCTATATTCGTACCCTGTCTACACAGACAGGACGATATATCCTACATATTTCAAACTTTGCATTTATGTTCTTTGTATTGTGTCATATATAGAAAAATTATAGCGGTAACAAAAAATGACTTTGGGGGTAGTTAAGGGGCAAAAACTAGAGTTAAAAATTTTTATTTTTGTAAATAGTAGACTACTTGTGATGTATCAAATAAAACTAAAAGTTATCCTGATTACGAATATGTGTGTTTATTAAACGAAGAAATTAATATGTTGGGGCTAGGCAGCTTAAAAGATTTCGAGTTTATGAAAGTCCCCCCTATAACAAGGAATTCGACTGGTATTGTCCCTACAGACCCTCAGTCGTGTGGTTTTAGCACACGCTTTATTCCTTATATTTTATTCTTCAATTAGGATATTGAAAGAGTTTCTCGAATGACATATTGAAAATCACTCGCAGTTCCTTCATACAAACTAGGGATTTTATACGACGCTACCCTCAGAGGTCACTTTAAAGAGTACAGGCTTGGCAATTCCGAGGGAGCTACCTCGATCTACAAGTTTTTTCTGTAGTCTCGGATTTGTTTTAAGCTACGCCCACGCTATGCGACCAGGTCGCGGCGTCTTTTTTATTCGCGACTAGATCGCACGAGTGTGCCAGGCTAGGCGACAAATTGTCGCAGTCGTCAACATGACTCTGAGTTAGGAGGACTAATTATTGCTAGTCATTGCAGTGCAATATTACTTAAAAAAGAAGAGAAAACGAATATTTGGAGTTCATCCTCTAAATGTGTTTCGTTTGAAACAACGTCAGTTTCACACCATAATGACATTGCTGAGAGATGACGTAGAAAAGTGTTTCTCCTATTTTAGAATGAGCATAGCATCGTTTGACGAACTTGTATCATATATCAAAGACGGCATAGGATACAAGGTTTCAAGTCTCAATCTCACCAGAAGAACGTTTGGTCGTTACCTTAAAAGCAAATCGTTATATTAATACATTTGTTTTAGTCTTAAAATAATTTTTACGTATACTCAATTCCACGGTACAGTTAATTGCCTTATACTACTAACAGTTATTCTCAGAGAGTTTAATCCATTTATTTTCAATGATTAAAAAAATAAAGATCTTATATAACTAAAAATCCTCCAAATACTTCAACACGGACCCTTCAAATGGCGTTTGCTTGGTCCGTTTCGATGACGTTTGGTATGCTCTTCCTTGGTTAGATTAGGTTAAGTTAGGTTGAGTGCTCCCAGTTCTCAATAACCATCGCAGCAATTTCAAGTCACAGTTTTGATTTGACATCCCTGTTGTTGTAGTCCTTTAGGGAAACATCCCAAAGAGGTCTACGCACACTTATCTCGTTAATAAACATATCTGTGTCAAACGGCATATTGCACAACAGCACAGCTAACAGCACTACTGTTTAGTGCGTAGAGAGAAAACAGGAATTGGTGAAGCAAAGAAGGGTGGGAGAGTAAACATGAAGCGACCTGTCGCCCAGCGTGGCCGGCTCCATATGATAACGTGGGTAGCGTATTTGTCGCCGCGACCAGAAAACGCTCCCTGTCGCGTTCCATTTGCTGTCGCAGGTCGCCGGTCGCTTAGCGTGGCCGGCTATATTTCATTTAATGCTTCACATTTTTATTTTCTGTCGCCGCGAACAGGTCGCCTAGCGTGGCCGAAGCCTAGCGCTTCTTTGGCACTTTTCGGAACTCTTACTCCATCGTCAGATATTCCCTTCTTATGAGGGTTGTCAACACATTAATACACAACAAAAATGACACCAACCCTTATTAATTAAAAGCATGACGCGTAGAATCCGCACCATACGACTGTCCAAAGACAACTACCATCCCATGTTTATACAATTGCGCAATGATGCATATCCCCTTATCTTTGATATTGATAGCTGTGTCATAATGTATGTTCGAGAAAAAACTAAGTTGGTCGTTCAGTAACAAATGTTTATTGTTCTGAATTTGTATATTTCAACTCCTCGACAGCATTCTGTGACAAAAGTGACACATCCTCCTAATTCTATGTATTTTAACTATATGTACATTCAATATTGTATTTTAAGGAAAATGTATGTGTATATTCAATATTGTATTAGTAGATATATGTAAAGTGTATGTATTTGTAGTTTTAGGGAAAATGTATATAACATCTCTGTGTACTGTAAGCCACGATGTTATACCAATTGAAGGAAATAAATCCACTTGATCAAGGCTAGACAGAGACTAGCCATAGCAGAAGCTGTGTCAAGATCTGGAGATCCGGTCCAGGGTGGGAGAGAGAGGATATAGGACTTAAAGATTTCGATATCGTGTTTTTAACATATCTCGCCATTTTTAGCAATTAGTTAGGCCATTTTTAATATTAAGAACGGACAATCTAGTTAAAACGTAATTTAAAAATTGACAGGGTGGGTACAGTGAAATAAATCTTCGTAATTATTAGATTTTTTGTCCAAATTCATTATTTTGGTCGCTTGTTGTTTAAAGACGAAAAACCTCTCGGTTATTATTGTCTTATAGGGAAAAAAAGAAGATAAAATAAAGATCCCCTAGCCCTCGGTTACTCTACTAACGACATGGTCAGAAGGAAACAAGAGTTAGTCGAGAAAGACCTCATAGCAATAACTACATAAATACTATAAGACACGACATGGCCATGTTAAATATTCTACGCTTATTCTTGAGTTGTCCAATACCCGCTAGGGTGTGGAGCTGTCGCTCTGCTAGAGAATCTGAAGTTGACGTGACTGGCGCTAGGTGGCTCTACGGTCAAACAATGTTTCAGGCGGGTAAGAGAAAACGCACTGATGCCACATATGGGAACCAGAGATGGAGGGAAGGTCGAGAATCGCTTATTTCAGCGCACGAACTGACAACACTGACTATGCTGACGGAGGTAAGTGAGAAGGTTGTGAGAGAGAGGTCAACAGTTGTACAGTCTCAACCAAGTGGGATGCGTACAGTCAAGCACCTGCTGCTAGCGATTTCTGATAGCTGTGTGTCAAACTTGTGACGAACAGCACCCGTAAAGCGTAGAACACGTCCGTACTTACTATAAGAAAACCTGTGATGGTTGTAGGTTCTAGATAAAGAGAAACTAAAAAATCCGTTCAAAACTATGCCAGTTTGAAATTTTTTGCCATTTTTTAATCATATTTACCGAATAGTAAAACTTAGTTGCATGCAGATATTGACCTGTTGTGAGGGTTCATTAGTTAACTTTTATATTTTTATTTATCATTTAGAAAACAATAGTCTTCATTAGACGTAAAATAGTTTAAATCTCCACAAAATGAGATATAGAACGTTATAGTACGTTTGCCTACAAAATTATTCTCCCATAACTTTTTTGAAATTTACCGAACTATTTTCTAGTTGACGATCTTATTCGATAGTTTTTAAAACCGAGCCTACATAAATTTGAGCAAAACTGGTTAACTTGGAGCGTTTACTAAGAGAGGAGGCCTACCCAAATGAAGTCAAATTACTCCAATCGGTAGGATCGGTAGACATTTCATGGTCCCGGACATCGACGTTTTCATAACGAGAATTTTCTATACCTAGATATGTGCTAATAATATTGTTTTATTTAACGAATTGGTAGAGGAAGTGAGAAGCCAACTATACCTAGTTCTAAAATGGTTTTTGGCAAGTGACAACTATAACGTCAACTATTGTTTACAATGAAAGTACAAAACGAAACTCTGAATCACGAGGTTAAGTGGGGAAATAACCTTCACTTTAATTATTCAAAAGTGTTAAGTTAGGTTAGGTTAACTATTTAATAAAACACATTTCGTTAGGTTAGGTTAAATATTTAATAAAACACATTGTGTTAGATTAGGTTAGGATAACTATTTAATAAAACACACTGTGTTAGGTTAGGTTAGGTTAACTATTTAATAAAACACATTGTGTTAGATTAGGTTAGGATAACTATTTAATAAAACACACTGTGTTAGGTTAGGTTAGGTTAACTATTTAATAAAACACATTGTACTAGGTTAGGTTAGGTTAAATATTTAATAAACACATTTCACTAACTTTTTCAAACACTAATCTACAAAACTAAAAGTAATATTAGTCATCATTTCCCCAAAACTGTGTCTAATGCTAATTAACACATGAAAAACACGACTGTTTATACATAAATCGTATTTGGTTAAATCTTGCCTTTAATGACGGCTGTCAGTTCATTTTTGTTTATTACCAATTATTCCTGAGCTGTTTATTTTACTTTCATTTTGCTCACGGGTTTCAGTAATGAATCTTTACATTTCACTAAATTTTCAACAAAATCTGTAAAGACGATTTTGAGAAAATCTTACTCTCGTGAGTACGGCCGTAACAAACCGGAGAGACCTGACTGTATCTACTCCTTTTTTCTTGTAGTCTTGGGTTGTATTTCTCTCTTTCATCTCTGGTCTCTCTTGACCAACTTTTGTTCTATTCCGACCCTGACGGCTAACTTATTCCAGGATTAGGGATCTTTATTTTATGTCCTTTTTTATACAGGGTTTTTTTTTTAGGAAGAAACGAAGAAACTTTCAGGACGAGTTCTACTAGTGAAAATAAAGAAAACATTTCATATAAACTGTTTGCTTCGCCCAATCCAACTTAAAAAGATTTAAAATCCGCATTAATTAGCTTGCTTCTAATTGGTTCGCGCAACCCGATACGAATACAATGGGACAGCTCTTTGTTTAGGACAACCCGCCCTAGATAAGCTCGCTTCAAGCTACAAGAGTTGAAAATTGTATAAATAGGATGCGAAAACCAACAAAATCATCATCACTTCTTCTCCGGGAGACTAGTCGATCACTTGATCAGTTCTACTCCGGGAGACTAGTAGATCACTTGATCACTTCTACTCGGGGAGACCAGTAGCTCGCATCACCACTTCTCCTCCGGGAGACCTGCCCAGAATTTCGTCACTTCTTCTCCGGGAGACTAGTCGAACACTTGATCACTTCTACTCCGGGAGACCAGTAGCTCACATCACCACTTCTCCTCCGGGAGACCTGCCCAGAATTTCATCACTTCTTCTCCGGGAGAATAGTCGATCACTTGATCACTTCTACTCCGGGAGACCAGTAGCTCACATCACCACTTCTCCTCCGGGAGACCTGCCCAGAATTTCATCACTTCTTCTCTGGGAGACTAGTCGATCACTTGATCACTTCTACTCCGGGAGACCAGTAGCTCGCATCACCACTTCTCCTCCGGGAGACCTGCCCAGAATTTCATCACTTCTTCACCGGGAGACTTGTCGATCACTTGATCACTTCTACTCCGGGAGACCAGTAGCTCGCATCACCACTTCTCCTCCGGGAGACCTGCCCAGAATTTCATCACTTCTTCTCTGGGAGACTAGTCGAACACTTGATCACTTCTCCTCCGTGAGGCCTACCCAGAATTTCATCACTTCTTCTCTGGGAGACCTGTCGAGAAGAGCTTCTCACTACATTCACTTCTCCTCCGGGAGACCAGTCGATCACTTCAACACTTCTCCTCCGGGAGTTCTGCACTCACCATCCTTACTAGATTAAATACTACTCCTCCGAGAGATCTGCACTACACCTAATCACTTATGGTACATTTCTCCCCCTTCACACTCAGGTTGACGAGTAAGACGAGGGAGTTTGCCCTAGCGCCCTATTTATTTAAATAGGGCGCTAGCCCAATCAGGTTAGCCCAATACGACTAATTTTGAAGACCACCTACCTGCCTACCTCCTGTTCACCACACCGGACCAACGCCTGTCGAAGACGACGTGCCGTGTGCCGCCGACAGGAGAATTATCAGGGGAAACCCTGACACCGGTGGACCATCGCAGCACTATCGCCTCCTGAAAAGGAAATTGTTAGAGCCCCAGCTCTGGCGGTAGTGGTCTGTACGTCTTCGATGCCGAGGAGGATGAATAAGGAAAGACGGGTCGCCCGACGAGAGGTCCGTCGAAGAAGTCGACAACAACCGCGCCCGACTTCAGAGAAATTTCCTCAAGCCGCCACCCAGCCACTCCATTGCCGAATTTTACGAGAGATAAACTATTCTGCGTAAAAACCGAAATACATCCCTATCCATCCCGTCCGACTAACCAACCCAGTCCTCGGCGATCCTAGAACTCTACTATACGTGGTGCTGTAGGTGACCTTAGGCCAAAGGGCAATTTTGAAGGCCACCAAAGTGTGCCCAAAAATCCGATAGAAACCTTCCCGAACCTCCCGGATAAGTCCGCCCCACACTACTACTCTATATCTCTCTCCTTCCGGCTCCAAACAACAACCTTCAGGGCCAATCAGCAACTTACTAAAACCGGAGCTACGTCAAAACATAGGTCCGGAAATTCTTCGTTTTCCAGTTAACTGCTATTATTTTTTTTTCTCCCAAATACTTAATATCTTTGGATGTAAAAAATATAATGAACTCAAATTTTGTATGCTTTCATCTGTTTTCAAAATGGCGGCCGTTTAAAATACTTAATGTCGAATATCTCGAAGATCGCTAAATTTACTAAAAATTTTCAAGCAACAAACAAATTTCTTTTTTTAATGACAAACAAAACTTTTCCTTTTATTTTTTCTGTTACTGAAAAGTTAACCGAGTTATTGACTAAAAACTAAATAATGTGTATCTTGGTAGTTGTCCATAATATCCAAAATTACTCCAGAACCAAATTATGAGAAAAAAATCGTTTAAATGAAGTCCATAATAAATTATTACAAACTTACAAAAAAGGTTTATCCAACACTGCACGTACGATATAAGGAGATCATTTCCCAAAACCAATTTTTTAGGACCTCGAAAAGGATATATCCGAAAAATATTCGACACAAATTTTTGAAGAAACAATTATATTTCTCCATACAATCGTACACTGTGAGAAAGTGAAACGTATTATTTACGTGCATTTTAGAAAAATCATCTTATAAAATTGACATTTTTTAATGATAATATTATGTGCTATACTGTTTATGTTTTAAATATGTCCTGTCATTTGCTTGCTCTGTTATTGTATCTATAGACTATTTGTTCTCTGTTGTAATTTATTATTTGTATCTACGTTTGTTTCTATGTTGTTGTTAATGTTGTGATATTGCTTATAATTTAAAAATTATTTATTAAATAGTACCAAATTTATACACTGTTTCAAGTTTAATAAAACTATCAATTGTCTAAAATTTATTTTTAGATCTATAGACTATTTGTTATAAAAAACTTCATCCCTGCTCTTTCAAAGTAAACACACAGATTTTGAACCAATTTTTCGTTACAATATAGACTTATCCATTAACACTTCACTTGTCATACATTCTTGGTAAAAATGTAATTTTATGATTTAGAAAAAAAGTTGACCTCTCACAATTACTGTAAAATAAATAGCCCTAATTGTATATTAAAACACAACCATCGATTTTACACACTAATTTAAAGTTTAGAACTAAACAATCAATCTTGTGTTAATTAATCTCACCTCCATTTATTGATCCCAACGTTGGATGCGCCAGCAAACCATGGATCAATAATAAAAATACATCTGAAAGTTGTTGCATTTTCTAGTCCAGCCAATAAACTTGGATTGTCATGCAAACGTAAACCTTTACGAAACCAGTGCACTGTATGTTTAACACGTTCATCCGTCATGCTTTAAAATATTCGTTCAAGTATTATTTATCACAAAATGAATAATCAACAATGTAACTTCCATAATCCAATCACTAGAATCACTTCACAAAGTTAGGTAATTGATTGTACACATAAAACGCGGTATTTGTGCCACTGGTTGTTCACAAGAAATAGGGCTTATAATATGACTTGTAAGCCTAACAATATTTTGATAATGTCTACAAGGATAATTATATTCTAAAAATGTCACAAATCAAAAGAAAGAGAGAGTTATAGTAGTTTATTTCGACATAAGTAAAGTTATGCTATTAGACTGGTTTTTTTAAGATTTGGAGAACCCATAAAATTGAAAAGACGTTTTTGCTGTTTGATACAGAAATTACAGTAACTAAGTAGTAAAGGTTACAATTTACAAGAGAAAAAGTTCCTCTTTTATTTTATTACGAACAATTTTTTTAGGCCTATTTAACAGCCAACTTTAACTCTCGTTTGAAAGTTTACATTAATACAAAACATAATATTGGATTAAATAATTAAAGCTCCTATAATATATAGCACTAGGGCCTATCCATAAGGATAGTTTTAATTATAAATTAGTAGACTACAAAGGTTCATTTAGGTTTGAAAATTTTGGTAATATTAGGTAAATTAACACCATGGCTCAATACTTACTTAATGTCTAAAAATTAATAATAAAAGAAAGAATCTTATGTCAAAAACAACAAAACTCTCTCTGAAAAAAAAAAGAAAGAAATGAGATTGTTAAAATTCAACAATCAGAAAAACACAAACACAACACGTATGCCGAAAACAAATGATCAAATTATGTTACTTAAACACGGGAAATGTTAACTTTATGAACTCAAAATTATCTACTAAGTACTAGTAAGATATGAATAAAATAACTCCCTCAAATTTCAAACAATACTTCTGATAAATTGTCTGCTTCTAACATCTATCCACACTCTGTGCAACGTGACCAATGACGTATGCTGCATTCTGATTGGTTCTTGAAGTCACATGGCTTCCAGTCACGTTCCTTGTCTCGCTAGTTTTATGCAACTGCAACGGAACAACAATGTCTTGGTTGTCTGGAGAGTGGGTGTTGTCACAACAAGAAGATTTAATGAGTGATGATTAAGAATATATGTCATAAGCATCATTAAGTAAATATACCTTTCACAAACATTATCAATTTAAAATACTATTTTCACGTCATTATTTAATTTAATGTTGACAGTGCACAAACTTTCTCACACCCCCAAACACAAAACCGAATATTATTCAATCGAAATTTAAAACTGCCATAATGTGTCTGCTCATACTATACGACACATACAATATAGACTTACTACAAATACCATTCCAAAAAGCACTTTTTTTAGCATAAGAGACTTCATAATGGATACTTACGCGAAAAATTTAACATCATAAATTTTATTAATGTTTCTATCCACATTGTAGGTTACGAGTTAAAAAATGTGTGCAAATATTATCCACCACTGTATTACATAGAAGTATCTCAATCTAAGGGATAAATGCATTGATTTAAATGAAACCAAATAACTCCACTCTGAATTTTTGCGCATATTTTAAAAGTCAATGTGTAAACTTTTTTTTTATTTTCCGATTTTATTAAACAGTTCAGCAATGCAAGCTGCTATAAATGGCACCAAGAAAAGTTATTAATAATAAAAAAGATAGAATATAACTCGTACACAAGATCTCACAAAAATTACGTTTACGCGTTTCAACGACAAAGACGCCATCCTCAGTGATACATGAGCTTCAATAGTTAGTTATAGTTTAGTTATTGTGTAGCTCATGTATCACTGAGGATGGCGAATTTCTCGTTGAAACGCGTTTGTTTAAATAAACGTAATTTTTGAGAGATCTTGTGTTCCGAGTTTTATTATATCTAATATTGTCTCACAAGTCAAGCTCAATTTTTATTTAATAATAAAAGAAGTTAAAATTATGGTGCATGCCCTCACAGAAGTAGTAAATTGATTACTAAATATATGACAAAAATGATTAAATAAATAGAAAATAAGTAAACAATTAATTGTTAAATCAAATCAAATTGTGATTTAGTTTTTAAGCTACATATCAATCACATATGACACAGCTGATCACATGTGACATAAAATTTTCTATTAGCTGTGTGCTTTAAATTCACAAATTAAGATAAAAAATTGAATTTTCTTTAAAATTAAAGGAAATATTTTTATTTTCGTTAGCAACAGAGACTCAATATCTTTAAAAAATGAATCATTTTTCAGATCTCTAGCAAACCGTAGGTTTTTTTAATTTCAACGAATTTTGCTTACGGAATTAAATGTAGATTTCATCTACACACAGCTGTTCCCTTTAACTTCATAGCAAGTTGTAGTCTGAGGAATTGCAAAAGTACTTAGTAAGAATAACCTATAGTAGAGATAATGGCCTTCACCACAAACAAGTGAATTGAATACACTCTGTATCACTACATTAATGAACTTTTAGCTTTGGACTTGTTTTTAAGCACCCCTAGATATACACAACAGGGGTACTTAAAAGATTTTGATCAAAAACTAATAAAAATTGCCTCCATTTATTAATATTAGTTTGTACACACGAAGGCCTAAATGATGAAACAGATCAGTTAAAATAACAAGAATTGATTTTCTTTGTAGTTGGCATTATAATACTTCTTATAATCTAAAAATGAATAGTTATAACTTTAACTGATAGTATATTAAAAAGGTGCAGAGAGTAATCTAGTTTGCATACTGTTAAAAACAAAATTAATAAAATTTGAATAATTATATACATGTAGAAAATAAAAAAAAACCTTTTAATATCTTACCTAAACGTACAAAACTGTGAGAATTTATGTTCATTTGTAAAATTTGTGAAACAAATGCTAAGTGCAGTAGATGCTATTGAAGAGATTTTAAAGTTAATTTATTTCTTATTTAATTAGTGTATTGTTTAAAGTAACTCAAAAATGGAACTAAAGAATTAATTTAGTTTATTTTTTAGTAAGATGTATTTGTTTATTTTAGATGTTTGTTTTTCTCTGTTTTTACAAACAAAAAAACTTTTGGTCATCATCACCAAAAAAGAAGAAAAGAGCATAAAATAAAGACTTGTAACTCTTACATACTTAAGTAGCGCCAGGGTCAGAAAATAACAAGAGTTGGTCAAGAGAGACCTGATAGAAAAGATGAGAAATATCTAACTCAAAATTACATGAACAAATGGTGTAGAGATCTAGCTAGTTCTCTTAAGATTGTCAAGCCCGTATATCTGTGCACGCGAACCCTTCGCTACTATCTTGGCAAAAAACCTAAGGTTGGGGAGCCTATAGGCATTGTTTGCTCCTTTCCGCCCTACCCGACACTAATTTTGTGCTGTGTTATTATGCCATATTAAAAGGGATGTTTATAAAGGCAATGTAAATAAGTATCAGACTATGTTTCACAGTATTATAAAATATTAAATGTACCAAATCATATTAGCATGTCTTTCATTATGATAAAAATAAATACAAATTATAATTATAAAATATTTAAATGGATATGTATTATCAAAGGAAATTGTATGTGTGACAACAACCTAAATTAAAACGACACACGTTATTCAAGAATTAAATGTATTTGTAAATAAATGTAAGTTATGTTAATAGAATTTGTTTTTAACAATTAAAATAAACATAGATTTAAATAAAAAAATTCAGGTGTGGCTAGCGACTTCAACAACCTAAATCCTTAGTTTTTTAAGAAAAGAAAACCTATGTTTTTAGAAAAGAGCCCCCCGAACCCCCTCTCGCCTTGCAACCCAACCACCGGCCTGCGCGCACAGTTAAACGGTCATACACTACTATACTTTAGAAGTAAAGTTACCCCCTGAGGCTTATTTTATATATGTTTGATGATCCACAGAAAGCAGTAATTTAAAAATTTTTTTTTTTTTTTTACTGAGCATCATTGATATTATGTTTATGTATTGTTGACGCACTGCATATTCTTTTATATTTTATTGTCAAAAAATAGTAGTAGAACATTAAATAGGCTCTGTCCGAGAATTTATGTAATTTGTCATCTATTTAATTTATATTCTTCTAATGCACATAGAGTGTATTTATATATTCACGATTTAATATGGTTTTTGTTAATAATACAGTAGCAATTTAATTGACATTTAGAAGTAAACTGATTTCAAGCTTACATAATATTATTCTAAAACTGATTCTATAGGTTGCGTAAAATTGTTCTAAGGTATCTTTAAATGATTTACAAAGACTTGTTGAAGAAGCCTTGTAATCATTTAATTATTACTCTCCAGCTTTTATACTGTTAACTTGAGCCTTTCAATAACTGTGACTAAGATTTATTTTTAATGCTGTTTAAACTTTGTATTTCTTAAATAACACAGTATAGAGAAAGTATGATGGGTTAAAAACCAATCTTGATCTGTCTGTCATCTGTGCAGTACCTTACAGCCAAAATGAGGACCGACTTTAAACGAATTTGGCATATAGACATACTTTGGCCTTGTTTCGAAATAAATAAAATAATTAATTCAAAATTTGTGGTTACCTACCATAAGGTCAAAACTGAAAATTTTGATTTTCTCAAAATCACCTTAAACCATTTTGATAAAAATTTTCAAAAATTACTAAGAATTAAAACAAAATCAATTGGTCACCTTTCTAAAAATTCTGGTTTGGCTGAATGGAGGAACTAAAATTGTTCATATAAAAGACCAAATTTTGCAAACTCAGCTCACTGAATAGTTTTTATTTTTGACAAAATGTGAATATTAATGACCCAAAACCAATTATACCAAATTGCAAGTAAAAAAAATTACAGTTCAGAAAGAATTGACAAAAATAAAATAAAAACAAACCTTGTCATTAGAAAGTCAACTTCAATCAAATACAACCTAGATTATGCACTGGAGGAGTTTATGGTACAAGTGGTACAAGTCAGCTTAGGCTCTATTTAAATATATTAATATCTTTCAAAATATGTTATAAATAAAATATATGAAACGTTATAAACATGAAGGAAAATAATTTGTTCGTTTCTTCCTTACTGTTTAGATTAAACATGTTTGGTAGGGAATTAGCGCTAAAAGTTACAATTTATTAGTGTTTAGTTATATCCATGGACGTAAGAAGTTTAGTGCAATTTTATCCACAATTTATTTAAAAAAAAAAAAAAAAAATCAAATCAAATTACAACATACTAAATGGGGTCAAAAATTTCATATTTTAACCTCTGCATGTACAAAATTAATTATAAAATAAAAATTTTGAAAAAATAAAAAATATTGAACTAACAAACTAAAAAATAATTTGAAGATAGAAAAAGTTTGTAGGTAATCTAATAATAATGTACTACCAGTTTTCTTTCACTTATGGAAAGTAAATATAAGATTATTTACTTTTTAATACTACATTTTTTAATTAAACTCCATGCATGCCTGAAAAAACCATGGGATATAATCTTAGAAAATTTCATAAATACCGTGCACCATGCCTAAAAAAAGTTTGGGGCGCAGTAGTTATGAAAATTTGTAAGAGGACGCCCTATGCTCTATTTAAGCATGCATGGGTTTTTATTTAAAATAGTAGTAATGAAAAGTAAATTATCGTATATGTACTTTTCATAAGTGAAAGAAAACTGATAGTATTGATCCAGATTACCTACTAACTTTTTCTATCTTCAAATTATTTTTACTTTTTACTACTAAAAGTTCAACATTTTTTACTTATTTTAAGAAAAGCATTAATGCTTTAATGCATTAATGCTACTAAGAAAGTAGCACTGTATTTATACTACTACTGTAAAAAATGGAATCTCATATCTACATTTATTAAATAAATCTAATTAAAAAATCAATAACATTTTAAATTATACGAAATGCACTTACATTCATAGATTAAATTATAGTTTTTCACATTATGGTCGCCTGCACTCACTTATACGTAATAGCAAAAATGTAATTAAAAGTGCAAGATAGATTCTAACTTTAAGCCCCTTCACAGAGTAGTGACGTTTCAGAATGCAACCCGCATAAACAATTAAACTTCTGTGGAATGTATCCAGTATCAACCTTATAATATATCTCTTTTAAAATGAATAAAGGAGATTATATATTAAGGTAGCATTTTATTATACGAAATTTGATAGATTAATTCAAATTAACAAGCTTAGCGTCTTACATAGGTTGCTTGAGCAGGGACAAGGCAGCGTCTTACATAACTCTAATACAAGAACAAGAGCCATGTTGTTCAGAATTACAGAGTATGTGAGTTTTTATGTCAGAATTACAGAGTAAGTTAGTTTGATAGAAATACTTAATAATCCTAGAACATGCATAGTTGTTAGGAATAATATTGAGGTACTTGTTTTATCTTCTTTATGTTCTAGAGACAAAGCAGTAGTTGTGAGCTCAAAGCCTACATGTGGGCTCAAATAACAGGAGGCTGATAATCACTTCCGCTTACTTCCCACACGACTCAGCTAAAAATCCACTGCCCACCAACATCAAAAAGGCAATAGAACACTGTGTGCATAGAGATGTTGAACTCCTGGTAAAAATAGACGTCAATGCACATCACACAGTGGGGGAGAGCAGTGATGCAAGCAATAGAGGTGAGTTTTTAATTTATAATAATAATTTAGCATGCAACCTTTACATTTTTAATAATGGGAATACACTTATCTTTGTTACTATGGCTAGAATCGAGGTTTTAGCTCTTACACTAGAAAACAATGGTATACATAATATTAATTAAATGGTATGTGTCAAGTGAGCCATCTATGTCAGATCATAGACACATTGTCATTGAATACCAAGCAGTTAAAAATAAATCAGTTTATACTTTCCGTAATTCCAAAAAACACTAGGGGGGGGGGGAGATCAATTGGTAACACACAATTGGTAAGAGTTGGCGGTGAATAGGTTGGCGGATGCTGTGGTGACTTCATTTGATGAAAATTGACCTCTTTACAAAGTGGGTAAATGGGGTCAAGCTAAATGGTGGACTCAATCACTTTTCGACCAAAAGAGACAGGTAAGATAGCTTTTCAATATAGCTAAACATTACGGTAGATGAGAGGCTTACATACAGTCTCCACAGTCAAGTTTAAACCACAGAGTACGACACTTTAAAAAGGGCAAGGCATGAGTCTTGGAGGAAGTTCTAAGAGGAGATGGACTTAACCCAGTTTTATAGCCCCAAATGGTGTATGCAGAGACTGGGAAAGAATGGTAGAAGTTCTACTCAGGACATACTTTTCTGACTCGGTGGTCAAAACTGCAGACAGTGAGCGAAGGTCAGACATTCCCTGTAGGGTTCTAACTAGAGAGGACCGGTATATCGCAAACCATATAATCAATATAAACAGAATTAGGTGGGCCATTTTTAACCCATTAAGCGATATCAAACTTTCTGGGGTAACACTTCCAAGCATGATCAAGGGCAAATATCTAGAGGCGTTACTTGACACCAAATTAACCTGTCATTATATTTGAGGCGCACCATGGAAAAAGCCAATCAATTTTTAATCACAGTAAGAAGAATAGTTGATAAAACCTAGAGACTAAGACCTACTACATTGAAATACATCTACACTGGGATTATACGACCTTTGATGAGCTACAGAGGTGTGGTTTAGTGGGTTAAAACTGAGCATATGAAGCCAAAATTACTCCAACCAAACCTCAGAGGTTGACCTGTCTCTATATCACATCAGAGCTATGTCCACAACACCAACTATGGCAATGGAGATAATGTTAGGTCTTCCACACATTGATTTGATAATGGTGGAGGCTAGGAAAGCAGCCTATAGGCAGGAATGTGACGGCCTCTGGAGAACTTCACTCTTGGGGCATTGTAGAATTACGAGATTCTGAGGATGTGTACCAATAAGATAGGTACGAGATACTTGTTTTTAAAACCTTTTAAAGTCGAACTGACGTATGGGAAGGAAGATCGTGTAATAGGCAATTCAGGGGGTTTGGTTTGGTACGCTGATATTCCAAAAGGAAGGAATGCACTGGTGCTGGGGTATATAGGCTGAGACCGGTTGAAATGACCGAGTCATTTATTTTGCAACAGTTTTTCAGGCTGAGATAATGGCCATACATAACTGTGCTCAGGAGAACATGAGACAGCATTTTTCTTAAAACCCACATCTATACTGTGATTCAATTTGAAATGATGTTGTACAGAATTTACTACACAAATGCATCTCAAATATCTTATTTAATCAAGAGACCCCTACGACATCTAGCAGCAGTTTCTTTCAATACACAAACAATAAATTAGTTATTTTTAATAATTCCAGACATACAACAAGTAGAGTGTAAAATTAAAGTATTTCCCAACATTGTTTCATAATAAAACCCATATCATAACTACGCTAAATGAACCCATTCATCCAGGAAAATTAATCCAAAATCCTAAAACAACAATTCCGGTTCAAAGACAATATCTTCGTTTTAAAATTAGTGTAAAATGACCTATCGTCATTCACAGACTTGATGTGCGTAACAGGTTTTTAAATATTGAGACAACAAAAAATGACAGGGAAAATGAAGAACATCATCATACAAGGCCAAAATTCTCCATCAAAAACCCTTTCTGCGAAAATCACAAACATTTACCATTAGTTTGTTATAAGTCGAAAACCAACATTCTTTATCGTTTTAGTAATGGATAATACAAACAACATCCATCAGTTCCAATGCTCCACCCCAAACCAGCAACTAGCTCTCTGATTGCTCAATAGCCTTCCATTCATTTGTAATGTATTTCTATGCATATTGCCCTCTAATAGTTATATAAATTAGTCATTTGAACCCGTAACTATTAAGAGAAGTTATTTGATATTTTAGTATGTTCAATAAAATATATTTTGTTATTTTAAAATATGGTTGTCCATAGTTGTCATTAATTCGTTTTATATGAAGAAAAATCAATTTATTATCCAACCAACTTAGACTAATAGGAGGCACGAGTGACACTAATTAAGTGCAGAAGTGAGAATTGGCCATGTTGGAGAAGGACCAGAGAACAGTCACTTTCCACAATTGAAAAATCTTGAATCAAGACCTAACCTAACTGCACCCATTTATTGAACTATAACTTAAATTAATTTTATCTTAATTGTTGGGACTTAGTCCAGATATATTTAGATATATATTGTTCCTTCATCTATATATGTTACTTGCCCCCCCCCCCACTTGGGAAGAGTTGGCACCCTGATTTAAGACTTTGTGCACATATACAGTATATTCAATTATTAAAAAAGATTAACTGGTAAATACAGTACAGTATTTTGATAAACTTTGAGCAGCCGAGAACTAATTTAAACTAATATCTGTTTATTCTGATATCAATATTCTTACTTATTCTGGATTACGGTGTCCTCTAAACAGTGTTTTAGTAATCTAAGGATAGGACCGAACTTTTAATGCATATCAAATAAACTTTGACGTGGTAAGCTATTGTCAAATACCTAACCAATGGTGATATAATGATTCCAATAATCAGAGGAAGTAAAGACTAATAGCTAATTATGAACCAAGAATATATTAATTTTGGTGTATAGACAAACTTGAAAAGATAATTTTTGTTGTATAATCTTGTCTGAATTTAAACAAATTTCAATTTTCTGTTGAATTTATCTTATGTGAAACCCCATTATTATAAAATAAAAATTATATATAAAAAAAAATTAGAATGGTTAACATAACGCACATATTAGTAACTCACAGTCAGGTGGCAATTTAAGCAATTAATTACAGAGACTAATATAAAATCCAGTTTGGTCTGGGAATGCAGAATCTCAACGCACTGCCTTTGGAAAACCAGGTAACTTTGTATTAGGTACCAGGGTACAAATTAGTCAGCTAAATGTGGCTCCACATCAGAGGGCTTGAGCTGGCAATAGGAATACCTCTGTCTGGCAAAGATGGCAATAAATAGGTGGGTTCAGAGAAAACGCTAGCAGAGATGGGATGATCTCAAAGGGCACGCCAATAGTAAGTTACTAATAAGAGAAGTTCCACTAGGCAGACTGGAGGGACAGTACTGACCATGGGACAACTCAGACAAATTATGAGACACTGTGTTCTGAGGGTACACATGCACTGGATAAAATTTGAAACGGGGAATCAATGGTGTAATTTTGTTCCCCCATCATGCGACATATAATTTTAAAGGAATTGTCAGAGGAAATTGATGACGTTTAGAATAAAGCTATACAATTTCATTAAATGTTATGTCAATTTATATTGATATGAAAAAAAAAAGAAGAAAAAAATCCCATTGGTGTCCTCCTACAAAAATTGGGAGTGGTTTGCTAAAATACATAAAAGTGTGTTATCTTAGTTAAATAAGTCTGCAGTTAAAAAATTGAATCAGTATTATATTTTTTCTATCCATCATTAGTATCCACGCAAATAGAAAACTGCCAAATTTTACTTCTAGCCCTCATAATTCCAGTTAGAGATATCATAGAGACCTTTTCAAGACTTTTTTTTTCCTTCTTTTTTTTCTCTCTTTAAAATGATATGTCATTCATGGGTGTTGTTATTTGAAAAAATTAAGATCCCCTTTTAATGGGGTAAAAATTTTTTATCCTATAAAAACTGAAATGACTTACCTTATAAGGTTAGAAGTTTTCATCTCTACTCATTCAGCAATTACCTAGGGGTTGTAAGACTTTTCTTCCACTCTGTATACAACCTATTGTTTCTGTTGTATAATTTTATGTGAAACTTTTTTTAAAAAATAAATAGTATTAAAAACAAAAAATCATGATGATTACATTTAGTTTTCTTTAGAATATTTTGGTTGTCAGTATAAAGTCTGAAAAATATAAAGTCAAAACTATTGAAATTATTATGCTCATTTTACATTTCTACCAAAATCCATTCGTTAGGTGTTACAATTTTTTTTTTTATTTACAATTAATTGTTTACATTCTCGCGTATACGTAGTATGTGATGAACCAAAAAATCAATGTTGAGTTATTGACAGATATATCTGTTTTGAGACCTTGTGAGTTTAAAAAATTAAGTATATGGAAAGATTTTTGTTGTTTGTGCAGAGCTCTATAGACCAAATGTATTGACCGATTTAATCAAATTTGGTATGCAGGCAAATTTTGGGCCTTTTTTTCATATTTTCAAGAGCTTAAAGTTTGGGAGTATCTGTCGTAAGAAAAAAACCAAAATTTTGATTTTCTAAAAAAAGCTACAACAATTTTGATCACATTTTGCTCAGCGTAACCTCTAAAGACACATGACATATTGGTCACCATCTCGAAAAACAATTCTGAGTTATTAGTAATAAACCAAAATTTGACTTTGGGGCTGTTGCAAAAGAAGTAATTTCTCAATACTGATTTCATTAAAATTTTTATAAAATGTGAAAATTAATAACCCAAATCGGTTTGCAAAATTGCAGGTACAAAATATTATGGTTCAGGAATAATTGGCAAATAATAAAACAAACGGACCGCTGTTAGTAAGAGCTTGATTTTAATCAAATACAATTTACCCGGATGACACCATATAATGGCACAACCAAAGCAATATTAGGCAATATTTAAATATTATTTTTTCAAAGTTGGTGACCATGGCTCATTTAAATTTTTCGAATGAAAATTACGCCGTGAATAATTTTGGTTGGTTTATATTTGGTTTTGGGGTTGTGTGAGTGAAAAGATTTGTGCAATGTTTTTACATGGTTTATTTAAGAAATTGTGTTACTACCAGATACACAAGCATTTTTTAAACATTTTTCAACAAACAAAAAACTTGTAATCAGTATTTAATAAAAAAAACTAATTTCACAGGATAATGTTTCAACGACTAAGTCATCTTTCTCAGTTATAATATAGCACATAGATTTTTAGAAAACCAATTATTAAGGTAGGTTAAACAAGAATGATAAATGTTTTGTGACATTACTTCGTGTATCTGCAATTTATTTATTTATATTTTGATCAATGTTCATATTATCTGCAATATATATAATTAAAAATTGTACTGCTGTGATACTAAGACTTATTTTATTTGAATGAACTTGCCCCTACATTTTCTCACTGTGCTCTATAAGGTTCTTCCTTAACCTACTTTTAATAGATACATTTTCTAGAATTAGAAGCTAATGATGACGAATTAGTTGTTGAAACATTGGTTGAGTTAAAGTGTTTTCTTGTTGTAGAAATTGATATTTATAATTATTATTGAAAAAGGTATTTTTTCAAAGGACAAAATACAATGGAACAATAATTTATATTTATTAATAATGCATTATTTTATATAATATTAAATTTAACTCAATCATAGTGATACTGTGATTTACATCTAACTTACAATAATACAAACTATATAATATTATAAATGTTTCAATACAGGTACATAGCAATTTACAGTTATTTCCATTGCAAGAATGTACTTTGGTCATTAGTTTTTGTTCTACAAGTTAATTAGCAGTAAAAAAAAAATTTTTTTAGGTAAAGTTTACCAGCAGTGCTTTTTTTCTGGGGAAAAGATGACTTACACCCACTCCAATGTTATTTCTGTCATGTCAAGTGCTAGAAACAACGTGATCAGATACAGACTTCCCATTGTAGACTTGGTTGTCTCATTGGGGTGAAAAAAAAAAGTATAAATGTGATAAACTATAATACATATGTGTAAAAACAGATAAATTGCCTATCATAGTGATTCCTATTCATAAAAAAGGCTCTACTAATATATATAATAATTTTAGACCAATATCCCTTGTTTCAACCTTTTCAAAAATACTCGAAAAAATTATGAACTGGAAATTGATGAGTTATTTAAACAAAATTAACTTTTTTAGTAGTAACCGATATGGATTCAGAGAAGGTATGAGTACAGAAGAAGCTCTTTCAAATTTAATGAGTTGTGTAAACTCAATTATGAAACTTAATTATTTATGAAGGCATAAATTGTGGTAAATGTGTGAGTGGGCTTTTCTTAGATACTAAAAAAGCTTTTGATATTGTTGATCATCGATATTGATTCAAAAACTTTCAAATTGTGACATCAGAGGAGTTACATGATAGCTATATAAAGTTCTAAAAGAAATCATGAGGAACAAAACAGGGTAGCTGTTAAGTAAAAAATAATTTATTTAATATTTTTGTAACACTATAAAACTGGAAAAGGTAAATAAATGAAAACATAAAAAAGTGACAAGGAAGGAGGTTTTTTTTGTCAGATAAAACGTTCCTGCATGAAAAGTTGAAAATTTATTTTACTGTTAAAATTTTTTTTTTTTCCACCATTAAATTTAATACTCCAGAGCTAGATAGAGCACCCACATCTAAGAACCTGCCTTGAAACGATGTAGATGGTAACCATTTAATACAAAACAAAATCTCGTACATACATCGTTCCGCCTAGTTGAAATGAACATTATGCTTAAATGGAATAATGACTGGTAGACGTGTTTAGCTGTAACTAGATAACAAACCATAAGCGAACATCAAACACTTACACTTAGTGCCAAATGATAAGAGTTAAAACAAGACTATACTTTGCTTGATCAATTATATCAATGTATTCATAATTAAAGCGGTTTTACACTGTAAACACATCTTACAGAAAAACCTTTTAAATTATTAAATGTTGTCCCAAAGTTCTACAAGAAAAAAAACACTGCTACTATATTATAAATGTTACGCTACTAAAAATGTTATTTTACTCATGACTTCTAATACACAGACACATTAGCTTTTACAAGTTCTTAGAAATTATCTAAACTTTAAAATGATTTCCTAGAAACAAGTGCTTGGTTCAAGCTTAAATTAATCATGATCTTATTTTGTATTATAGATATTCAATAATTTAGTGTTTTTACTTACAGGACCAGAGGTAAATGCCCTACAACTTATTTTTTGTAAGCCAAAGAAAGAAAAAACAATAAAATGTCTGCACAAATATCAATTCATTTTAATAACTTTTTATGGTCCAAGATACTTAAAATATATAACTATTATATTAACATATATCATTAATTATTACACAATTAATTTATATATTTTATAATTTCTGCAATACAACCTTTCGTATTTTAATATCAAGTGTTTAGTTACACAGTTACGTTTTGACTAATTATTAATTAATATTAAAAGAATGCAGCAGTATATTCTGCACTTTAAAACTAAAAAAAAAAAAATAATAATAATTTACAAAAGTAATATCAACCAATAATTTATTGTATATATTAGAATTTTATACATATAAAAATAAAGAAATATATTTACGACAATAATAATAACTACTAAGTCTTGGGCAACTATTGGTATCCTTTATGAGTTTATGAGATCTATAGAAAATAGCTGTGCAACATCAAGTGTCACTTGTTTTCATAGGGGATATAAAACGTGTGTGTGTGTGTGTGATAATATTAGTGTAAAGCAACTTATTTTTTTTACATAAAAAAATGTATTTCCCTGTTACTTTACATAGTTTTTTAATGAACAAACCACTTAGAATAACATGTTTTAAAAGGAAATAGTAATTTCAGCATACATAGATACTTGTCTATTAACAATCACAATATAATCGAAAATAAACAGTAATTTAGTATAAACTTTTTCTTTCGGGTCAACATCTTAACAGATATGACATTTTAAGTCTTCAAATTTCATAGAACTATTATGAAAAATAGATTTCTATGGGAAAAAAAACATAGTTACAAGTGTATTTACTCAATGAAATAATATTGTCACCAACGCGTTAATAAAACAGCTGAAATGATTTAAAAGCTAACTGAGAAATTCCTCTATTTCAATATCAGTAAAGTTTATATCTTGAAGACAAAATAAAAATTGAAGAAATCTCTCCTGAGATATCCTTTGCTCAAATCAAGTTAACAAGTAAGACAATCAGAAGATTGTCCATCATAAAAGCCATCTATTACCATTATCCTTTGCTAAAATCATGTCTTTCCTTTATATCATTAATCAATTTAAATATTTACAATATTTGATCTATACCTATAATAACTTTGAAAATATTATATATTTATCTTATTTACTAGACACAAATTTTATTTAGATTTTGGCCAGGACCAAGTTACATTTTTGTTTCTGCAACTATATTGCAAACACAAATTTAGAAGGGTATGGCCATAATGAACATGATGTTTAGTTGCATAATGGCTTCGGTGTGTGATGTGTTATTAGTGCACTTTTAATATAGAAATTCTACATACTATGATCATCCTCATCGTAACACTTGACACCTCGAGACTATGAATTGAAGTATTTTGTAACGATATTTTTGTTTCACAGTAGGCCTACCTATACGTATTTAGTAAACACTTTACTTATTACAATTTTGATCAATTCGGTAGAAAGGTTCAGTGTTATCAGTTGTGAAACTATTTTGATATCCACAAACATGGATCGGAATACTTCAAAAAATTTCAACCCATAAACATTTGTTTTTCAACTTTTTGTCCCAAATTTTGAAAAATACAGTTAATAATGTGTTTAATTATTGGAGACATCCCAGAAAAATATCTATTACTTAACTGTGTCTTACAACAAATTTTAGTTTCACTTAGTGTTTAAATCATTACAAACTCTATCACTGAAAAAATGTATATTGTTGAACATTTTAAGAAAATGTGTGAAATGTGTTGAAAATTTTGATTTTTATATTACACAAGCAGAAAAAATATTGTTATAACTTGGTAACTAATAAGATTTGAGAAGAAATTTGACTGAAACCTGATGAGATATCGTACCTAAATAAAAAATAAAACTATGAAAATTGGACCTGCAGTGTTTGAGCTATAAGCTTCAGATAGACAGAAAGATGTTGCGCTCTCTCTTTCTCTGTATATGATGGTTTTTATAAAATAATTTTTTCATTCTTATCACTTATTACTGCAATAATAAAGTGTATTCTGATAGTACATAAAGCCTATCTGCCACAAATTGGTGTTTATTCACAAGAATATCATCAATACCTCATGTGAAGTATATTTTAAAATTGTTAATTTAAATTGAATAAGTATGTTTGGATACTTAAAAAATAATGAAATATGGTTGCAGCGACAAGAGCTTAGTCCTGGCCAAGTTTATTTATCTATGGTCCTGAACTTTCACATCCTTATGTTTTGTTAACTTTGTGTTATTTTGTAAGATGGTTGCCATACAAGAAAAATATTTAAAAAGCCTCTAAATCACTTTAGTGTCTGTATGGCTGTTAATTATCACCATTTTGATCCATTGTTATATATTAACGATTTATATTATTCTACTGAAAACAAGGCAGATGAAAGTATACTATATTTAAGTACTAAAACAATTTATAATTCTTTTTTTTCAACTTCTTCGTCATTAAAACTAATAATAACATTAGGTAAGATTATAAATGGATATACTGCAAAATGTGACGCAATTAATTCCTACCTCAACTATTAATCTGTAGGAGTAGCGAATTTGCAAGGAGGACTTGGAAGCCTAAATTGCACCATTGACAATCATAACCTAACTCTTCACAGTGATTTTACAACCAACAATTTAAATTATTCATTACTTGAGAACAAGAAATGCAAGATACACATTACGACTTTTTGCTGTAAATCAGCTAGTGACTGTGTAATTTTCTAATAATGTATAAGATTAATAATAATAAGCATGTAATAATAACCTCAAATAAGCTTAGTGACAGCAAACAAAATTGGAGAAATGTAGAATTACAATATCAACTTATGTTCTTACATAAAAAAAGTATCATTTTCCTACAAAAACAAAATTGATAATAGTTCATTAACATTTTACATGGATGGGTTGAATTTTACTTGCAAGCATTTTAACACATCTTTTAATTAATCACCTTATAATCAAATTAAAACACATTAAAAATAATCAAATTAAAAACATTATATTGACATTATTTGCAACCTAGCCTAATAGTTTTGGCAGTATTAAAATGCATATACACTTGATTATTTTAAGTACTAAGTTAACGTTCTTAGGCTAAACAATGTACATTATTCACAAATACCCATAAAAATATTGTTCATATCTAACAATTTCTGCTTCGAGTTTTTTAGTTGTGACTCATAAAATATGAAATAAATAACAGTTAAAAAACCAATTATTTGTAAGCCTGTTTATATGTCCTTTTATTAATTTGATTAGTAAAAGTATTAAAATAATTTTGATAGGTAATTGTAAAAGGAAATTCTAATTAATTTGTAAATTTAATAGATCAAGTAATTTCATTTATAATATACAATAAGTTGAATTTTAAGTATTCTATAGTATTTGTGGCACTAGTTTTTAAAGGAAAAGGATTTACTCGTTTCTGGTTCCTTAGTACAAGAAAAGGCTGTTAAAAAAAATTGAAGGAGAAGAATTTTATTATTACTTAAAAGACTCCAATAAAAAGTTTACTATATAATACTATGAAATCAAAATAAGTTGGATTCAGAATTATAGTAATTTTAAGCAATAGGACAAATGTTTACCCTCAGAGGCTCACTATATGGCAATCCCAAGGGACCCTAACTGGACCTACACTTTTTCATATAGTTATGGGTTAGATATCTTTCTTTCATCTTTTCTACCAGGTCTCTCTTGACCAATTCTTGTTCTCTACAAACCCTGACACTATTAGAGGGCTAGGGGTCTTTATTATATTATTTTCTTCCTTTTTTTATATATAGGACAATGACTGAAAAGTTTTTCACCTCGAAACAAGAAAAAAAAATTAGAATAGAATTCCATAACAAGATATTTGCCATTCAGAATGTTGAGTATATTTTTTAATATTTTACTATGTATTGAACAATTAAGTGAAGTGTTTTCCATGATTGTTAATTTACAGAAATTGTTCATCTCTAATATTTTAAACAGTTCTAAAAAAAACTACTATTCCAAGTGCGTGAAATGAGTGAGTATAGGCATAATTAAAAATTGATGAGTTTAAATTAAATTGAATTTTCTTAAACTAAATGCAAATGATAATTAGTAGGTATTTGATAGGTGTCTATAAATGTTACATAATAATTATTAATTATTCACAAAGAATTACTGCCATTAAAACTGCCATTACCCTGCCATTAATGCCCTTTAAATATCACATAATAAAGTTAATGCATATTAAAACCTAAAATACTTTCTATTTTTGCTTCTTTTTTCTGGATAGTTATTTTTTAATCCATCTTCCGCCTCCGTTTCAGCCATTCTTATGCCATTATTGCTGACCACGACATTTTGTTTTAATTTATTATTTATAAGATATATTATTATATAAATATTTTGTGTAACTTAAAGGCCTCAAATAAATACATAACATCAAATTATTGAACAATTATTTACAGAAGCACCCATAAAGTTATGCACAACGTGGCTAGTTGTATCAATGTGGCTAGTAATGTGTTATTTTATTTTGCGTGTTTAAGGTGAAAGAACAAATACAGGCTTTCATAACAGTTGTTGTTATACAGTTTACAACAATTTACAGAGTGTTTTACAGTAACAAAAATAATTATAAGAAAGATTTGATTTGGGTAAATAAATTTTGATAACCTTACACGAATACAATTTTACTTTTCAAACCTACAAGAAGATCCATTTGGTTTATCTCTTTAATATACAAAATAACATATAATCAATATTTATTAAACAATAGTTTTAGAGGCTCTTGATTGAAAGAACATGAGTTTTACTGACCAAACCTAGAAAACATCGAGTTAATTCCTATACACAGTTTTAATAAATTCAATTATATTTGGTAAGCGGGATAATTTTTGCCACATAAAACTACTTTGTTTAAACAAGTTTTAATGTACATGTACATTCTATATTTAAAAACAACAAAATCATCATTTTTTAACTGAAACTAGCGAAAAAACACCACAAATCTTAAAGTCCAGTTTTAAAAGTATATAGACTCATCATCATAACCAAAATATGTACTTTTGATTTAAATTATGAATGAAGAAAAGCAATCTTTTCAATCTGAAAATGAAGTACAAACTTCAATTTAAAAAATACAAAACTGTTCTTTACACAATAAGTTTCTCAAACTCAAAGAAAGTGGAAAATCACAGATTGATAATAATCATGTGAGGTATAAAAATATATTTACTCAAATCATAGAAACATAATAAAACGTATCCTTTTATATACAGTACTGACAAATTTTTTAATAATATTAAAAATATTGATATTTTTTATATAAAACCATGTGCATGTATTTTGTAGGACACTTTTTTCATAAAAACATGGAGATTTAACATTAGGCCTACCTCATATATACTATAAATACCTACAGAAATTTAACAACATAGGAAATAAGAGTTTAAATAATCTTAGCAGAAAATCTAGACTTGGACATGTAACAAAAACAAATTATAAATTATTACTATTGCAGTGCTAGTTGGATTAACATAATCTATATAATTACTTTTAAATTCAGTATTTGGTTTAAATGGTAAGTTGTATGGTATGTTTCTGTAATAAATTATTTCCTTTTGAAAATGCAACATTTTAAGAGAAGAAATTGTTACAATAACAACAAATTAAATTAAATAATGATAAATTTATGTTTTGGAAGCAATTATCTCCTTCTCCCACTTATTCATTTTTCATCGCTTTGTTTACAAAAATATTTACAACTCACATTACTGTGATTTGCCACTGTCAAAATCAACAATAGTACTGTATTAGTTAATGTTTTGTAAATTTCTGTTGTTTAAACTATATGTTTTTTATCTAAACATCACCAAAACTATTCTTTCTCACTTTACACTATTTGCAATCATCTCCAATGAACAATTCAATATCTTTTTTTTTAAAATAGAGAACCATTATGACAACTTAGTAATTTTAATATTAGACTTTTTACTTCTTGGGAGTTTACAGGAAATGATGGTGACATCATACTACATTATTTAATGCAGATTAATTAAAAATATTTTATACATATGTTTAGAACTAGTGGTACAAAATAGAAAATAAATTCACTTGTCAATATACAGTTAACCCCCCACTCTCTCCCCATCACTTAGTGTAGGATGTAAGCAACAGTGTTTGACTTTTTTGTTGTTTATACAATTTTGTGTTCTTGTAATTTTATAACATTAAAAGTAATTTATTAAATTATTGTACAAAATGTTCAAATCTAAATAAAAGTGTTATTTTCTATTTATTAAACTAAGAAATTTCAAAACAATATCTTCTTAATAATCCTTGGTTATAAAACTGTCTTTAAGGATCAAGAGAATACATATGCAACTATTAGGATATATACAATGGCAAAAGTGTTTAGTTATCAATTTTAAGCGGGGAGGGAAGGATAAAAATAAGGAAAATGGAACTTTTTAAATTTACTTTTTAATGAAAAACTATTGTTATGTTACAAATTAAACGTATAGAGAAGTATGTTTGCTAGACGAAGACTCAAGCTAATTGAAAGAGCTTTTGTTCTCTTTTTAAGCATGGAAAATAAGGGTTAGTTACAGGGGAGTACCACCTGAGAAAACATACGCACATGATGGAAATATTCACTGGGTACTATGATAAAGAGACAGACAAACCTTGTCAGGAAGATTTTGAAGCTTACAGGTGTCTAGGGGCATCAAACCATATGTTTCTATTTGGGAGTACAATATACTCTTGTGACTAGCGTGTAAAAGGATTAACAGCCCAATTAAAAAAAAAGGCCTGAAGTTGTTACGAAAGCTGATCACAAGGTCCTTATACTTGGAGCCAAAGGAACAATTTTAGTTAGGTAAGATATTTATTTTATAATACATCTATATTTAGGTCACAGTGGAGAAAGCCTATCCATGACCTTGGAATCTTAAGTGAAAAAAGCAAATAATGAAAAGTAAAAATTCAAAATAAAAACATTAAAAAACCTAGAAAAATCAATTGGAATAACTATAAAACAAATGAATACATGACAAGAAAAAATAATTAATATGCTGGAACTAGAATTGTTGTACCTAGTTGGTTTAATAGTTATATATATATGAAGTATAAAAGAGATAGACTCATTATTAACTTTGGTGTCTTACCAAATAATCAATAGTTGCATATCACTTTGTTCTAATAGTTCATATCTGTGTCAGTTCATACATTATTTCAAGATTTTTTATAAATATTTCTTTGAGTTTAACCAATAAGTATATACATTTTCATCATTCAATATTTAATATAATAACTTCTTTATCGCTTTATTTCTTCTTCAATAAATTAAAGTTAATATATTCACTTATAATTTCCACAATCAAAGAATAAGTTTAGGTTTTCTAAGAAACACTACATTTTAATTTATCTGTTAAGAGAGAAATAGACAAGATGGCTAAACTTTATCTGCACTAATTAACAATAGTCAATGCTTGTACAAAAAATAACATGAAAATAAATAAATAAATAAAATGTAAAAAAGAAATACATTAATAATTAAAAGTTACATAAAGGTTAATTATCTGATCTATATCCTTCTTCCTTGAATGTACATAATTGTAATTTTTCTATAAATCTGACACTATATAAAAAATTCTAAATAAACTAAAAATATAATTCTGCCCATTGTGAAAAAATAAGGAATTTGATAACTAACTGGCAGGTGAGAGAGGAATACATTTGTATAAGGTGCATAAAGTAAATCAAACGGTGATTATAGAGAGTCACACCTCGTCACTGGACAGATACAATACAGATCTAACCAATAACATTTAAATATATATATTTGTTTTTTTAAGTTCCAGTCTTAATACTAGTCATTTGCAATCAAAGTTATAGCTAGCAATTCCAATATGTCTAAAAAATGAGTTTAACTATCATTTATCATTAATTTTATGCATGTTCTCTGTATAATTAAAACCATATTAATAAACAATCTTAATAAATATTTTTAACAACAAATAAATAATATATGATTTATCAAAAACGTATTTTGTTGATACATTGATTTTATTTGTATAAGATTATAATAAAAATTATAAAAATATATATACTTCTTTCTTCGATAATAGTAATGTAATTGATATAATAATACTTTTAAAGTTAATAAATTTAATTTCTTCTTCATTATGTACAATATGGTTCGATGACATATGCCTGTTATTGTATATTCAAATAGCCTTAATATTTCATATAAACAATTATAGTGATTTTATATTTTACCTTAAATTTTTTACCCAAATTTGCCTGATTATTGTCGTGTAGCTGTTGTTGGTCATACGAAGACAAAAGATCTTCCTCAGCTGTAATGTGTTACCAAAGCTGTTGCATTTTCTACGACAATACGACGAACACCAGGCCATAACCACTGTACAGCACCTCGAAACCGAAGACAGACCCAGGAGCAGATATCTATACTGTAGATCATTGCACAACAATGTTTTAGGTAGTCAGTGGAATGAATAGTTAAGGCAAAAACACTATTAAAACAGTAAGAAATAAAGAGTGCATAATTTGTTACCTAATAAAACAAATAGATATCAAATATACATACTTTCTAAGCAAATATATACTTTAGGGAGAAAATAAATTCTACTTTAATGTAATAGCAGATATTTCTTGTTGAAACTCCATATTCAAGGATAAAATAAAGCAAAAGCTTAAAGTTTCAAATATTTGTTTCGCCTTGCGGCATCGTCGGGCAACTGATAATTTACAGGTATAGACAACTATTTAAACATAAGTACAGGAAACTGAAACACAATAGAGAAATCGGGAAAGGTAGGGGGATGACCTAGCAGGTAGATAAAGGTTAATATGAACTATGTTACGGATGGGTTTTAGAAGAGGTGATGAATTTAATACAATTTGGTCATTTAAGTTGAGAATAGGCCTAAGTGAAATAGATCTATTTATTTCTAAACATTCTAAATTATTTAATCTATTGCTTTTATTTTCTCTATTGTATTTCAGTTTCCTGTACTTATATTTAAATAGTTGTCTATACTTGTAAATTATCAGTTGCCCGACGATGCCGCAAGGCGAAACAATTGTAGCTCATTTATACTATTAAATATTTGAAACTTTAAGCTTTTGCTTTATTTTATCCTTGAAATAAATTCTAGTATTAAAGATGAGCCATCAAACCACCCATGCATAATTTTTATTTTTTCTATAATTGTTTAGTGATCCCCAGTTTGGGTTAAAGGTTAGTAGTCTTGATATCTATAAAGTTCTGTGTTCAAGCCTTGTGGGGCTCAAATAGGTACAGTGTGGCCTAGTAACACCAGAAGAATATGATTGGTAATGAATCCAGATTGCGAAGGCTAGAATTACAGAGAGGGGGATTCAATTGTCCAACTATAAAGCCTTATACACTACAATATAAGTCCTCGATTGAAAGTGGACAGCAAACAAATTTAAGCATTACAAACTTTTATTACAAGTGTCTTACTGTGTTATTCTTATACATGAGTATATTGTTAATTATTTGTTACTATAAATATTCATAATTTTATATTTTATTAGGTTAGAGTTTAATAGGGTACATAGCCTATGAAACAAATTCACTTTCATGGTTTGATTGAAAAACACAATAGGCCTACACCCCGGACACTTATTCTAGATCCTCCTTTGATAGGTTAGAAACCGAGCTAAGCTATTTTATTCGAGTTACCTACTACCTACTGGACAGCCGGCAAAATTACAGACACTGCCACAAACATACAACAATAACATCACTAAGAATAACAACCACAAATCCATCCATCACGTGCTCAAACACAGTTCATAATATTTCCAACCACACCCTCACCGACAGTGAAACCCTAGTTATCTCCAAAGGCCTCACATTACACCAAACCACCAATTGGGAAAGGCTGTTTTCAGTTATGCCAGAAAAGCCAGAATTGAATAATTTTTTTTTTACAATCACCACCTTTCCTGAGAAAACAATTCTAGATCCCCTGCTCCTAAAATACAAGCCGCCTTCAGTGAAATCCCCACCACGACCTTCCGACCACCCAATAGAACTATATATCAATTTTATAATGCAAAGTTTAACAGAACCATCATTTTTAAATAGCCTAAAAAAAACCCTTACCCTACCTGATCTGAAAAAGCAGCATTACATTCCCTGCAAACTAACGAAAACATCATGATCCTACCAGCAAACAAAGGATCAACCACAGTAGTCATTAACAAAGCAGACTACATAAATGAGCCTAAGAAAGAACTATCAGACTATCAGACAATAATAGTTACTAATCACTAACGGATGATCCAACAGCAAAATACAAACATGGTAATGGGTACCAGAATGGCTCCATCCTAAATAAACCATTAGATGGGAAAATTGGAGGAAACTTTTTTTAGGAGGAAACCCCATCAACCTCTCTGTTGGTACAGATACAATGATGATATTTATTTAAATTTAGACATCAGTTAATCTTAGATCACTTCTTAAAGTCTTTCAAAATTTGTATTCGAAATTTCACCTGGACTATAACTACTTCACAAGTTACCTTTCTGGACATCAATGTAAAACTAAGGGACGGAAAAATAAACACTGGCATCCATGTTAAATCGACAAACCACATACATTACCTCTACTTCGACAGCAACCATCCTATGAATACTAAACAAGCCATTCCCTATAGCCAGGCATTCATAGACAAAAGAATTTGTTCTAAGGAGAGTGAACTACACAAATTTGATAAAAAATTGACATCTGCATTATTAAAGGGGTTATCCTAAGAAACTAGTTAGGAATCAAATTTATTAGGAACAAAACACAGATATCACACCCAAGAAAAAAGATAACTTGTCCATTTCTCTGGTCACCGATTATCATCCAGACTCACCGATGAAACAACATACTAAAGGAAGGGTTCAAAATTCTACAAGCTTCCAACCATACCAAGAATCGTCTCACAGAATCTACCAGAGTCTTGTTTAAACAACTCATAAATCTGAAACACATGTTAGTTCACTCCAAGCTTCCAGATACCAATACACCTAAACAACCCAATCTTCACCAACAGTATTTGTATATAAAGGATATTAGATTCCCCATGGTGGATGTCCTCCATTGATATAAAGCACGTATGTGAAGCCATCTTTGCATTTCCCTTTAATTGAGTAGTAATACGGCAGAAAGGAATGTAACCTGTAACAAAAAAACAAATAAATATTACTATCTACTTATTTTGAAATCAATTTGGGTATTTACGAGTCGAAATATTGGTCAAATTATTGTTCAATAACAACAAAGGGAAACTACATTCCCAGAGGCATTGATCATTCTAACCAATTCACTAAATATTACCATTTAAGACCAGCTCCAAATGAGGCCTAGTAACTAAAATAAAGTTATCAAAATCACTAATTGCAGATACATAGCATCAAAAATCGTTACCATTAATCAAATGACAACAAATCTATTGTCTATACTTATTACTAGTACAACATTACTTATTGCCACAAATATCCCAGGTTTATGTCATTAAATCAAATGTCTTATTCTCTCCCTTTGGTGCCATAACTCCACGACCCATTTCCATCTTTTGCCCCCCATCTTTAGATCTTCCTCAATGTCCTAAAGTCATGTCTTCTGGGAGTCTTAAAACTTTTTCTTCTGCCTCCTGATTTGACAATATAAATTTTATAGTGTTTCTCCATTCCATTTACTCAAAATGGCCTAACAACTAGTCACTTTTTTTTTTACTCTCTTCACATCCAAAGCTGCGCCATACTCATTGTTTTTATTTACCACACACCCTTATTGATGATAGGCCCAAATAATTTCCTTTTCCTCCAGATCTTTCTTTCTCAAGTCTTTAGTCTTCCCTTATTGTACATTGTTAGTGTCCAGGTCTCCACTCCGTTCAAACCAATTACAATACAATTAACACATCTAGTCTGTCATTATTTTTCAATTTCAAACTATTAAAAAAGAAGAAAAAAACCCAAAACTTAAGTTTTGCAATGACTGTCAATATTGTCATCAAATTAAAACACTACGTTGTTTTTCCAACGTCAATTGCTGACGTTTTAACCATTATTACAAATAAACTAAAAACCCTGGAGAGTTTCACAAACAAACTTAGCTCACATTTTACGTCAGTCAAAACTATTTGTAGTCTCTCTGCACATGTACATTTTTACAATAAGTTTTTAGATTACCCTGGTCATCTTTCAAACCCGTATTTTTTCCAGGCACTGAAGACATGGTGATAATGAAATTCAGCCTTGTATGATATAAATAGGGGAAAAAATTAATACATTGTAATATGTAACGACCATTTTTGTGTTTGTAGTGGGTGTAATTTTGAAATAGTCAGATGTTATAAGACATATCAAATCAATTTATTTGATTTAAAGGAATTTTCAACAATATTTCATTTAGGAGATCATTTTGGACCAGTGCCGCACCACTTTATTGTGTATGCTATGTAGTTAAGTAAATAATAACTTTTTTTAATTGCAATGTATTAGTATTTAAAGAGTTTTTTTAATGAAAATTGGTTGATATCTTACGTAAAAACATAGTTCTCGATAATAATCACACCGTCAAGAACAGCCAAGATTTCGTCACAAAATTAGCAAACGTAAAACACAAACCTAACTACAAGCTCGCATCTTTCGATATAACAAATTTATACACAAACGTCCCTGTAAATGTAACAATAGATATTGTAAACAATCTCCTCACCAAGACTAACCGATTGACATCTGTCGAAATCCTAGAATTCATCAACTTATTAAGAATTTTATTAAAGCAAAACTACTTTAAATTTCAAGATGTTTTTTATATACAAAAGGATGGATTAGCCATGGGATCGCCACTCTCTGGTATGTTGGCAGACATATTTTTGAATCACTTCGAAAATGAATATTTATTTTCAAATCACAATAAATTTCATTAAAAAATCATGTATTACACTCGATATGTGGATGATACATTTATCGTGTTTGATGGTACTTCCAGACAAATTGAAAATTTTAAAAACTATCTAAACTCGATAGACCCCAAGATTCAATTTACTCTCGAAATTGAAAATGACAATAGCATTAATTTTTTGGACTTAACTATAATAAAACAACAAGACTCATTCAAATTCAATATTTACAGGAAGCCAACCACAACTGATATCACCATACACTCCGACTCCCATCATCCACCTTCCCAAAAAATGGCCGCCTACAACAGCATGATCCATAGATTAATCACCATTCCTCTTGAACCACAAGATTATCAGAATGAACTAAATATAATTAAACATATCGCCACAAGAAATGGTTACAAAGCTTCTATGATTGATAAGCTGCTCGCAAATCACATCAATAAATCCAAAAGACCACCGAAAGACAAAGATAAAAATTTATATTTGTTTTCACAGAATATGGCAGCATTCTTCCTAAAATAATAACCTCCACTTTCAAAAAAAATCAATAGAACTATCGCCTTCCGCACCAATAATGACATTAAAAAACTACTCCAACCCCTTAAACATAAGCCATTAGAAGCCCAAACAGGTGTCTATAAACTAACGTGTGATAGCTGTGACAAGTTCTATATAGGTCAAACGGGAAGAGCTTTCAAGGTTCGTTTTAAAGAACACCTGCCTAAAAAGACTATTTCAGGCAACAAATCCAACTATGCGCGTCATTTAATTGACGAAGACCATAGCTACTCGGACTTTGACAGCAATTTAAAACCTATTAAGATTTGCAGTAAAAGCAGATTTATGAATGCCGTAGAAGAATATGAAATCTACAAGGCTTTTAAAATATTAAATTCAAATAATGAACACCGATTATTGAACGACCAACTGAACTTTGATTCGAATATCCTGTATGACGCAGCAATAATAATTCAGAACGCCCGAGGCATATTATAGTTTTTGTGTGTTGTTTAACAACGGACAACCAGTGCATATCCGGGAGCCGTAAGATGCGCATCTACAGACTGTGTTTTTTAAATGTGTTGTGTGTTATGTGTATGTGTTTGTGTATTTAATGTTTTGACGACCTTCATCCATAGAGGGAATTTCTGATGATGGGATAAAAATCTCGAAACGCGTCAAGAGTAAAGAAAAAGAAGTTCACTGACGGAAAATTAAGGTATAATACTTTATTATAGAGTTTTTTTAGTTTACTCCTGAACTTTAATTTATAGTATATGCTGTTTAGTTCGTTTGTACACAATCATTCAAATTTTATAAAAATATATATGAATAAAATTTGAAAATACAGAACAATGGGGAATTCTAATATTTTTGGCTGAAATGACAAATAGTTTTGGAAGAGTGACAAGCTCCTCTAGGTTATATTTTTGCTAAATTTAAATGAAACAATCAAGCCAAATTTGAGGTAAACATTTATTTATATATTTTTTTAATTTGGAGGCATTTTCAAATTTTAAATTACCAATGAAAATATTTTTAAAAGCTTACACAAAATTTGTGATTTCAATTTAGGACCAAATGATATAGAACAACTGTGAAATGTAAATATATGTGAACAAATATTTTATAGTTCATGGTGTTCAAACACCTCCACACAAAAGCTCTTAGGTTTCATGTTGTATGCTCCAATTTATACATACATTATAATTATCTTTTCATTGTCATTTAGTACATTAATTTGACCATAAACTTTCATATTTCACAAAATTTTATCGGAATAACTAGATTCGACTGAGAAATTCAATCTTCTTTCATACAATTCACTTTTTAACCCACAACTAAAGAACTAGCATTTTTAGGGAAATGGTAAGCATGATATATTATATACTATATACCGTCGGTTTACTGCAAAAAGTGACCAATGTAACTATATTAAATACAAGGGTTTTAATTTTACTAAAGAATGCTTACTGATTACATTTGGGTGCCATTTGTAATTTAACCTTTAGCACGCGTTGAAACGGTTTGGGGTTTTCACCAAAATCGTTCCAAAACAAAAATTTTTGTAAAACATAAAATTTTAGTTAAAACATAATAAATATCAAGAATACATAAATAAATGGTAATATCCATAAATAATTAATAAAGTGTACAGAAAAAAGTTAGTTTAATATGAAGAAAAGTAGAATATTCAAAGCCTCGTATGGACGGACAGACAGTGTTCAGAAATTGGTAAATGTTATAGAATCGTGAGTAAACAATTTGTATGAATTAAAAAGATTAAATATTGTATTAATAATAATAAAATACCATTTTAAAATAAAGAACATAGTAAACTTTTATAATAAATAAGTAAATTTCAGAAAGAATAGTTTTCCCCCCAAATTAAAACATATTAAAAGAGTACAGTGTGTAGTGCACAGATATAATCGTCAATTTATCCCCAATTGACCCAAAAGATCCACCAATCAAAGCATTTCGCAGTTGGACTAATAAAGAAGACTTCTTGTAGTTTCCTTAGCTCATCTTCGTCCGGCGAGAGTGATCGTGTTGACTCTCTCGTCACTACAAGACCTTCTCATTAGGTTGAATCCCTCCGACAATCTTCAAGAGCAACACATTGAATGAATTATTCAAGCAATACAATAGTTTTGATTTGAACTTAAATAAAATCAGTGATCAGCATCCTGGTATAGACGCTTGCGTTATTTTTCAAACATAATTTTCATATGAAAACATATTATTGGTTATCGCAATACATAATTATAAAAATTTAAAAAACACTAAAGAAACATTCTTGTGGTACAAGAAAAAGACGATTAATTTATAAATTGATCATAAAGTAGAGACACTGACAGATCTTCTAGAAATAAAGATAATTTACAAACTTTAAATCTTAACAAATTCAAAAACAGGATTTGTGATTTTTTCCTTATTTTCAAAGACAGTCATATATTGTGAATCCCAATTATTTGAACTATTACCATACTTGTTTTTAAATTTATGTATTTAGTCTTAAGAATTGTATATTTGTGTTTTTTTTTTTCAGGAAGTACTTCCATAATTCGAATTTATTATTATATATATATATATATATATATATATATATATATATATATATATATATATTTCATGAATATATTTCAGATGGATAGTATTCAATGAATATTATAAATGAAGTATTTAATCAAATTTGTTATTTGTTTGTGAGTATTAAATACACTTTGCTAGAATCCACGATCCCAAATCTGTTTTTTTAAGTAAAAGTGTCTACGATTTTACTCATAGAATGGCGCCCAATAAAATCAAAAATCTAAAATAAAATAAAACTAATTTCTCTTTTGAATTCCCCTTTTTCGTAACAGTTACAAGCAAGGACATTAAAACACACATAATTTCAGAATCATATTTTAAAATTTAAACTTGAGGAAAATTGTGCAGAAAATTACAACATAAATGTTTTTTTAATTCATCACACAATTATTCTAACAATGATACTTTATGAGAAAGTAGAAACCATTTGTTGAATTTGTGCAACCACGATGTTTAAGTTCATATAATTAGTTTAAAACAAATACTTGTTCATAATTATAATATTTTCTATTAACCACATAAATCAATCTATATATTAACCTGAAATGTCTGTGTTCGTAGAAATGTATAGCTGCGGAGTTAGTAGTGAGTACATGAAGAAATATAGCTTTACAATCCTCATTTTCAGCCACAGTGAGATGTGATACCAAGTTCTCTAAAAGCAACGATGCAATGCCATTCCTTCTATGTTTCTCACTCACGCCAAGGCTCAGGATATATCCAACACATGTACATTTGCCAAAGGAAGGTGACAAGATATCCTTATCCTGTCAACATATATTAGATAAATTAATTACTAAAATTTAGATAATGGTAAGTCCAATTATATGTTAAGCAAATAATGTACAAAATTCCTTAAACACACATTTCCATAAAAATATACTTGAATATAGTCATTACATAGTTTTTTCTCGTTTTGTTCAAGCCAAATTATTCTTTTACTTGTGTTTTGGCACATTGGATCCTTCAGACTTTACTCAAATTTAATTGAAATTGGCAGATCTGCTATAAAATATTCAGTTGTAAATAGTGACCAATAGGTTTTGTCAGGGTATTTTGGGATTTAAGTGAGCAAAATTATTAGAGAGTTCAAATCATTTTATGTTCT
Source organism: Aphrophora alni (assembly GCA_963513935.1). NCBI lineage: Eukaryota > Metazoa > Arthropoda > Insecta > Hemiptera > Aphrophoridae > Aphrophora > Aphrophora alni. Next base: position 75,507,029 of record OY740773.1, read on the forward strand.
CAAAATTTGTATTTCCCCTCCTCAAACTAAAGTAACCTACAAATTTAATTTTTGCCAATTAAGGATATTTTATTTTCTTATTATGAATAAAAAAAATAGATACCAACTTTGAATTTAACAAAGTCAAGTCAGTTTCTGAGAAATCAGTGATGTCAGATATAGAGACAGCTAATTTGTAAAAATAAATTTACAAGATGACAAATAAATAAATAGACAAGGCGATATTAATATATCCACAAAAATCCTAACATTGTTTTTTTTCACTATAAAGTTTTTTTCTTTCTTTCTTTATAGAGTTAAAACAAATTTAAATTTAGTGGTAACAAAAATATTGATTAATTAAAGCTTCACATTGAGGTGTCAAATTTTACAAAAAAAAACAAAAGCCCTGCCTTGTGGTGCTAAATTTGCAACTACTCTGAAATGAAATTATATGAAACAAATAAGTTTAAATTCTCAAATTTATTAATAACAATAAAATAACTTCAATAAAAAACAGTTACAAAATTATTTTCTTCAAAATCAGAATTGAATAAATAGTTCTTAAAAAAGGTCTAACTTTCAAAATCTTAATTATATATTTATCGACGAAAATTGTTCAAAATTTAATTAATACAATGTCGTCTTTCTCAAAATCTATAAATTACACATAAACAATATTTAATTAGTCTTTCATCTATTAAGAGTCCTTAATCTCAGGGTTTGGGGTTGGTGCCGGCTTTTTCCTTTTTTTTTTAAAAAAAAAAACACAAATATACACATAAAATAAGAGACCAATCTAAAATAAGTCCCAAAATATTTAAATTAAATTAACGGCTTTATAAAAGGACATAATTATGTATTGAAATGTAAGTAAGAAAAGATCTATTTCATTTGAGGAGTTTTTGATCAACAGCAGTGAACATGTGGCCAATGGACAGTGAGGAACTAGAACAGTTTTTATTTTTTTAACTTTTAACAAGTGCAGGTTATGCTTGATAATTTGTGTTAGAATTTTTATATGTTAGTGATATGTGTATGAACTATGTGTCAAGTGTTTATGTTATTAGCTGGCCTGATGATGCTGCCAGCGAAACATGTAGCGACTAATATAATATAAACAAATACAAAAGGAACTACTATCGACTTCTAATAAGGTATGTTAATTAATTAAAGTAGTTCTAAGGCAAAACAATGAATTTTGTATACAGTTGTAAATTACAAGGTTTGGAAGGTTACAATTCACTATGTAAAAATAGGTAATCCGTTGGCATCGACATTAACATATTGACTAATATCAATTTTAATTGGTATGTAAAAGGTCCAAAACCCTTTACAAACTAATCTGTACCAAAATTAGTTAATAACTTTTGAAAATGTAACCTAGACATATTAGTAAGATACTTCCCCTTAAGGAATCACTTTTATTTAATATGCATGTGGAATCTAGAGGTTATCTGGTTATCTCGTTGTTCCTCTTGGAACTGATGCTATTAGAGGATTCGAGGGGTAGGGGTATCATCAAAGGTTGTTAATAAGAAAGTAAGTTCTGCACACTGCAACAAGCTTTTTTCTTAACTCAGAGTGTAGAATTCATGTCCCACTTTGTTTAACCACTTACAATGAGCTTACCTTTACCTCAGTGTCACTTTTGTTGTACTACTTGCAACAAGCTTAACCTTCTTCGGTGTAAGATTTAAACATTTTTACTTTTAATCTTAAAATTTTAATATGAGCTTCTAGGTCCAAGTTGATTTCCACTTTCATCAATCTATCTTATTCTTTTGCTCGATTGCAAGAATGAAATCTTACTTTTTTATTATTTTCAAGTAAAATTTATTCTTGATGTTAAGTTTTTTAAAATTCCAATTTATTTAATTTTACTGACTAGCTTTACTTTCCTCTTTCTATTCGACCTCTCTCTCGAGGAGTGTCATTTGAAAAAGCCATTTGCAAAATCTATAATTATAAGATTATAAAATATGAGCAAATATATTTTAAGACATTAATTAAATAATCCTGGAAAACACATATGGTTAATTTTAGATCATAACTAAATACACAAACACAAAACTTAAAATTGATTCAAAATTTATTTTATTCGATTTAATTTACTTTAAATAAGTCTTAATATTGCTCAGAAATTAATTTTTTAAATCTCAAGAGAGCATTTTATAATTACAATAGAGAATACAAATTTACTTATTTAAAACATTATTTTTTCTGATTCTCAAACAAAACAAATATACATTAAAATCACAAAATTCCTAATCTTTAAAACCCTAAATTATATGTTTGACCAATAGCAGCATAAATATATATTAAAAACAAATTGACTCTAAATTATTTAATATTTTCCCAATATTAATTTAATTTGCCTTTTGATATATATTCGTAATTTCGCGAATATTCATTTATTATTAACCCTTAGCACGCTGAATAACTTTTTAGTCTATTTACTCATAATGTGCTATTAGGAATTTTTTTTTGTTATTATTAAAAGATCTATTTGATTTTGGGTTCTTACAGATATATTTGGTAAAAAAAAAATGTAGATTGGCTTTAAAATTGTTTAAATATTTTTTTTACAGATTAAAACAAGAAAAAATACTTGATTTCACATTTTTGACCGCCCTTTGAAACAGATTATATGTATATATTTTTATATATTTACAAACAAATCATATTAATTTTTTTTTATTTAAAAGTAGGCCTACTATTTAATTCAAAACAACCTGAATTTCATCAAACAAATAAATTTGACTAAAAAAAGATTTTGAGAAAAATCAACATACCGTATCAAAAATATCTTTCTACTGCTCATAATAATTACCTACATTCAGGACATCAAAAAAATTACTGGTATAGGCTAAATATATATATAAATAACAATAATACGGCCTAAACAAATCAACAATGAACAGCTATAGCAGTTATAACGCTGACACAAAACTCTTCACAACTGACAGTCGTAGTAGAACAAGAAATCACGTTATACGCACTGGGGCAGAACACAAAATGGCGCCTGGTTGCTATAACAACCAAATAAAGACCAACGACAGGTGATCGAGAACAAATACCGTAGTGGGAGTGTCACATTATACCAATAGGACATTTCCCTGCACTCTATTGGATTATAAATGAATTAAAAATACCTGCAGAAGTCAAATAGTGTTGAATCGAGATATCCCATCATACGCGTTACCAGTCAAGTTGAGGGTTACGTGAAATCCCGTCATACGAGTGCTAAGGGTTAAGATGGGTACCTTGGTTATAAAATTTAAAGATGACTTCGGCTCCTGAAATGTGGTGAATGGCTGTGACCATCCGTTTCGAATTTGGTTAAGAAAGGTCGTAAAGCAACAATCCTGAAGTTCTGCGAAGATTGGTTGAATGGTTGCTGCTAATGGACCATTCCCTGAACTGCTCCAGCATAGAATTTCCAGAGTCAGCTCGAAGTATTATTTAAGTTTTTCTGATGTTAAGTTATTATTATTAGTGCTTTCCTTAGTTTTCTTGAATTGAATCAGTCATAATTTTTCATATATAGTTGCAAAGTTTTCATGACCATTTGTCGTCTCCAATTCTTTAATATATTAGACTTTCCTGATTGTTGATGCAATGCTAACACATTTTATCGATCTGATCTGACTCTATGTTATATCAAATAACTAATAGTAAAAGCCACTATTAGGAGAAAGTTAGCTCCTTAACCCTTAAGTACTATGGAACGTCTGTGAGACCGCTTCTGAAGTTTGCCGCCCTCCCCCCTCCAATCCCTAATAACCACGAGCCAGCCCTTCCCAGTAGCTGTCAGTCTTGGCCTTGACATTGACATGTGAAAGAGTGGTTACGTTTAGTTTACTTGTTCATGTGTTATAAGCGATTTGCGGTCTGGTGGACGGTCCATAGTAGTTAAGTGATTTTTAACTTTGCACGGAGCGGTCTCAGTGACGTACCATAGTATTGACGTTATTTTTGTATTATGAGCTTTGCCGAAGAACTTTTTGTATATATTATATCTTCGCTGAAATAGTTTTTGTATATATTAGTTTTGTATATAGTAGTTTTTATTGCAGATTGTGACTAAATATATTTTTGCGGTCTGAGAGAACCCTCCATAGTATTTGCGTAATTTTTTTAATCCTATGTGTTTAACTCTTTATTTTATCAAAATTTAGGCATTCAAAATAAGGTTGATAAGTGTTATACAGTATTTATAGAATTTTTTTCTACTTTTTGAAACTCTTACAAACGTTTGTAGAGGTAATAAACGCCCTTACAAATTATAGGTACCCTAAAAAAAATGAAAGCCAAAACTATGCACTTTTTGTAATGGTTTAGGAAAAAATAATTTTAAAATCGAAATTAAAAAAAAAAAATTAAGATTAATAACTGCCACATTACCGGTATATTTAAATATACAAGCAACAAATCTGGCCATGAGCAAGTTTTAAAAGTAAAATTTTTTTTAACAAACTTTAAAATTTCCTATGCGGTCTAACAGACCCCTCTATAGTATTTACGTTACTCTAAACCTCCATAGTACTTAAGGGTTAAACATCCTTCCTGATAGAAGAAATTTGTAAAAATCTATTATTTTTACTTCACTAACAAAGTAAACTTCGTTATGACATTTTGGACAATTTCCCTCCACCAATCTTCCCTTCAATTTTCATTTTGTCCTTTGACGTTTATTTTCTTTATTTCAGTTTAATTTTGCTAAAGTTTTGTTTTAACATGATTGCTTATGCTTCTTCTATTCGTTCTTCTAATCTTTTTTATCATAATTGCACTTTAATTATGATTTCTTAATTCTCAAGATTTTAGTTTGTTTTGCAGTCTGTTGGTCATGCCTAAACTCCTTCCTTAATGTAGAGGGGACAAGCTACATTTTTTATTTTATTTTTTTATTAAGACTGGGGAGAGTGTTTAAAAAGCCTCCTGCACTGCGACCTAGTTAGATCTTTTGTGCCCCCCTCTTGTTGGACTCAGGAGAGATCTATGTCTTTGACAAAATTGATCAGACCCCTGGTCGGGAGGTTTAGTAATTCTTCTTCCGAAATGAAGATAAATTCTAGAAATTTATGTCTTTTTTTGGCATAAGGTCGGGCACTCCATGATGATGTGTTCCATGCGTTCCACCTCTTCACCACAGTACCTGCAAGTATCATCGTCCACCAGGCCCATCTTACTTAAGTGATACCTGCAATGGATATGTCCTGTTAGTATACCACAGAGGAGTTTTAGCTCTCTTCTGCTTAGGTTCAGCACTTCCTTCCCTCTCTTTTTATTAGGGCTAAGGAACTTGTAATACCAAAAATGGTAATTTTAACCTAAATAACCAAAAAATGGTTATATTGAGATTTGAATATTTAAAGTAACCCGGGAAACGTTAAAGTTGAATAAGGGAGGGGGTTTTAGAAGTCAAAAAGATGACTCAAAAATATAGATTATTAAAACTAGGGTAATAAAAGAATTAAATATAGGTTTCCAAAATAATAATGTCATGTATAAAAAATTAGTTATAAGTTGTAATAAATATTTAGGTAATATTTATATTGTTAGGTAAAATAATTTGAACCGTGTCAGTGTTGCTAGGTGTGAGAATAATTCTCGCATACGTTGCAGATTAAATAGGACGCTTGGTTGGGAAGCTGGACAAAGGGACATGTGGTTTAGAGTCTTAAGGGGACAGTTGAGTAAGTCAGACGTGTTTTCAATTCAAAGAAACTTTTTCAAAAAGTAGTGAATATGTGATAAAAGAGTCTTAAGAGGGAGTCTGGCGTGATCAGATGTATTTTTATATATATAAACTTTTGTAATATGTAGTGAAAACGTTTAGCAGTCTAGTGAAACGTTCAAGTTAGTCAGACGTTGTCTTGTGTAGAGAATTTTTATAAAATGTGGTAAATACGTTAAAAGTAGCCTTAAGATCAATCTAAAATTGATCTAAGTGACACTCGTTCGAACTTTAATCATGATACTAACAGACATTGAGTTATTTGAACAATAAAATAATGAATTCCGTACAGCAAAATGAATCGACCATGTCAGCGACTCGACACGAGACGAGATGTATTGTCTACAAGACGGAAACAAGGAATTGTGATTTTAACTAAAAAAAAAACGTGCCTGGTATACACGTTAAGACTTTATTTCTAAAATCATTTTTGTCTATAATAGGATAATAATTTTTTAATGTTTAGTTATAAGTTTAATTGAAAATCTGGAGTTTAATATTGAGACAATGTCTTATATTGTAAAACATGAAATTACTAAAGTAGAATCCTCTTTTTAAAATAGATAAATTAATGAAACTTTATCTAATTTGCAGAACTAAATTACTAATTACACTAATTCAATTAAATGAACAAAAAATCTTTTTACTTTTTCTTTTGAGTTGCAACTAAAAAATAAATTTCATGAATAAAATTCAATTTGATTTTTTTATAAAGAAATATGAGGATGTATTAAGCTATGATTTCTGAATATGAATGTTTAATAATATTTGATGATAACCTTGTATAAATGTTTTAATATTTGCATTTCAATAAAACATGTTAAGTTTCAGCACAACACTTAAGATTTCTTTATTTCATCAAGAACCACTGAAGTACACTTTTAAAAGGACTTGCGACCCTGAGAGATTTTAATCATAATAACAATTAACTTCTTTCTTTTCTAAATTGGTAAGCTAACGCTTCCTGGCGCCCATAAAAAGCTTGGCAAAAGTTTATAAATAATAATAAAAATAAAATCATTTTTATATTTTCTTAATAAAAATAAGTACTCTTCAAGTACGACAAAGGCTCATTTTTATAACTATTACAAGTGGCGCCCAACGTGGGGCTGTATTCTTATATTGAAAAATATAAGAATATAAGTCGAAAAAACAGTGGTTTCTTGGTGGATTAGAAATTCTTATCAAAAAGGTAAGAATATTCATAGTCAATATAAAAATAAGAATGTTCTCTCTAAAATTTTTTTTATAATAAGTAGATAAGTAATTTTAAAATAACTAATTCTAAATTTAAAGTTTAAATAATAATAATAATTAAAAATGGAGGGTACAATTAATAATAATTTAATAAGTGAGAAAGACAGAGTAATGGTAGAATTTAAAATTATGAAAAAAGAAGCTGATAAGTATTTTGGTAAAGTTAGTAAATGTTTTAGGAAGGAAGATTTGAAATTGGATGATTTGGGTAATAGAACTGAACTATGGTGTATAGAAATAAGTAGGGATGATTTAAATGAATATTGGTATAAAGAATTAGGAAGGGGTGGAATAAATAAAGAATTAGAGTTAAAGGAAATAATTAAAATGTTACATGCTGTTCTCAAAGTAAGAAATGAAGTTTATAATAAAATGTTAAATAGATTAGCTGTAAAAGAAAAAATTAACTTCCAATTAAAAGTTTTTATTAAAAATGATCAAACTGAAATAATAGAGAATATTTGTATGAATGATTATGTTTTTGAACAAGTAAACAATGGATTAAGTAACAATGAGATGAAATTAGAATTTAAGAAAGATGAAATGTGTCAGGATGAGCCTATGGAGAACAATGAGTTAAAACAGTTAACAGGTAATGTTGAAATTAAGAAAAATGATGGGGTTACCAATTTTGATGGGGTTAGAGAGATTGTAAGTGATTTAAATAACAAGGGTAAAATTAAAGTAAATGAATGTGTGAGTAAGATAAATGATGTAATAATAAAAGAGTCAGCTGTTTGTGTAAAAAGGCAAAACTTTTGTAGCACTGTAAGCTTTGAGAACTACGTAATGTTGAAATTTACAAGTATTTTTAAAATTCAAGAGAAAAAAATTAAAAGTTTTAGTGAACAGTATAATGTTGAATGTGAATATAAAAATGGGTGTGTGAAAGAGATTTTTGTAAAAGCAAAGGAGTATGATAAGGTTAGGAATGCTAAGCTGACAGATGACAGAAATAGGTCAGTAGATTCTAAGATGTTTGAGAGAAGGAGGGGTGAAGGTATGCCTGAGAAAGAGAAAGATAAAAGGTTTTCGTCAACACAAAAGTGTAATGTCAACAAAGGGGAATCTTTTGTTAGGAATGGGTCTGTTGTAAAGGCTAGCCTAGAAAAACTATCTAAGCTAGAAGCGGTATTTAACATTAAAAGTGTGTTAAAAAATTCAATCATGTACTTTAAAATTTTTCACCAATCTGGGAACCATCGTAAAAAATGTATAATTTATAATTGTGTTGTAATCAATTGAAATTTGGAACGACGGATATAAATGTAAAGACATTTTTATAAACACACGGACTTGATTTTGAAGAATAATTAATAAAAAGTAGTTAAGATTCTGTTAATAAGTAGTTTTAAAATTGAATAATGTATAGTCTATAGTTTGAAATAACAATAGTATGAGTATTAATAAATAATAATATAAGCCAAGCTAGTATGATTAAGAGTTTAGTTTTAGAAAACGTTTAGGTATTTGCTAAGTGAAAGACGCTAGGTTTATATCAGTAGATAACTCTGAATGTTGTTTATTCCAATATAAATAATTATGAAACGTGACATAGATAAGATAGTTAGTTCGAAGCAAGGATTTAGTGTAGCGTTGAAGAAATAATATTCAATATTAAGTAGGTGGATTCAATAAAATATTCAATAATGACGAGAGAAATAGAATCTAGTTGGAGCTAAAAGGTTCACTTCTTATCAGTAGACAGATATATTGCTTCATACAGCTAGGGGAGATTGTTTATTCCTTAGTCAGGTATAAATTCCTATGCATGACATTGAGACGAAATATAGGGTGTTACCAAAATGCTGTCTAGGAAAATAAAAAACTTTTGACTTATAATCGGAAATTAACTTGCGTTTTCAAATAAAAAGTATTTAAATAAAGGATAATTGGTTTTAAATAAAGTAAACAAGAACAAAAGTAGATTACTTAAATAACTTTAATAGAATTAAAAATAAATATCTAAGTAAAGAACTTAGAATAAATTTTAAAAATAAAATTTTCTTTTTGAATTTGAATAATAACATCTAGAAAGGATTACATAAACAGAAAATCGACGATGCTAGTAATAAGATTGGTAAAATAGACTTTATTTCAACTTCGGATGATACGATTTGAATGAAATTTTTTATGAATTTTAAATTTTCTTAGTATAAGTGCATTTAGGTAAATTAATTAACATTGGGAGGATGGTAGGGTAACGGTAGTCGAAAACATGTCTTATTCTTAGAAATAAGGCATGTAGACAGCATTTAAGGTGTATTGTGGTTGTAAGGTTGTGAGGTGGGCTTTATTCTGAACTGAGTAGGAATTTTGCATTTCAACCTTCTCACATCTGAAAATCATAATGCAGACTTCAATGTAAGTGTCTAAAGTTGTAATCAGAAGGATACAAAGTGTAATTAAGTCGACAAGAAGTGTCGCGGATATTGGAGATAATAGGAGAATACACAAGAGACTACTAAATAATTAAAATTTGGATAAAAAAGTAAATTTTGGAAAATGATGAGTTAAAATTTGTAAAAGTTTTAAAATTAAAATGTTTTAAGTAAAATTGAAAGTATTTTTGATAAGATGATGGAGAATTTGTAACAACGGTAAAGACAAAAATAATTTGATATAATATTACATAGAATTTCCATGTAATGATACTTTAGACAGATGATAGAAGAAAGATAAAGTGTAGTGTATACAGAACTGATCAATCTGTATATATACAAAATAAAACCGGACGTGACATTATTAGGGAGTAATTTAGTAAGAAAGATAGTAATTTTTAAATATATATAATAGATTAAGAGTAATAATGCTTGGCTTATATGTAGAAAGTATTTGATATTTGTTTACAAAAGTTAAGAATGATAAAATAAGTAATTATATGCAAAATATTGTTAGATTTAAATAATTTGAGATTTGAAAGGTGACTTGTAAAGGAATTGAGTGGTTTTCAAGAGGCATTGCTAAGATGATAATAATATTGAAGTTTTTTGTTTTTTAATAATGAAATGGTAATAAAATGAATAATGGAGTTAAAGATGATAAAGTTTTTGTTTTTTAAAGAAGGAGATATAATTAATAAATAATAATAAGAGAGATTTTGATGAAATGTATAAATAAAATAAATAATTAACGATTTTTTAATAAATAATGTTTGAATTTAAAACAATAGATGATGTTAAGCAGTTATTTGATAAAGGTGTCTAAAGATTTTGATGAAATAAGGTGTTAGCTGGGAAAGCAATGATAATTTTTTTTATTTTTTTATTTTTTTGAGTTTTTATATACAAGTAATAGATGATTAAGAAGATTTTAATATGAAGTGTTTTAAATGAAAGAATTTTTGAGTTTTATATGAAGATGATGACTTTACAGAATTGTTGAGTAAAGTAGTACTTAAAAAGAAGTTGTTCTGTTAATAAACTTTTATAAAAAAGATAGTTAGGTTGCATTAATGGTAATTTTTTAGTTTTTAAGAGGTTTTTTGAATACTGCGATGAAATGAAGGAAATATGCGACGATTTTAATGAAATAAAGGAAATATACGGCGATTTTAATGAAACAAGAGGAGATTTAAGGAATTCTACGAAATACGGCGATTATTATGATTTTAAAAGGAAGCTACGTTGAAGTAAGGAGATTATTTATGAAATAATATATAGGTAAATAATAAGGAGTTTTTTATTATGAAGAATTGTTTGGGGATTAATGCAACTTTGATTATTAAAATATGAAAGATAAGATGGAAATAATTTTAAGATAAGGTACTAAAAGATGATACAATTGTAAAGAGGTAATTTTGAAATAGATAAGATGAGTTTATAAGTGATTTTTTTTGGTAATAATGATGTTATATTTTTTTGAGTACTAAGTAGAAGAGAGGAGTTTTTTGGTAATTGTAAAATCAGTAGTTAACATGTTGTCCCAGCGAGACAAAGAGTAATTAAGAATTTAAGTAAGAATAAATAATTATTGGATTTAAACTAAAATAATATAAGATTAAAATTGAAGAGTTTAAAGTAAATTGAAGTAATTTTGAGTAATAAGTAAATAATTTTGTAATGATATTAAATAAGAATGAGAAGTTTTAATTTTGGATTGTATTGAAATGAAAGAAATATTCAGATGAATAGTTAGAATCTTGGCAAAGAGATAGAGATATTTTTTCTTTTTAGCAATCAGGAGTAGACACTCTGACGCAAGATAAAAGTTGAGTGATGGACAGCTTAATGATAAGAAGTTGATGAAGGTTTTTTGATGATGGATAAGACTTGGGTATAAGTGGTTTGATTGATTAGAATATGCAACTAGGTAGATTTAGTGAATCAATAGATTATAAGATGTTTAATGTAATTAAAGAGAGAAGATTTCTTATTTTAAAGTTTTGTTTTTTTTAAAAAAGGAATATGAATATTCTTAGTTTGCTGAAACTTTTTTAATTTTGGAAATCTATAGGGACCGAATTTGAAAGTTTTTTTTTTGAAGTTAAAATTTTTTTTGTTAAATAAAAGAGAAATCTGTGTTTCAATATTATATATTGAATCACAGCTTTGATGGGGTATTTGTAATACCAAAAATGGTAATTTTAACCTAAATAACCAAAAAATGGTTATATTGAGATTTGAATATTTAAAGTAACCCGGGAAACGTTAAAGTTGAATAAGGGAGGGGGTTTTAGAAGTCAAAAAGATGACTCAAAAATATAGATTATTAAAACTAGGGTAATAAAAGAATTAAATATAGGTTTCCAAAATAATAATGTCATGTATAAAAAATTAGTTATAAGTTGTAATAAATATTTAGGTAATATTTATATTGTTAGGTAAAATAATTTGAACCGTGTCAGTGTTGCTAGGTGTGAGAATAATTCTCGCATACGTTGCAGATTAAATAGGACGCTTGGTTGGGAAGCTGGACAAAGGGACATGTGGTTTAGAGTCTTAAGGGGACAGTTGAGTAAGTCAGACGTGTTTTCAATTCAAAGAAACTTTTTCAAAAAGTAGTGAATATGTGATAAAAGAGTCTTAAGAGGGAGTCTGGCGTGATCAGATGTATTTTTATATATATAAACTTTTGTAATATGTAGTGAAAACGTTTAGCAGTCTAGTGAAACGTTCAAGTTAGTCAGACGTTGTCTTGTGTAGAGAATTTTTATAAAATGTGGTAAATACGTTAAAAGTAGCCTTAAGATCAATCTAAAATTGATCTAAGTGACACTCGTTCGAACTTTAATCATGATACTAACAGACATTGAGTTATTTGAACAATAAAATAATGAATTCCGTACAGCAAAATGAATCGACCATGTCAGCGACTCGACACGAGACGAGATGTATTGTCTACAAGACGGAAACAAGGAATTGTGATTTTAACTAAAAAAAAAACGTGCCTGGTATACACGTTAAGACTTTATTTCTAAAATCATTTTTGTCTATAATAGGATAATAATTTTTTAATGTTTAGTTATAAGTTTAATTGAAAATCTGGAGTTTAATATTGAGACAATGTCTTATATTGTAAAACATGAAATTACTAAAGTAGAATCCTCTTTTTAAAATAGATAAATTAATGAAACTTTATCTAATTTGCAGAACTAAATTACTAATTACACTAATTCAATTAAATGAACAAAAAATCTTTTTACTTTTTCTTTTGAGTTGCAACTAAAAAATAAATTTCATGAATAAAATTCAATTTGATTTTTTTATAAAGAAATATGAGGATGTATTAAGCTATGATTTCTGAATATGAATGTTTAATAATATTTGATGATAACCTTGTATAAATGTTTTAATATTTGCATTTCAATAAAACATGTTAAGTTTCAGCACAACACTTAAGATTTCTTTATTTCATCAAGAACCACTGAAGTACACTTTTAAAAGGACTTGCGACCCTGAGAGATTTTAATCATAATAACAATTAACTTCTTTCTTTTCTAAATTGGTAAGCTAACGCTTCCTGGCGCCCATAAAAAGCTTGGCAAAAGTTTATAAATAATAATAAAAATAAAATCATTTTTATATTTTCTTAATAAAAATAAGTACTCTTCAAGTACGACAAAGGCTCATTTTTATAACTATTACAAACTTCTTGGAATGTATAAGACCCGGCAATGACAAGCTACATAGTTGTTTTCCTGTCCCAACCATAAAATTAATGTTTTGTTAATTTTCCTTTGTTTTACCATATCTTTACTTTGTGAATTTGGAAATTCCACAAAAATGTTATCCTCTTCGATTTGTTTCTTAGATTCCATTAAACTCTAATGGTGGTTAACGAACCATAACTTTTCAAGTTATTCGAGTTTGAAAGTTCTCTTAATTTTCCATTGACCATTTTCTGATCCTTTTAGATTTCTGAATATATGTCTTTGGTTTCTTGTTCCCTTTCCATTGAAACGAAAGATTCCTTTTTGTTTATCACTGTAGTCCACTTGGCTGCGAAGTTATTCATCATCCAAGGTTTTAGTTTTTGCATATTGTTTGTTTTAGTGAACCCCCCACCCCTTCCCATTTTATTATATATATGTCTTCTATTGGTTTAACTTACAATAATACATATTCTTATTCTGTATTTATGATAAACTTTGTAGCCATTTTTCTCAAAGAATTACTTTTAAATTAATTTTTTTTCTTTTGAATTATTTCATTATCCGTCTTTTGGGCACTATTTATCCTCATGTATTTTTTTTATAAATATCTAGTATTTTGGATTTAGATTTTTTTTCAACGTCATGATTTTTAGTGATAACTTTTAAACTATTAAATTTCTTTTTATACATTCTTATATAATCAGATTCACTTAATATTATACATAAAAAATATTTTTGAATTTCATATTATTAGAAATCGTGTTACTTCATGTCAAATATGAGGCTGCTTCAAGACGGGTGCCTATTTCTCCTATTATCTCTGTAATCTGACATTCTACACTTAGAAAATTTTTTATTTTTTTTTTCAGAATCTTTCAATTTTTCGTTTTAAGGATATTTCTGGGACTTGAACAGTTTGGTGAGAAGCCAAACCATTTCAACATGGAGTATGGGTGGTGATGTGATCTTTACACAGCTGTGTAACTTGGCTTAGCAAGAGTCTGGATATGTTAGTGGGAAGGTCGTTCAGCCTATTCTCATGCTAATACTGTGTATTAAAAATCCTGCTAATTGGAAATTATGTGTTAGTATTAGTTTTCCGTGGGAAAAGAACAGTATATCACAAGACATTCATTGTAAGCTTTGAACAGCGTATGAAAAAAAAACAATATGAGTGATAGTGCTGTTTGTTCTGATATGGACATACTAACACCCATGATGAAAAAAAAATCAACGACCACCTGTTGTGACAGATAAACTTGTTGAAGAAGTCAATGAGAATATACGAGAAGACTGCCGTTATAAAATTACAGAATTATCAGACCTTTTCCATCAGGTGTCACAAGCAGTTTTGTACTAAGTGGTAAATTACTCGCTTGGCTACCAAAAGTTTAGGTAGGTCTTACTGGGTGCTGCACTAACTTTCCTTTTGCACTATGATACGGAAGATGATGATTTCCTCTGTCATATTTTGACAGACGATGAGATATGGTGTTATATTTCAGAGTGAAGACAAAATTCAATAGATGAATTGAGGCTACACTAGCTAACCGCAAAAACCTCTAAAGTGCCGCTAAACATTCTATGCAACAAAACTCATAGCAACTGTTTTTTGAGACAGAAAATATGTACTCCTAGTGAATTTTATGGAATGAGGCACTACAATATACTCTGCAGTTCACTGTGACATTTTAAGGAAGTTAGAAGAGCCATTCCTTTTAAAATGATATGATTTGGCTCTTAGTGATTACCTTCTTTCTACCATAATGGTTTGAAAACGACAAGGAGTTGAAGAACAGTGTCAAAGCATGGCATAACTCACAGACAGCAGAGTTCCACAACAAGGTTATTAAAAAACTTGTTCACCGGTATAACAAGTGCCATATGGTAGCAGAAAATTATGTACAAAAACAGGTACGAGTTGCAACTATAATTTGTGCATAATAAGAAACCTCTAATATTATTGGTGTCTTTTTTATAACAAAACGGAACACACTTTCTGAACACCAATCATATTATATGCTCTGTTTTTCTTCTTTTTTTAAAATGATGATAACTGTAAAGTTTTTACTCAATGGGTTATAGAAATGTATATTCCTATTAAAATTTTCAAAAATTTACAATATTTACCATTACAATATTTTTTTAATAGATAACTACAAGTTGAAAGTCTAAAGTGAACTTCTGAATGAGTTTAAAATATTGAAATACAAATTAATTTCTAAAGAAAACTACTAATAAAATGATAAGATGAAAGCTGCAGAGTGCTAAGTGGGGCATACTAATGATCATCCTCTCTTTATATGAAGTCTATTATCTTACAAATGGTAGCCATATGGATCCTAAACCATTCAGTCTAAATATTCAATCTTAATATAACTTCAACACTAGAAACTTGAAATGTTAACTCCCTTCTAAACGTTCTGGATCAAATGGTGCCAAATATCATACATACTTTATAATACTCATACCAAATATAGCATAGGTTTTCTCACGGTCTGATCAAATAGCAGATTAAAAATAATAATAAAAATTTCACAAATGTTTATAAAAGTGGACCCTTCCTTACCAACTTATCTCCCGTAAGAAATAAATGGAAAACTCAATAAATCATACAAGATAATTACATTTTTTAATTTGGTATGTTAATAGCTAAGGTGGAATCGCCCAGAAACATCCGAAAATGCTGATTTTCTAATTTTTGAGAAAGGTACAATGAGTAGAGGGGGTCAAATGTGGATAGCCCTAGAGAAACACATAGGGAAAAAATACAGGTTCAACCCGTGAGCGGTCACCATGAAAGATAGCATCTAACAAAATCAGACAACCTGAAGGAATTTTTTAAATTTTCTATAGAATATGCTTTAAACTTTGTTAATGCCTTAAAGAGTATTAATAACACATTTCTCAGATATTTGGACAATGAGTCATCAGCAGGCATCTGGATTGAGGGAGAGGTACCATTCCATGTTGACTTTGATAGTTACTATCTAGCTACATGACTAAAAGTGTGTCTGCTAATGATAGGCGCTATCTAAGATTGTAACCTTTCCCGTTTGTCTTCTTTTACCTTCTAAGTATCTTATTTGGTATTATTCTACATTTGTTATTGTTGTTTATGTTTTTCTTAGTTGTGAAATGATATTTTTAGGTACTTTAGTTGTTCATTTCGAAATTAAAAAAAAAAAAAAAAATTAGTATTTGTGTGATTTTAAAAACCGGTATTTTAGTTATTTAGTGATTGAATTTTAAAATTTATAAAACAATAAATTATTTAGTATGTGTGTAAATTTCAAAAATTATAAAGGAAGGGAAGCCTGATGAAACATTATGAGTTGGATTGAAGAAAAAGAAGAAGAAATCAATTTTGAACTCTCTCAAAACAACTGATTGTGAAAGTGGTGATCCTTCTGAACACAATTCTGACTATCGGAAGAGAATGAAATTGAACCTAATTTGAAGACATTTGGGTTTCAGTAGATTTTAACAACAACACATGCACTTACAAGTACACCAACAACACCTGAAAGTGCTATAAAACCAACACTTGGTCTCCAATATGTTGGAAAGGATAGTTTTATTAAATGGGAAGTACACAAACGAATCAACTCGTTAAATCAACTGGAAACAAACAAATATGTTATGTGGCCACAAACAGTTATATTATTTGTGTACAATGAGTCATACTCTGATTTTATATGTGTTAGTGTGTGTTGTATTACGTGTTTATGTGTTAGTGCGGGCCTGACAAAGACGACAGTGTTGGCGAAACAGCGCTGTAGCCAAAATTATAATACGGACTGAGGACAACCCCTAAGGTAATTAACTATATTAAATACACATAATTTTTATTACATTTACAATGTATATATATACTCGTGCGTGCGTGTGTGTGTGTGCGTGTGTTTGTCTATACATAACTTTCTGAAGTGTTTAGCTAAAAATGACCTATATTAACAATGCAAGGTAACAATAAGACCTTTTAAATAAAAAAGGTCATATGTTAGATAGCATCTATACGCTTGACCAACCATGTGACTGAAATGAAGGTTAAAAGCCGAAAAATTTTGTTCTGCTGCAGAATTGTATGCAGTTTAAGGGTAATGTTCAAATTCACATTGTTCTCTAAATTTCTAATGAAAAAATTTCAAAATGATACTGAACATTTTAAACTTTTTTGTATTTCAACCTATTATGTTCAGCTCATTTTTGTAATTGTTGGTATTAAATTTTGTGGATGAATGTGTGAAACAGTTGGTAAAATGTTTTTGAACAGTTTATTTTTCCAGTATTTTTTGACAGGTTATTCTGAAATTCAATATGCAACATACTTACATAATTTCAACCTTTTTTTTTTTTTAGCTCATTTTTGTACTTGTTAGTATTAAGTTTTGTGTGTGTGAAACAGTTGGTAAAATGCTTTTGAAGTTTATGTTTCCAGTTGTTTTCGACAGGTTATTCTAGAAATTCAGTATGTAACATACTGAACTAATACGTCTTGGAAATTATTTTTAAATCAATTAATTGTAAAACACCACAAAACAAAACAAAAATACCAGAACCCAAATTTTGTTGATTATACAGCTATTGCTTATTAATTCTAACAATTCTATCATGCCAGAAAATATAAATAATCTACAAAAACTTTGAAAAAAATAGGAATGGAAAGTTTTCTAAACTAGTTTTTATTAAATTGCAAACATTTCTGTTTCTGTTACTGTTGTATTATGGAATGTATACATTCTTTTACTAATAATTATTATTGGTACTTAAAAATGATGCTGAAATAGTAAAAAATATAATACCACGAAATAAATATATGAAAACTGGAGGTATTTTTTTGATTTATAAACAGAAGCAAAAAACTTACACTTTACATATTATTGAATTAGTAGAGAAAATAAAATCTAAATGAAAACTAAACTGACAGACATCCCAATGTTTAGGACCTTTGATGCCTCACTAACAGAAATTGTTTACATTTGGCATATGTTCTATGTTAAATGGCAAATAACATGTCTGTATATATTGATACAGATAAATTGGCCACTGATAAACAAATATTTGGGCCTACAAGTATTAAAGTTAACATATTTAGTTTAATTTATTGTACATAACACTAAATTTTACACTTTTTTTGCAAAATACACACATCACAATCTTATGAATTAATAAAATATATATTGACAAATTAATTATTACATTTGTTCGATAATGGTTTTAAAGGGAAACCTTTATTTTCATATGCTTCTCCCATCATTTGAAGTTATTACAACAAAAAAAATTATCTAGGAACTCGAAGTTTAGTATCTAATATAAAATCCATCTCTGAAGAAAGCAACATGCAATAATATTTGTCAGTTACTTACGGAGCCTGAGATATCTCTCACCACTACACTATCTAATAATTTACTATGTTTATAAGAGAAGTAGCGTGCCACCATTTTGTCACACATCTTGCAACTGTTATTGTTCTGTAATTCAGTTGGTTTGTAATTTAAGAGAAGAAGTGGTTAGTTCAAAATCAGGCAAGTCTCTTCATGGCAAGCTTGTGAAATTGTACACAAACTTACAGAATATTTAATCAAGAATTATACATGATGGCCCCTCAGTAATACTGATTAAAAGACAACTGGAAAGAATGGGAGGAAATGACTATATGAAGAAAGATATGTAAAATGTAAATGGTAAAAAAGTATTCCCCACATTATTAAAAACATGAGCTAAAGATGAACATTCTTGTCAATATGTTTAATACAAATTCTTTTAAATGTTGAATGTCCAGTTATTTACCTTACTATTAAATACTAATACAATCAACATTGTTACCATTAATGATAGTTCAACAATTATATTTCAGTACTTAGTATGACAGTGTGTATATTTATTAAGAAAATATGCAGAAAATGACTAGCTCACTTTCTTACTGCCTTCTCCTGAGAGTACGCTCAAAAGTAACATTCTATGTGGAAGATCTATAGTATTATAATCTGAATAAAGGAAGTACAATAAAATATTTAACTATTGCTTATAAGAATTGTTAAAAATTTTAAGAAAAATAACATTGTTACATGAAGTTTTAGAGTTAAAGCTTGATGGAAGAATTTAGCTATTGTTATCAATTAAATAAATAAGATTATATATTACATTAGGAGAATATATATTAGAAACTAGTTCCTTCCTTTCATTGTGTGCTCTTTCACACAAAAAATGGACATATATATTTCCTAACTAAAATATTATATCTGACCTAATTACCTCTCTATTGAGTTTGGAATATGACTTGATTTCTGCAACAATAAGACCAATGATGATGCCATCATAGACAGCAGCAAGGGAATAGAAGCGTGGATTCGATGTGATGTCTTCATACCAAGCATATGGGTAATCTATAGGAAACCAGTCTTGACAAAGAGATCGTACCTGCAAACAAATAGTAGTCAAATTAGATATGATCAATGACCAGATTTAAAGTAACTCTATTGACAGATTTTTGTCCATAAAAGACTTCTGAAAAAACAAAATAGTGGTAAAAAAAAAGTAACAATTTTTATGAAACTAATAACACACCTATATATATATATATATATATATATATATATATATATATATATGTCCTATACCTTATAAATGAACAAAATAGTTATATATAAAAAATAAAGAACAACAGATTTTATAGAAACATGTAATTTCAAAATACTATGTTTTGTTTGACAAGGAAACCATGTTTGTACAAAAAAATATGAACTTTTTCTTTTTTATGTACTTTGAATTTGTATATAGTTATTTCTACAATAAGAGCAGTATTGACAAGGGAAATATTTAAATATTTTGAGAACATTTATTATTATTTATTTATCTTTTTTATTCAAATTTTTATGAAAAAAAAAGGTGATAATTTTGTGATGGATTTTTACATTTAACAAAACAATAAATTGATCAAAAACAATACATAAGCATGTGAACTTCAAAAGGAAAGAGAGTTGAAGTTCTTTTTTTGAGTTGGCTAAAATCAGTAAAACAAAAAATGGTGTACTCCATCTTAAAAATCTAAATAATATACTGGGGTAGAATAAATAGGTAAAAATACTCTCTTTTTGTAGACACTTTTCTCTTTTGTAATAATATAAAAATTATTTTTAAACATGAATTATCAAAAAAAAAAAAATATATATATATACCAAAATAGTGCAAACATTCGTTTCATTAATTTAATCTACAAGAGTGATAGCAGATAGATATATAAACTTCGTGAAAACCACATTTTTTGACTATAGATCAGACAAAACAGGTATTACTATATTAATAGTGTATTTAATTGTTTTCACCATCACAACACTCTTAACTGCTCTACTATAATTAACTAGTATGAGGAAACATATTATGAGGTTAAATAAATTTAAAAAACAATCCACTAATTAGTAGACATTTTAATTTGAATGAACTCTATCTTATGTCATCATCAGACACCCACAGGGAGAACATTACTACATGTGAGTTGAACAATCTCCCATGACAAATTGTCTTGACTATTCTGCTAATTAAATGTGAAGTCAAAATTTGTTTATACACAATGTAACACATGTTGGTTTTTTTTGTTGATATATATGAGATTAAAACAGATAAGGGGAATTCAATGATAAATTTATTACATTATTGTTAAACATTAACATTTGATTAAAATTATTATTAAATGTTTTAAAACAATTATACACACAGCTTAAATATAAGCTACTGTACAATTAAATATATTATAACTAGTAAACATGTTTTGTATAAGACTACAGTTTTTTTTTAACAATTTTTATTTTTCCACTACACAAAAAGGAAAGTTTTGTGATGATCCAAACACAATGTTTTCAGTGTTTCCAATCCTTAGAAACACATTTAGGCCATTATCTTAATTAGGTTTGTGTTAATGACAATTTTGCCACTAATTACCTCAAAAACAAATACTTTGAGAGCCTCAAAACGTTCTCAAAGTTTAATGGAATGATTAGGTTTTGGATTAAAATCGTTAAGGGAAAGATGTAAAATAGGGTAAGGAGAAAAATGAATATCACAAATTATAACCAGATAGGATGGTTCAAATTATTAAAATAAACAACAGGAAATTATCCTACAAATAACAAAATTGATGATATGCAAAATTTAGGCCTAACTAAAGTAGTTACCTCTGGCAAATCTGATGGACATAGGAACCTTAGCTGCAGATTGGTTAGATTACAGAGAGGCACAGATTTGTTCATGCAGTGTTTTGACGTCTGATTTATTTCGGCAGCATACCTTAAAAAGAACCATATAATTCAATATTATTTTTGAACAGAAAACACCATAAAATGAATTATATAATTAAATACCGTATATCTTGAATCAACACAACAAATTTTTGATGGAAACATTGTAGTTATTGTCATCTCCCTCATTGAAACATCGACATCCAACAGTATGAACTGTCCAACTATCTCCATTCATAATCTTTTGCCCACATCTATTAGTATACCATAAATGAATGTTAGTATAGGCACTAGATGTAACAATTTTAGACTGATTTTGCTTAAATTTGGTATGTAGGCACATTTTTTTATGAATTGTTGGAGAAGTTAGTCAACTAGAAAAATCAGATAATACATTTTAAAAGGGCAGCTGATTTTCAACAACGTTCAATAATGATTTTTTGGAAATAATTTTTGTGATGCAGATACTACAACCACCATTTTGAACAACTTACAAATCTGAATCCAATGATCCCCAAACATGATTTATAAGATAAAAACTAACAGATTTATTACTAAGAAACATAATACAAGCTTAAAAAAAAAAAAAAATTAAAGTTACTGTCACCGGACGGTAGACAGAAACAGAATTAGAAACTTTACCTATCAATTTTTAAAAATAATTAAATTTTTAATTTTCAATAAATGTAATAAAAGTATTAATTATATGTAAAATGGTTCATTTTTTAGTTTGACTATGTATGGGAGTCTGAGAAAGTTAGTGCAATATTTTTCATAGATTTTTAGTTTTAATATGTATGGGTATGTGAGAAAGTTTGTCCTATATTTAACAATGATTATTAGTTTGACTGTGTATGGGAGTCTGAGAAAGTTAGTGCAATATTTTTTATAGGTTTTAAATGTGTGGGTATGTGAGAAAGTTTGTGCAATATTTTTTCATTGATTATTAGTTGGACTATGTATGGGAGTCTGAGAAAGTTAGTGCAATATTATTCATAGATTTTTAGTTTTAATATGTATGGGTATGTGAGAAAGTTTGTGCAATATTTTTGCATTATTATTAGTTTGACTATGTATGGGGGTCTTAGTGCAATAGGTATTTTTCATATGTTTGTAGTTTAAATATGTATAGATATGTAAGAAAGTTTGTGCAATATTTATGCGAGAGTATATATATATATATATATAGCGTGGTTGCCCTCCCCTCCCTTATACATGTACTGAATCATTGCTCATTCTCTCTCCATGCTGTCTGTTGTCGTCTATATATATATACTTGATTCACGTGAGTTACGATGAAGTAAAATGTGCGTGACAAGAGATTTCAGTAAAACAGACAGCCAAAAAGTAAAATAGCTTATATCCTGGAATTTTAGTCAAATATAATGTGTAAGCTGGCCTAACCATTCGCTGAATATATATTTTTTTATGATTACAAAACTTTAAAATGGCTGTAGTTACATCTTCTCTAAAATCAATACAGTTTAGTATTATGCATATCACAACAAAAGTCAAGGTTGGTAAAAGAACATATACCACATACACATGCCTATCAGCTGCATATTTTAATTAATTTGTATTTATCCATTAAAGAGAAGGACATGTATTGTTAAATAATGTAGTAAAATAAGTATAATTTATCTGATGCATGTAGCTGTGACAACTGTAAAGGCACATTAAACACAATCAAGAAAATGCAGTCGAGTGATGTTATGACAGACAAAACAGTTCACCAAAAGACAACAACATGAGTTCAACATTATTTCATACAAAATCCATAAAACTAGTTGCATAATTTTGTTTCTCCATTATAATGCATACCAATGTAAAATTTAATTTTCGAATTATAATTTTTTTAATTTTCTTTTTCTTCTTTGCAATTGCTTTCCAGATATTCAAACAACAAACAAATAAGTATTTGACGTTAAATAAATCAATTTGCTTGCTTGCATCTCTAAAATACAATTATTGTTATCTCTACTAGTATGAATTCCTTAATTAAGAGTTACATAAGAGACAATAGGAAAACATATTTAGAGGTACTTTTTTCTGGAGTCACCTCAATTTTATCTGGAAAATTACTGCTTGCTATGAGTGCTCTTCTGGGGTAGCTATGAGTTGTGATGAACATGTCAGTCAGTTTGGTTTACATGAATGAGAGAGAAAGTAAGTTTTTATTTATGGAAGATTTTTATTTGCTGTTAACAGTTAATTTTTTTAAGGAATATGACAAAAGAAAACGTCGAAAACCTAATTCTGTAATCTATCAGTCTCAGAGAGAATAATAAGTTAATTATTTATTTGTTTAACATTATCAATAACTGTTTTAAATTAATAATTTTACTTTTCAATTTCATTGTCATGAAAGTATTCTGATGATAAAAAAGTTAATTACCATCTTTTGAATGGTTCTCAAGTTTGGAGCTTTCAAGATAACATTTAGATTAAGCCTACTTTTTAAATGCTGCCTCCCTTTCTTTGGGAAATTACATTTCGGTCAAAATCAAATCTTCTTAAAATGGTGGTATAAATGCGGATATGACCTAATTTATATTATATCTAGCCTAAGAGTCTGTTTTCTGATGAAATTAATTTTATTTAAGTAGGTACAGTATTCTGAAAGGGTCAGGTCACATTTACTTTATTATCTTAGAACTTATTCCAAAATCGCTTCAAAAGATAAAATAAACTTACAATTTTGAAAATGTGTACCTACTTACTGACCCATTTTTAATAACATTCTATTATTATATTTTATAATAAACCACTTAATTCTTCAGTACCAAAACTAGTGACAAAATTGTGTTCAACATTCAAAAAAACACATGAAAATGGGAGTCATCAAAATATTAATTACCATAACAACAAACTACTTTTTAGAGCCCCAAATTCAAAAATTGGTTTTCTAACCTCAAAATAAAATAATTTTAACCTGCAACAAGAGCGTAGTTAAAAATGTATTTCTGGACAAGAAGTTTTAAGAAAGACTACTTATGTGGTTTTAGAGTTAGGCCTATCCAGTAATGATAAAACACAGGACCTCCTTTGAAAGCTTTTTTAAAATTTGAAAACTTGGTTTTAGAAAATGTAGGCCTAATGGAAGGCTTTTTGAGATTATTTACAGTGATAATCTGAATGTACGAGTTTTTCTGCACAATTTTAACAAAGGAAAAATGTAAATTTACAGAATATGGAAAGCAAGCATCAAAACCAAAAAATCTCAAACTTTAGCTTTACATCTCATGTGAAAACCATTCATAAAATTAGATAGATTTTTATTCAAAACGTGATACTCCTAAAATTAGAATACATGATCGACATTTGAAAGGAAAACAACTTCTTTTTTTCGTGCGCTACTATTTTTTAAATAAATAAAATATATTAGGAAATCCCACAAGGTATTCAGATTCTTTTTTAAAAAGTCACAATCAATTTTTTTTAAATAAAAAAAACAAAAGGATTTGTTTAGTATTTTTGACATTTGTAACCAAATCTGAATGTACTACATGATATTTATGATATACATAAATAGCTAGGAAAAGAGGCTGTCACAATATACAATATATATGACCAAGCATATGTATGTTTATACTAGAGATATGTGATTATTATTATCTACATAGTTTATTGAACTAACTTAGGACACTATCAATGCTCTAATGTGGTGCAAGACAGATAAGCAAGTGCAATGTAAATGTAGACATGAATGGCATGACAGAAACATTTTTTAAGGTTTCATATTAATATGACTATTTTGCATAAATTATCAAAAATACTATGTTCTTGTGTCAGTAAAAAGTGACTAAATTATTTTACTCTAAAGATTTAAATTGTGGTATAAAACCAAAAACCTTATAGAGTACAAAGAAAAATACTGAGGATAAAAAAAATAATATTTCTTTAACAAATTTGCATATTTAAAGAACAAAGGATATATGGTACTTAATAAACAGTGCAATAACACTGCTCTAACTTTTCTCATGGCCATTAATTAACAAAACCAAATATTACACAATTAATAACATTCCTCATCTACCCAAATATACTTCTTATTTATGAGAAAACATGATTTTTTTTTTAAATTTTATAATGAGTGTTTCCTTATATATTTGTAATGAGAAATTAGTTAGTATAGAAGTACTCCCGTCCTATTACAAAATTTATATGACTTTATATATATACATAGCATGTTTTGAAGTCCTGGGATGGCTTAAAATTTTTTTAACCATTGCAGATAGAGTGTACAAAGCTTTGCACCAAAACATATTTTAGTATGTAACATCAGGTATGTTGAAAACAGCTTAATAATGTTTACTAGGTAGAGGTTATGAAATGAAACTTTGCATATCAATATCTGGCTTAAAAAAACTATTTTTTAGACTGCTCACTGGCTCTTTACTTCCAATGGGGGACGGACCTCAAGGAGTCAAAAGGAAATCTTAAATGTAACCAGAGGTTGATATGTACATCAAATTAAAGGTCTTTATTAAAGTATGCCGCAAATAACAATTACCTAAAGCAAGTATGTTTCCTGTTTGGGGGAATACTCATTATCAGTTACAACTTTCTCTTTTTGGCCAATCATGGTTTAACCATTTTCATAGTTTGATTTTATATGAACTTTAAACCCACACTATTTTAGCTAGAGTAAAACTTTTATGCTCGGGTTTGCAGCATTGTGTTCTACTCATAAAGGCTTTAATTCGATGTACAACTCGACCTATGTCTCATTTAAGATTTCCTACTTACTCCTTGTGGGCCGTCCTCCTGGAAAGGTAGCGGTCAACTGAATACGTACTAAAATAGGTTTTGGTGTCCATTAACAATGTGCAAAGCTTTGTAGTTCTATCTGTAATGGTTAAAAAATATTAAGCATCCCGGGACTTATTTAACACATGGTATATAAACTCTTATCTTAGAGCTTAAACTCTATTACATTTTGCACCATGTGACTCATTTTCAGAAAGACAGCATATTCCTCCTAACACGTTAAAATAAAAAAGTCTGGCAAGTGTTTAAATAATTACTTAGGCATAGAACCTCAATTTAGTTTTTTAGAATGGCATTTATTTCCTGTAGGTCTTTGTTGTGATTTTGCTTTAATTAGATGTGGTATATTATTAGTTGTAGGCCTATCCTGTTTAGAAATTATTTCACTTTCTACTTCAGCCAGCTTAGTAGAACTAATAATTCTGATCTAATATTTCTTGAAAAGGTTTTACATTATGCTATTGATAAAGTTTAATTTTAATTATCTCTTATATTAAATTGGAGCCATAATAGCAATCAGGTACAGAATTTCCACAAGTACGTTATAATTACTACAGTTTTTTAACGTCAACTGAAAAATCTACTAAAGTGTCACACTTGTGTTCTCTAATGATAAACTTATGTTGCAATGCAAGTAACACTTGTAATATCCACTGGCTTGTGGATATAGGTAGTTATTCAATATATCAACTAATTGTTCAAATGATTTAATTAAAGTGTCATTAGGTGCCCACAAATCATATGATTTCTGATTAAAAAGTGGTGATAATGCATGAAGAATTGTGTAAACCTTCAAAGTGGTTTTATCAGTAACACATCTAAAAAGCACATTTAATTTATTTAAAAAATTTCTAATCTCTCATATGGTACAAAATTAAGATAACGTGTTGTGTTAATAGAACTGAAAATATTTGAAGAATTAAATTTACCATAACTAAAACTAGGCCTATCTGTATTTGATTAATTTATGAGTAAATATTGCATCTTAAAACTTTCATTTTAATGTACACATTTTCCACATCTTGCCCATAAGTTAATTCTATATTAAGAATTGTGTCATCAGAAACTATTTCTATAATGATTATTAATAGAATGAAATTTTCTCCACTAGTTTTCTAATATTTCTAGCCTAGTTGTAGTTCCAGTTCTTGGTAATTCTGTAGTAAGCACCACAATTTTGGAAATTATTAAAATTACTTAATATTTTGTACTTACGTAATTTTTTTTCAGTGTCTTGTAAATTCAACTCTAGTTTCATTGGCTTCATAACTATTTATTATTTTTTAATATTAATATCTTTAATTAATTAAATTTTAACTCATAAATTTTTACCTTTTTAGTCAGAGCTTAAATAAACATCTATGTAATAAAACAACAATTACTCAGCTGCCAGCCAATCAATACAATGTTGAACAGCTGATTATAAAAATACATTTCAACTATATTACAATTTTTAAAATTATATTAAATTACATGTATTATTTGGTTTATTATGATTTATAATAGAACATTACTTTAAATTTTGAAAGTATAATAATGCATTGAAAAAAATAAACCAAGAATTTTTGCAACATTGTAAGGCGGTGCGGAAGAGAGTTTTTTCCTCTCTTTTTTCTTCTTGTTTAAAGGTGATAGACCTCTCCATCATCAATGCCTTATAAAAAAAAGAGGAAATGAGTATAAAATAAAGACCCCCTAGCCCTAGAATACTCTAACAACATCTGGATCAGAAAAGAACAAAAATTAGTCAAGAGAGACCTAGGTAGGAAAGATAAGATAGAGAACCCAAGATTATATAAAAAAAGTGTAGATTCAACTAGAAGGTTCCTTGGAATTGCCAATCTACAACATAATTTTTTTATTTAGCGATTACTCTTTGAAAACCACCACGTTTGTGTTTTTACAACATTACTATATGAATAAATATTAGAGAATGATGATTGATGATTTCTTTACACCACTTTTCTCTTTTAAATTATATTGCACTTATTACAATAAATAAGAAAATAGAAAACTACAAAATTACAAATATAGAAATTTGTTTTGTTTAATTAATGAAAATAAAATTGAAATTCACAGACAAAAAAAAAAAAAAATCACAAACATTAAAATTCAAAATTATATTGAGAAATTACTTTCAATTTATATATCTTTAAAAGTTCATTACTATATGGTTATACTGTGTATGTGTGTGTATGTATATATATCATAATAGAACTATTAGTTTCATTAGAATCTCATTATCGTTCTTGAAATAAAAATATTGTTGTGTTTAATCTCACTGAATTATAACCATTATTTTTAAACATACTATTATCTAAAGATCACAAGTCTTGCCTCGGGGTGAGTCAGTGCCGACTCTTCACAAGTGGGTATAACAAAGAACAAGAGCATGAAATTAATTAATTAACTGTCTGTCTAAATCCAAAATATATCAACAAAGCAAAACAAAATCAAAATATTACTTAAAATGGAATTATATGAATTTTTGTAAGAACGAATATGTTTAAGATGGGTCACAGTTCAATTAAATCAGTTATAAGTCTTTAAAACATTTAAAAATTTACTATACCCAATTATAGCCTCATTGGCTGAAAGTTTATATTTGAGAACTATTGTTTTTCTGAATTAAGTATGAATTATTATATGGATCTCACCACTAATGTAGAAATTAACTTTTCTGTTTTCTTCCAATTCAAGGTAGACCAACTCGATATTATTATTCTTAAATAAACAGTAACTTTCGCAAAATCTTGATATATATTTACTCTCACTAAAAAGTTGAATTCGATGATTATTTCAGATTAAGTCTTCTTGATCTTTGGAGGCGTCCTTTCTCTGTAGAAGCTTCCATCAATCTCCCTTTTTTGCCCCACAAATTCCCTCAAGGAAATTCAAATCATGTAAATGTAAGAACTATCAAAAATATGAAAATATACAAACATCAATTCCATCACGTTACTTTTCTAACTTCATAATCTGAAAGTAATTATAAAATAGAATTTCAATAAAATCTGTAAGAAAACAATTAAAATTTACAATACCATTTCTGAATACTGAATTGTTTGTTAAACACTGTAAAATTGAGTGCTTATTTTTATTATTTTTTTTTCCTTCAACATTGCTTAGGTTTAATTGAAACCTATGTTAACCACTTAAAACAATGTTAATATTGACCAAAACTATTTGTATAATATCTAATTTTTTAATAGGAAAAAGTTAAAATTTTATTAAATGGATTTGTGGTACTTAGTTAGAAATCCAAAAGAAAAATATAGGTAGTCATAATTTGCAAATTAAACTTGCTATGTTATATACACTTCCATATTCTTAAAACTTTGCAAATTTCATGAATCACATTTTACATTAAAACTAAACAAACTCACATAATAATTTTACCACACTAGCACCAAATTACCAACCAAATATAAACAAAATAACAATAGCCTACCTCCACTGTTCAGCTTCTTCTAGAAGTAAATAATAACAATCATTATAAGTATATAATGGATAATTGATCATTTAGACATAAACCAATCAAAACAAAATTTGATGGTTAGTAGTATTCTGATTGGTAGTAGTATAAAAAAGCCCTAATATTTACACAGAACTGTCAGTTCAGCCATGTTTAGTCTAATCAAAATATGGCAACAACTTTATGGAAATGAAATCAATTGAATAATGGGTCTATATATAGCCTTTACTGTAAATCCGACTATATGACCATGGCCTGTAGGCTCGAGAGGTCAAGCAGATAGTAATTACATAATTAACTATGACGACAGACTTCTGTTGCTACAGAATACAAGAGAGATTCACAAGTTTACAATTTCTGGTGTATTTTAACTGTTTTAAAAATGAAATAACTGAGAAGTTGGTGAGTAGACTGTTTATTTATGTTGTAGTTTAATTATATAAACAGCTATGTTTATTAGTTTTAAATCCAGACATGATGTACCCATAATTAAAATTCTGTGGTAACTAAATAACTTATTTTGATAGTAAATAAGATTATATAGGTATGTTCACTTTGGCAAAATTCAAACCAACAGTTGTGAAATATGTATAAATCCTAACAAAAAAAAAATACTCAGGGATAATTTTAAAAATCTCATAAGATACAACATAAAAAGAAGAAATAAAGTAGAAATAAAAATTTAATTTTCTAGGTATGTTTACTTTTGTTAGTAATTAGAGCCATAACATAATATAAGGAATGGTTATGTCACCACAATTGCTATAAAGCTAAAACCTTCACTTCCTATAGGAACAATAACTAACAAACAAGTAATATGACTGATAGTAAATCTGTACTAATTTACTACAAATGCCTAGAGCCACCGTTTAGTTAGGGATCTCGCTTCATCAGAAGAGGTTTTCATATTAAATGTACGGTGTTGACCCACCATCATAGAAGAAATTTGGAAGCTACATTTAGTAATGAACTCTGGTTGACAATACTGTAATGGCAATGGGAATTTCAATACGATAACCATACATTACCCGACTGAAAAATTGTCTAGCATCTTCAAGGCTTTTGTGCCTCAGGTTTAGTTCAGATAAACACAAAACTGTAAAAATCACCACAGTGCTCTAGTGATTTATTTATAACAAAACTGTAAGGGTAATCAGGTCAGTTTTTGATGATAAGTAGTTTTTCATTAATAACTTTTGTTTCAATATTTTTTATATATGGACATATAATAGCTCTTATTTTTAGCTTTAAAAATCAACATTAAACTATACTCGATTGTTCTTTCTAAAATAAAACTTAAGAAAGTTATGACTAAAAAACAAAAACAAAAATAATACATATACTATATAAAAAATACTAGAGCTATCACTTCATTCAGACCACACACATCTGTGCTGTATTCTACTTTATATTTACGACATTCTAATCTGAAAAAATAATTTGTTGAAATTTACTCTACAAATACTGTGATTTATGATGCCTGTTATTCATCCATAAATTTTAATATCTAGTAAATCAACTGATCGGATTTATTTTTATTCAATTCACAGTGGAAGTAGTATTTTAGCCTTGGATGTTTTAGTGTAATTTAATACTATGGATTTAAAATATCCATTTCAATCCTTAAAATAATGTCATTAATACTTGGGATCTTGCTAATAGTTTCTTTTCTTGTTTATAATATATATATATATATATATATATATATATATATATATATATATATATATATATGTGTGTGTGTGTGTGTGTGTGTGTGTGTGTGTGTGTTTGTGTGTGTGTGTGTTAACTGACTTTGAGCTTAACATTAATATTTTAGTAAGAAGGAATTAATAAAAACTCATTTATAAAAGGTCACCATTTTATACAACATTTTTTAATTATATTTAACAAATAGGAAAACTTAGCCAGTGCTAAATTTCAACGCTCTTCAAGAAAAAATTATCCTTGTTGAAGTTTTCTAATTTCTAAGTTATTTTTTTAAAGATATTGTTTTCAAAAGTAACAACATGATCAGGTATCATTGGATAGATTTTAAAACTGCACAACACTAGATAATAGGCTGTAGTTGTATATAATTATTATCGATAAATGATTTTTTTTTTGAAATGTGACATTCATTTTTAATGTATACACAGATTTTTGTTGTTAACAAAATTATTTAACAATTTGTAAAACTGAAACAACATAAAATTTGAACCAAAACGGACTAAAATTGTGACCTCTAGAGTGTTTACTAACAAACAAACATACAAAGACATATACAGAGTCATCAAAAAAGACTTATTTCACAGTAACTGAGCAAAATAAACATTTTGTTTGTAAATGTTCAGAAACAATTCAAACTTTATATTCTACTTTAGAAAGATTCAATATGAGCTCTGTTTTGGTCGCTCTGTATACATCATAGCAATAATCATCTCCATTCATGTATGATGAGTCATCTCTGCAATCACAGCTACTAAAGCAGTAGTAATCATTTCCTGTAGATGATTCAACTTTAAATTCTACACAGAATGTATATACCCCATATGAAAAGTCCAATATTAACACAACCATTTACACCTCATAAGTAAACAAACGTTGTTGGTCATCGCCAAATTTACTGAGAATTTTATTTACAATGATCCTCTGGCTTAATTTAAAGTCTAAACTGAATTGCATAGACAAATAAACATATGTATGTATGAAACTGAATTACATATTGTTTGCGATTCCAAATTTCAAACTTAGCAGAACGCCAATTTCTTTAAATCGTTTATACCAATGAGTGAAACTATTCATACCAAAAGCATCTAATCTATAATCAAGATAGAAAGTACATGAACAGTTAATACTGATTTAAAATCCACGCTCCATAACATGCACTGCATTTTCATTTAAACGGTAGCATGTCACTGATTCACAAGCCTTAATGTTCATCCCAGGGTAAATAATGCCATACTTTACCCTCCTGCATTACAGCCCTTCGTGACCCTGATGATTAATTTCCACATTCAGTTCTGCTATCTTTTCCATTTCTTGACACCTATTCACCGCGGATCTTCCTCCACATCCTGCAGCCATCCTTTTCTTGGTCTGCCCTTCCTTCTTCTGCCATCTATTTGTCCATTAAGCAAAATTCTTGGTAATCTGGGTCTTCCATTCAATAGATATGGCCCAACCCTCTAATTCGCATGGGTCTAATGAACTGTACTACGTCCTCTCCATCAAAAAGATCTTTGAATTCTTTATTTTTTTTTAATCTGCTACTGTTTCCCTACTTTAACTGGATCAAGTATTCTTCTTAAGATTTCCCTCTCAAACACTTTCAGTACATTGAAAGTGTCACTACATACAAATGTCCAGGTTTCTGCTGTATAAATTACAACTGGACGAATAAGCATCTTATACGATCTTAATTTTGTACTTTTACAAGAAATTTTGATTGTAGTAGCTTTTAGTGATCAAAGTAGGTTCTATTATCATAATAATTCTGTTATGAATTTTGTCAGTTATTTTATTTTGATTTAGGTAAATTGTGGTACTCCTTGAAATTTGTACTGGCCAACTTCTATATCTAGTATTATCTTTCTTACTCCTTCTGTGACTTCTGTGGATGCTTTCATATATTTAATTTTTCCCTCATTTACAATAACACCTACGTTCTGCATCATCCTCTCTAGTTCTTCAAATATCTCCTTCAGGGTGTTCAAATTCCTCATTACCAAAACCACATCATCTCTACACACTACTAGTTGTCTCATTCTAAAAAAAAGCTTCCATTTAAAACCAACTTTTCCATTGTTGTAGTTCAGGGGCAAATTAAACAATGCCGCAGACAAAGCATAAGATTTATGCTAGACATTATTTCAAAATCATCATTCTTTTTTCATCCTATTATTTTTTACCTCTCATTTCTCTCAGTGTAATTTCC
The DNA here is from genome assembly GCA_963513935.1 of Aphrophora alni. Taxonomy (NCBI): domain Eukaryota; kingdom Metazoa; phylum Arthropoda; class Insecta; order Hemiptera; family Aphrophoridae; genus Aphrophora; species Aphrophora alni. Next base: position 75,540,500 of record OY740773.1, read on the forward strand.
ATTAATCTTATGATTTTAGTTGGAATTCTTAAGACTACTAATGGCAATTAGCCTTGTTCTGTTGACACTATTGAATGGTTACTTATATATTCAATAAACAATATGTGCAGATGTATACCATATTCAAAGCATTTGCCCAGAAATTGACACATGATGAATATTTGGTCAATGTTACTTCTCTCTGTTCGAAATCCATTCTGGTGTTCAGTCAAAATGTGTTCTGCATAGCCTATATATATTAAATCTTTGTAATAGTATAACAGAAAATACACGTATCTAGAAGAGTTATCCTTCAATAGTCACTTTGCAGTCTTAAAAATCGTGCATATAACGCCTACATTCTAAGTATGGGCATCTCTTCCTCTTTCCATACTTTGGTTGTTTATATATGTATTCTACATGTCAAAATATCACCTCTATAATTATTGCAGGTGTTATCTGATCTTCTCCAGAAGCCTTACCATTCTGTAGTCGGTTAATATCATCTCTTAGTTCATTTTTGTCGACAATTCTATAAAAGGTTCAACTCCTATTCTTGTTTCTTCATTTTTATCTTTTTCATACCTTTGATGTGGTTTATTTAATATTTCTTTAAATTATTCTACCCACCGATCCATAATCTTGTTTCTTCTGCTATTGTTATTCCATTCTTGTCTCTACCAGTTTCAGCTGATAGGTCTTCGTTACACTCCTTACTTTATTGTACAAATCCCTTATTTTTTTCTGTTTGTAAAATATCTCAATTTGTTGCACTTTCTTCTTCATGTAATCTCTTTTTTTCTACCTGGACATATGACTTGCTTTTCTTGTGTTATTTCTATATAGTTCAATATTTAGTCTGGTTTTCCTTGAAACATCTTTATTCTGTCTTCATTATTTTTCAGTATCACTCACTTACATTCAAACCACTATGAGCTCCTATCTCTATTCACTTCCTCATAAGATAATCTACAGTGCTTGATACTACCATTTTAATATTGCCCTACAGTTTCTAAAGATCTTGGTTCATTTACAAATTCTCTTGCACTAATGGAATATAGCTACTTCAATATAGTTCATCTTCCAGTTTAGCAGCATTCTATTTCCTCTTTCTTACTCCTTTATCTTTTTGCACAATCAATAGTTTTTCCCTTATCATAACTCTCACCAAAAAATGATCAGAATCTCCATCCCCATTAGGACCTCATTAGGAAAAATGATTAGGACCTCTCATTGTTCTCCATCCACCCACAAGAGGCATGCTTTTTGGTCACAAGGACATGGTCTAACTGGTTTGTTTGATTCATGCCTACCACTTGCCACATTCCTTGGTGTATCCTCTTTTATTACCATACTACCATACTTCAGTGTGACCTTAATTACCATACTATATATGCTCGCAAATTGTCTTATAATTTTCTCGTTTCCACTAGTTTCATCACGCATATTATACTTCCCAGTTACACTCTGCATAAAATATTCCTTGTCAAACCTGGCATTAAAATCACCCCAGGTGACTACCATGTCATAATTGGGTATCTCGCCACACATTTTAAAAGGCTGTCGTAAAACTCATCTTTCTCTTCATGACATTTTTCTTCTGTTGGGATACGTGCTGTTATAAATGTTATATTTCTAATGTTTTCTTTGATTCTAATTTTATAAACTCTGTCACATAGCCAGTCCTATTAATCTCTTCATTATTCTTTTACTGATTATACATCCTGCACCAAATCTCCAATTCTAGAATTTGGCCCACTGAAAATGAGAAAACAATATTGATGATAAAAAGAGTATTTTTCATCAATATCCATTTACAACATATTTTCCCATCAGTTCCTTAGTTTATTGACATATGCTATCCTCTAACGCTGTCCCGCACCGGAGACACGAATGGGGGAGTATTTTAAAACTCCAGAATCAATTTGAGCACCAAGATCAATCACATTTCCAACTTATCACCCAGGAACCGAAAATCTGAATTCCTTTCTGAATTACTTAAAATAGTTTTATTTTACTATGTAAAATTGTTAATTTTAAGACCACACCCCCAACCTGAAGGCTCAGAGACTCTTCTGTCAAGGTTACCTTATCACACACTTAGCCGAGAAGATTTAGTTTTAAAAACACTCCAACTAGGGGCTGAGATTTTTTAATTATGTAAACAGACAAGTCTGCCAACTAGAGCATTTCTTGATATTTATCTGTTACACCTAATTGACATCAGTCCATCCATCAAGACTCAAAAATCACACTATTCCTTTTTACTCAGGTTTGGGACTGACTCTGGCCATTGCCCTACATTTTGTACATGTGTTGGGACTTTTTTTTCTTTTTTTTGAAGACTCAAAATTTAGGGTTAGCTATAAGGAAAAAAACACAAAATTACATTATTATCAAAATTGGCACCAACAATTTTGATCATATTTTGCTAGTGTAGTCTCTACGGACACAAAACAAAATTTTATGGTTGCAAACTCTTTTGGCAAGAGTTATTGGTTAAAATAAAAAATCGGCTACAGGGCAGTAATAAAATATGTAATTTCCAAAATCAACTCTATCGATTTCGTTCACATTTTGGTGAATGCAAAGGTAAATGATGTAACATGTGTGCAAAATCGCTATGACACTACAAGCATAATTAGGGGGAAATATGAACCCCATCATTATGCTAAGCATGGATTAATGGTATAAGTGATCAAGTTAAGGCCCTTATTTAAATATATAAATATTTGTTCAGAAGGCGGTTATGGTTTATTTCAAAGGTTTTTGTTTTTATTCTCTCGGTCATCATTACTTTATAAAAATAAAAGAAGAAAAGAGTATAAAGTAAAAACCCCTAGACTACAAATACTCAAATAATGTCAGGGTCAGAAGAAAACAAGAGTTAAACTGATAGAAAAGAGAGGAATCTAACTCAAGACTGTGAACAAAGGTGTAAATAAAATTAGGATCACTCAGGATTGGCAAGCCCATAAACACTATAGTGATTCCCTGAGGAAGATATTTAAAAGGGATAAAACTATAACACTAAAACAATTACAAACAAAATGCTAACTAAACATCACAATGAAACACCTACTCAACCATTTATCTATTGCTTCTCAAATAAATTGGAAACAACAATTTTTGTAGACTCGTATCAAATTAATAAAATTATATTTCCCACTTGCTAATTTATATTCGATGAAGACGGATTTTTAAACTTCATCATGATACCAAAACTACCTACCTAAATTAAAATTAGTAATAGCAGGAATAAATTTTAATACATCTTGACTGAGACAAAACTGGCACTTTGACGTTTTCTTAAAAAAGTGGCTTAAATACAGGCATTACAGTATATTAGGCTAAGATATAACATGTCATACAAAAATGAGTCAATTACGTATTTTAATTATTGTTAGTACCTGGATATCTTCTGTTATAGAACGATACGCATCTTTAGTTTAGTTTATTAATAAACATGCCAGCCAAATAATCTAAATACACATAAGAGACAGGTGGCCAAAAAGTTCTTGGTATGAAACACAGTCGTATCTTTGTAATTTTCCAGTAGTTCCTGAAGATTATCTCTCAGCAGCTCGCAACAATTATTACTGATGGCCTTATCACATTGATTGTGGTTTTTTAGTAGCTATTTTTTTTCATAGGAGCATTAGAAACAGGGATATTTTTTTAAAACTAAAAAACAGTCCCATCTTAAATTGTTAATACCAAAATACTCCCGGTTTATAATGTCTTATGTTACTTGACTATATGATTTGTAATCATTATCAAAAACAATTATTACAGACACCACAGAACACTAAATCTTATTTAACCTACCAGTTTAATGAAACAAATTTAAACATTATTAAAACTTCTTTATATAAATATATAATGAGCCCTTTAGATTCTATAGGCCTACATGCAGCACACTACAAATAAATGAAAATTACTTTTCAAAAATAATTGGCATAAAAACAAAAATTAATCATGGCAAAATGAAAAAGTTTAATAAGATCATCTATTTGATTATTTATTTACTTTTTGGTGCGCGTGGCGGTGACCGAATGAACTACAGCCCGGGCCATGGCCCGCAGCGAATATGTTAATAGCCTAAATAATAAAGAACTCATAGGTAGCAGTGTATGGTGAAAAAATACCAACAAAAACCTTGACAAAACAACAAAAATTCATATTTCAGCATGACGTTACAAATTTCTGCAACATAATATCTAGGAGGTATGTCACACGAAACATCATTCTCGATGTATTGGACGATGTAAATACAGAAGCAGGCCTATATAAACTACCACAAAATACAATCAATACTTACATTTTTTTTATTTTATTTTATTTTATTTTATTTTTTACATAATTAAATATATTTGGTGCATTAAAAATGGTGTCCGTTGGACAAATCCTATATTCAGTAAGATGTGAATTATACATAATAATGTACGTAATTAACAATTTCACAACATAGAAATAAATATTCAACATATATGCTGCAATGCATATATACCGGTTAAGGTCCATTAAGAGAATTAGACGTTAAAATAGGATAGTTGGCTATACGAATTTTTACCTTACAAGGTCAAGTAAGGTGCCTATATATATATATATATATATATATATATATATATATATATATACACATACATATAAATTTGAAGGGAAAAAATGATGAAATTGTGGGTATGTTCATAAGCAGTATCCCATTCAAGTACTAACCGTGTTCAATTTCCGTGATCTAAAAATGCATTGAATTCTGTAGTTTTTAAATTGTTATTTTTTAGTGTAAAAGTTAGCTCCTCATTGAAAACTTATTTTATTATTAATTAATAAGGTATGTAGAACATGATTTTTTTAAATCTCCAAAAGACCGGTTGAAGTCACAGTAAACAATTACCTGCATATTTACCTACACTACACTTTGTACATCAAGAATCCATCTTGCAAAGTAACAATGTTATAACTTACAAAAACCAAAGAATAATCACACTATTAGACTATACTTTTTTTAACAGGGATAGGCCTAACTGTTTTTGTTAAAAGAAAATTCTGATACTAGTAGCTACAGTAATCTTAGTATATTTAGTAAATTAATTTGGCTTTGTTAATGACATAAGCTGATGTGACATCTGTAGGTCCAGTAAATATAATTAAGGGTAAATGTCCAGTTCATACTGTGTTGCGATTTAATATAGAAATTTCATGAAAATGTGTTTTGCATACCTCATTATTAAATAATTGGATTATCCTTAAGCTGGGAATACCCTTTTCAAGCACCAAAATCCATTATTTCCGTCATAAATAAGCAATTTAAAGGTAAATTAACCTTATAATCCAAGGATTTAGTACTTTTAAATTGCTTATTTTTTACAGAAATAATGGATTTTGATACTTGAAAAAGATCTTCCCAGCTTAAGGATGATCCAATTGTTTCATAATGAGGTATGTAAAACACGATTTCATAAAATTTCTATATTAAATCGCAACATAGTGTCCAACTGAACATTTACCAAAATTTCTATATTAATTCACAATGCGGTATGAACTGGACATTTACCTAATTAGGCTACTTGTTGGCGTAAACAATATAAAATTATGGTAAATATGGAGAGAGGTTGTCCGATCTCAGCAATTGCACTTCAAATTAAGCATTTTTTCGTCAAGTAGATACTCATTTTCAATCCAAGAAGTTTTATATCTCTCACAATTCAATATTTACTAAACAATCTTTAAAATTGACACATTTGTAACATATTCAATCATATAGCCATAATGAAATCACTTGTGGGGCGCATGCACACTTCATTCACTGCTACAGGTTGATATTACTGTGCTTCTATGATGACTAGGTCTCTGAAATACGGACCTAGGTAAAGAATTATAAGTCAAGAAAGGTAAATATATAATGACCTTCCTTGACCTGTAGTTCTTTAACTAGATGTGGATAGGGGTAATTATGCAATCGACTGCCATAAGGTTATTAGGTACTTACGTATTAACGCCACCGCAGCAAGTTTGCACATATATATAAGGTTTGGCCAGGTGTTTATGTGTGTGTGTGTATATATATATATATATATATATAGAGAGAGAGAGCTACCTGGCCAAACCTGTCATGATATATAATTATATCGCAAAGTAAGCAAATATTGGTGCATATATATGTGCGCAAAGTTGCTGCAGTGGCGTTAATACGTAAGTACCGGTTATTATTACTAGCTGAAAGTTGACAATTTTATATAAAACACCTTCTCTATAAATAACATCTTCCATCAGCGCGATTTACACTTTTGAATGGTCAAAATCCATTATTTATGTCAAAAACAAGTTATTTAAGAAAACAGTTTTCAAGCATTTTCAGGTTACGAATATCAAAAACACTCGTTAAAAAAATGTCACAAGTTACTATTACTTAAATGCCACTATGAAAACATAATCTGAAGTTCCTTTACTAGGTCTATAAGGTAATTAATTATAAATATATGGACCTTATGGACCTAGTAAAGGAATACAAAATCTGTAGTTCGTTTACTAGTTCCTTAAGGTATATAACTTCCAGACCTATATTTCGTTAAGTATGATGTTAATGAAAGAATCATGAACTGTAGTTCCTTTACTAGGTCTATAAGATAATATATATAATTACTTTACGGACCTAGTAAAGGAATACAAGATCTGTAGTTTCTTTAATAGGTGATTCACGAGTTGTCATAGATCGTAATGACTTCAGACAACGTAACCTGAGAATGCCTGAAAACTGTGTTCTTAAATAGCTCGTTTTGGACATAAATAATGGATTTCAACCATTCAAAAGTGTAAATCTTGCTAAAAAAGGTGTTATTTATAGAACAGAAGGTGTTTTATATCAAATTGTCAATATTTAGCCAGTAAAAAGCTTGTGGCAATCGACTGCATAATTACCTGATTAGGTAACCAATTGCCTGACCTGGTTAAACTGACAGTTCTTAAAACAGAACTATTTGCGCAGAATAAAAAAACAACTATAGATTTTACTGTAAAATGATGAAATATTTATCGAAATAATCTCAAAATACCATAAAAGAGTCATTTTAAAACGCTATTTTAAGACAGAAATAATTAATTGTGAAAGATAAGAAGTGAAATGCTTCGAAGTACTGAAATGATGGTTAAAAGGCTATTTTGAAGAGGAAATGCTGAGATTCGCATTAAAATCGAACGGACAAGCTCTCTCCATATTAACCAAAATTATTTATTAAATTAACAATTAAAAAATTTAACTTAAACATTTCCATCCTTCTTAATAGGGTAGGTCTAATCCTAAAAAAGACAACATCCTAAGTTAAAATTAATTGTAGTCTAAATTAGAAACTTACCAACTAAACGCTTCCATTGACCGTTATATACTGATGTGTAACATAATTACAGCTTTTAAGCTTAATGTGCTGCTTGTTCACATTATAACAAGCCACACTTCATTTTAAAAACAACACCAAAAATTTAAATACCTGACCAAAAACTCACAACCTTCTTTTGTACCAAAACTATGACATTTTAAAATCAGCTGGCCAAACATCTGATTAACTGTAGAAATGAGGAAGTGTTATTTTCGTAGATGTTGCAGTAGGCGGTTTTTGGAATTTACCTGAACGATAATAGTGAGATCATGTAAATGACGAGCCAATGTAAATGACTAATTCTCTTGGAATGTTTTGTGTAGGCATCATGAAACGTAATTTTATACACAAAGCATTAACATCTATAGAGAATAATTCAGACTCAATAAATAAATTTTCTACCTGGGAATGAATATATTATTAGTAATGTATATATTTAAAATATATTTTAATACAAACATGCATGTACAATAATTGTTAAACTGTCCATTTATTCTGTCACCCGAAACTTTATAATCCCACAAATTTGCTTTTATTTTTAATTATATTTCAATTAATTAAAATTCATAATACAATAATATGAATATTTAGATCAAAATATGTACAAAATTAACAAAACAGTCACTTGCAGTCTCTCAATAATGGGCCGAAGAAGACTTTTAATATTAAAATACTAAGGTAAGATAACTGGCTAAACGAGGTATCTGGATACTGTTATATATGAATATACAGTACAGGTGATTAAGGAAGAAAGAAACGGAGAAACTTTCAGAACGTGTTCTAAATAATGTGAATATAAAGAGAGAAAAATTCATATAAATATAGGTCCGGAAATACTTCGGTTTACAGTTATCCGCCATTTTTATTTTATTTTTCTTACAGAAATTTAATATCTTTAGTTGTAGGAAATATATTTAATTCTAATTTTGTATATATATTTGGTATAACATCTTTTACCCAGCTACAAAAATCCAATATATCCTTACATCTATTTTTAAAATGGCAGCCATTTACCATTTTTAATGTGAAATATGTCGAAAACCACTAACTTTACAAAATTATTTTCAAGAAACAGAAATATCCTTTTTTAATAAAAAAACAAAACTATTTTTTATGTAACTAAAAGATAACCGAGTTATTGGCTAAAAACTAAACATTTTGTATCTTTGTAGTTGTTCATAAATCCAAAATTACTCCAAAACCTAATTATGAGAAAAATCATTGAATTGAAGTCCATAATAATTTATTACAAACTTACAAAAAAGGGTTGTATCACACCAAATCAAATTAGAACTGTAAAATTTTTTTAAAAGTCACTTCCTTAAATAGGGCTGTGCTGTGTAGATTACCTCCATTGGGAAGTTTTGCAGCGCACCCTTCAGGTATCAACTATGATATCTGCTACCCTGGTAGGATACACAAATATCCGTGTTCTGTGGGTGACAGTAATTTAATTGTTCTGAGTCATGTTCCGTCCGTGGGGATGATAGTTCCCTCTGGTAATAACCAAGGGCGTACCCAGGATCAAAACTAGGGGGGGGGGCAAGCCATGGTCATTCAATATACAATTGATTATTAAAATAGCTATTTCAAGAATTGTATTAAATTCCAGCAACAAAATGTATAATAAAGATTTATTTTTTTGTTTCCAGGGGGGGGGCAGCTGCCCCTCGCTGTGTACGCCCATGGTAATAACATTGATGTATGGTACTTCCAGTTTAATGATATCTTGATGGTTGAAATCACAAATTGTCGAGTTTATAATCCAGAAAGTAATGGAGAGTAATTAAGATTAAGATTAAGATTAAAGATGGGGTGGAGACCCTCTTCAAGAAGGTCTCCCTGCACGTCAACCATCGGTTTATTGTGCCCCCTATGTGCCGTTCCTGATAGATTAGAACCCTGTTCCTCGAACGAGCTTCAGGATTTTCTCCACCAAGTACGTGTCCTCTTCATCTCCTGGTTGCAGGATACCAAAGAGCTCCCTCCTTCTGCGCTCCAGCATCCCACAATCGAATATGATGTGTCTTGCTGATTCCACGGCCTGCTGGCAGAGCCGACAGCTTTGGTCGCCTTCAAAGACTCCCACTGTTGCAAGATGTTTCCTGAACTGACCATGTCCAGTGATAAGTCCTACTGCTCTTTTAAGCTGTAGCCTGTCTAACTTGATCAATGACTTCGTAAGGTTGTTACTAGGTCCGTTGATTAGCTGTTTACTCTGTGTGAGCCCTGGAGTCCTATGACATCTCTGGCGTAGCTCTTCCTTGGCCCAGTTGTTAACTGCGCTTTTAGCTATGTTGCGGCTGATACAGCACATTGGTTCTGGCCCCATGAAGGGTGTGGATGCTCCTTTCTTAGCGAGGGTATCTGCCATCTCATTACCTTGGATGCCACGATGACCTGGCACCCATCTTAATTCCACCATGTTCCTTGTGGAGAGTTTCTTTAGTGTTAAGAGGCAGTCCTTCACCAATTTCGAAGTGATTAATACTGAGTCTAGCGCTTTAAGTGCTGCTTGACTGTCAGAAAGAATGAGGATTTGTCTGTCTCGAAGGCCTTTTGACAAACCCAAATGGGCACAAGCAGTGATAGCTAGTATCTCTGCTTGAAATACCGTACAGTGCGTCCCAAGACTCACACTAATGTTAGTCCTTGGTGATGAGCTGTATACTCCATAACCTGAGTTTCCTTCCATAAGTGACCCATCCGTGTACCAGACAAGAGTCCCTCTGGAAGAACCCGGTTTGTTGTTTCCTTCCCAGTCTTCCCGGTTACCTAAGGTTACCGTGAAGGGTCTGTTGAAGACATACTCAGTGTGCATTGCGTCTGGCACCATGTCTAGCACCGAGTTTTTAAGTACGGTGTCAACTATGTCAGAGTGTCCTGCTCCAGGCAAGCCCTTCCGCCACTCATTAACACACGTCAGTCTATAGGCGGATTTCCTTGCCTCTGACATTATGTAGATGTCAAGAGGCGGGAGTCCGAGAAGAACCTCCAGAGCAGCTGTTGGGCTGCTTCTGAAAGCTCCAGTTATACACAAGCATGCAAGTCTTTGCAGGCTTGTTAGTTTGCTTCCTGCAGTGGTTTGGCATGATTTCTTCCACCAGACCACCGCTCCGTATGTAATTTGGGGTCTGATCACTGCTTCATATAGCCAAAAGGCTATGTGAGGCTTAAGTCCCCAGGTAGTACCAATAAAGCGTCTGGCTGTCATTAGCGCCCATTTCGCCTTATGTATTAAGTTGTCCAGATGTACGTTCCATGTCAGCTTTTGATCAAGGGTTACTCCAAGATATTTTGCCGACATGGACATATTTATCCGTGTGTTGTCCATGGATATCCTATCCAGGGCTGTCAAGTTTCTCCTCCTAGTGAAGGGAACTATGGTGGTTTTGCTTGGGTTGACGTTGAGGCCTTCCCTTGCGCACCACAACTTCACCTGTCTCAGATTACTGTTCATGATATCCGAGACAGTGTAGTCACTTTTTCCAATGACCAAGATTGCTATGTCATCTGCATAGCCTTGGATGTATGTTCCTGTTTGGCTAATTTCCGTAAGGAGATCATCCACCACCATGCTCCACAATAGAGGTGATAGAACACCTCCCTGTGGGCAACCTCTTGTGGCAGCGACCTCCAGCGAATTACCAAGCAGGGAGCTTTGAATGCGTCTGCTTGTTAGCATTGAATGAACCCATCTTGTTACAGCCGGGTTCACCTCTCGCTCTTTCAGTCTGCGCACTATTGATCCAAATAAAGTATTGTCAAATGCACCTTCTATGTCCAAGAAGGCGCACAGTGCTATTTCCTTCCTTTCCAGTGTGTCCTCGATCCTGCCCACAAGATTATGTAGAGCAGACTCACAGGATTTACCAGGTTGGTAGGCATGTTGATTGCGATGAAGAGGTGTCCCTAAGAGCACCCCTTCCCTAATGTGTCTCTCAACCAACCTCTCCAATGTTTTCAACAGAAACGAGGATAGGCTGATAGGTCGATAAGCTTTGGCGTCACAATAGCTTGCTTTGCCACGCTTAGGAATAAACATAACTCTGCTGACCCTCCACGCCTGCGGAATGTAGCCATATGCTACGCTGGCTCTGGATAGCTTGCAGATCAGTTGTATCAAGGCGTCAGGTCCCTCCTGCAATAATGCAGGATAGATCCCGTCTCCGCCTGGTGATTTAAACGGGCTAAATTTGTTTATAGCCCATTTTAGTTTAGAAATAGTGACAATTTTCCTGGCTATCTTCCAGTCTGCCCGGGATGCCCTTGGCCAAGAGCTGTCCCCAGCTAGACTTAGACCGCCGTCCATATTGTCACTACTTGTGCAACCAGGGAAGTGAGTTTCAAGTAGTAACTTGAGCGTCTCTTCCGCTGTTTTGGTATACTCTCCTGTTGGTTTCCGCAAGGTGCCTACAGGATTGTAAGGTTTAGAAGCCATAACTTGTTGCAGTCTTGCTGCCTCCTTTTGGCTGTTCACTTTTTGGGTGAATGCCTTCCAGGAATCAAGCTTAGCTTTTTTGATAGCTTTGCTGTATGTGGTGAGAGCTAAATGATACTCCCTCCAATCACCGCTCCGCTTAGAGGCATTGAAAAGCCTTCTTATTTGTTTCCTTTTGCGACCGAGATCCTGTGACCACCATCTTGTGTTAGGTCTACCTGATCTCGTCCGCAGAGGACAGTTATCCTGATAGCAGTCCATGATGGCATCCCGAAGCGAGGACGCCACCCTGTCTACATCCGGAAATGTTGCAATGTCTCCTTGCATGGACCCAAGTACCGTCGACAGTTGGTCTGAATAGGACCCCCAGTCCGTCGACCTCGGGTCTCGAAAGAGAGATTGGATGGTTGATGCCTCTAGATGAAACATTATATATTTGTGATCTGAGAGGGAGGCTTCTGTTGAAACATGCCAGTTCCCAATCAGTTTTGCAATATTTTCTGTACAAAAAGTAATGTCTATAACCTCGCTCCTGATTTTGTTAGAGAAGGTCGGTGTATTTCCTACATTAACAATTTGTAAGTTATTAGACAAGAGAAAATCAAATAATGACTCATCCCTTGTATTAGTATCAGTGCTGCCCCAGCCTAGGCGATGATGAGCGTTGGCATCACATCCCACCAGAAGCTGCTGCCGCCTGACGGTAGTTGACTCCACCAGGAGTTCTAGATCCCTAGATGGAGGAGGAGTTCTGACGTCATAGGGTAGGTAGACGGAGCTAAAAATTGGACCATCCTTTTCCTTCCCATTGCGCCAGTAAATCATCACCGTAGTGATGTCTCTAGAACAGAAATCCATTAGGGGCAAGCATTGCAAACCTGACCTTACAAGTATGCAGGTTCGGTTATTATTAATAGTATTACAGTGTATAAGCTTACCTTTTGCATCGCCTAGTCCGGCAATCCGGCTTCGGTGGAGCCAGGGCTCCAGGACCAGAGCCAGGTCGATGTTGGACCTAATGAAGGTCTGACAGAAGGAGGCCGAAGCCGCCTTACTGTGATGAAGGTTTACCTGTAGGACCCTCAGCATTGTCTTTTCCTGACAAGAAGACAAGAGAGACTTGCCAGAGTCCTACATGCGCCTTACACCCTGCTGCTTTTATGGCTGCAAGGGAGAAATCATCCACCAGGAGAACGAAGGTACGACCTTTTGGGTCCTCCTTCGTTGCCAGTGTTTTCCACTCTCCGACCCTAAGGCTCAGATTCTGTTTGTCGAGCATCTCTAGGATCCTTTCAGGAGTCTCTTCCAGCTCAGCAGGTGCTCTGAAGAACACCTTAGTCGCCCGAAGAATATCCTTCTTATCACCAACGATAAGCTCGACATCCTCGCCAAGGGGTCTGACATTGGAGATGAGTTTCACCAGCCAAGATTTACTGATGAGATTAGAGCACGAAATTATCAGTGCTCCTTTCTCCATGTAAGAGCCTGAAAAGACTGGATATGATCCGTCCTCCAGGCACTCAAACTTTGCCATGATGGCTTTTTGGACTGTCCTGCCCTGTTCCTCGGAGAGCTTGTCCTCGGGGAATCTTTTGGGCACAACTGCCATTTTAATTGAGGCTAGAGCTTCCCTAAACGAGGTACTGGGTTGCGCCGATGTCGATGCACCGTGCTCACCAGACTGTTTGGGTCTCTTCCTTTGAGCTTCAATGGAAGGAGGAGTCGGAGCTTCGGCTCTGCCGCGCTTCTGTCTTCCTTCCTTGATAGCAGGAACATCGGGGGCTGTCAAGGCAGCCCCTTTGTTCTTACGTTTATTGAACTTCTTAGGGTCAAAGTCGTTACCAAACTTTGCCTTCAAAGCTCGTTTCCTCTCTGCTTTAGACATCCTCGGCTTACTTTGGGCCATATTGAGCGTGACCAACTGCTTAGTAGCGTCCGTCAGCTCAGCCGTGAAGCCGGGGGTGTCAGGATTTTCCAAGAGGAGGTCTTCATCCAGCTCAAGGCCCGATTCAACCTCCTCCCTTACCACCTCCATGTCCACAGATTTCGAAGCCTGCTTAGTGGCTGCTTCTTGTCTGTTTTCATGGGGTGTTTCTTGGTTTGGTGTATGGACCGTGTAAGCATGCTCTGAGCCTGCTTCCGGTCCTGGTTTTGCGGCCGAGCTTCCAGCTTGTGACTGGTACTCCGCCGAGGTTTTTTCATTTTTTTTTATTGTTTGGTCCATAAAGTTCCCACGATTAAAGCAGGGTTACTAAAGGTCTACCACACAGAGCCCGCATGCATGGCAAGGCTAAATACCCTGAGAGGTCGCCAGGTATCTCAGGAGCTCTTACCCCGTTAAATGTACCATAACCCAGGTACCATTCATCTCCTCGGCACGGGTGAGTAGAACCACCTTGAGATTGGGGATTTAGATTCAGGGTTTACTCCCTTAGATCCGTCAGATTCAGCCTAGACCTAAGTCCAGCGCAGGGTCACCTCGTGCAGGATGCAACTCTTCGTTGCATAGGCCCAACTCTTTTCATAGCAGAGTGAGCCAACTCCAACGGTCTTGAGTGTAAAATGATACACCCCTGAGAACAAGGGAATGAGTGTCAATTCCTTCATGACGCCCACCTCCTCGCCCTCTCGACAACCAAGTTTAGTAACTTGATCCCGCCGCAGCGGCCCAAATCAAATTAGAACTGTAAAATTTTTTTAAAAGTCACTTCCTTAAATAGGGCTGTGCTGTGTAGATTACCTCCATTGGGAAGTTTTGCAGCGCACCCTTCAGGTATCAACTATGATATCTGCTACCCTGGTAGGATACACAAATATCCGTGTTCTGTGGGTGACAGTAATTTAATTGTTCTGAGTCATGTTCCGTCCGTGGGGATGATAGTTCCCTCTGGTAATAACCAAGGGCGTACCCAGGATCAAAACTAGGGGGGGGGGCAAGCCATGGTCATTCAATATACAATTGATTATTAAAATAGCTATTTCAAGAATTGTATTAAATTCCAGCAACAAAATGTATAATAAAGATTTATTTTTTTGTTTCCAGGGGGGGGGGGGCAGCTGCCCCTCGCTGTGTACGCCCATGGTAATAACATTGATGTATGGTACTTCCAGTTTAATGATATTTTGATGGTTGAAATCACAAATTGTCGAGTTTATAATCCAGAAAGTAATGGAGAGTAATAGTATTGGTCTAAATTTGTTTTAGGTGTGGATAAGGTCATTTGTTTTGTTTTCTTTGTTTTTTTGTTAAGCGGGAGTTTAGGAGTTTGAGGTCAGTAAGTAAAAGGTTTAGGGGTACGGTCATATATGTGGAAACATTATTATTTCTACAGTTAGTGCTTATGGTATCTGATATAGCAAATTAAGCAATATAAAATAGTTATTTTTTTGTCTCACTACATAGTTTCACACAATTTTATTATTTTCAAATAAATATATTGTTTTGGAAGTTCTGAAAGTCATTGTGTACTGTCTGCAGTACTGCTGATATATTCTTCATATATGCCTCTAGTGATGTCGCTACCGTCACCAAATATATGTGGTTATCTTTGATCATTTGCTAAATGTTGTTCAAGTAGTTGTTGACCGTTTCTTCAAATGGCGTGATGACGTGTAGTTCATCGTCTGTCACACTGCTGCAACATCAATGAAAAATGTCGCCGATTGAAGATATTCCCCTTAGAGATCTGTAGTTACTGATGTTGATCCAGTTGTGGGTTGAGACTATGTGTTTAAAAAACGTTAAAAACTTCCTGGAACAAACTTATTTTAAAGTATCAATTTTTTGTTATTGACCTTAGTCGCCATGAGCTAAGGAAATATCATGTATAAATATTAGTATTTTATACGACACTATTTCGTAGTTGATAAGTGTGATTTTGTTATTATTTTCTTGTGCAAATTGCTTGGGGTTTTTAGGGTCCTTTATCAACACTAGGTCTCCTATGTAGAATTCCATTTCCATGTGCTTTCATTGTGCCATTCGCATTTTTTGTTTTGTGTCCATTTTAAAGATTATGGTAAGTCTTTTCTTACCTTATTCTATTTTTACCACTGGTAAATTTGTCATGAGCTGGTATGTTTGGAAGTAATGCTAAGTCTATGGGTTGGTTAGATTCAACCCATGCATGTAATAAATAAAATGGTGAGTGTCCCTTGGAAGCATCTTTCACTAAATTGTATGCTAAAGTCACTAATATTACATATTTGTTCCAATCATTTTGGTTTTTGTTGACGTAGCAGTGCAACATATTTATTAACGTTCCATCTTTCAGCTATTCCTTGACTTTACAGTCTGTAGGCTGTCAAATTTTGTTGTGTTATCCCTAAAGTTTTGTACAGTTGTTTTAAATATTAGGCTACAAAATGTGTTCCTCTGTGCTAAGAAGTATGTCATTTTTTAAACAATAAAAAACTTTAAAAAAATTTATTTCATTTTTGTATTACTTTATGGGAGCTAAAATTTTTAATTTGGAGCTAAAAATGTGATTTTGTAAGAATTATTAAATTACTACAATTTTTGGTTGAATGAAAATTTTTGTGTAATTGATTAAATTGTGCTTAATTAAACTTACTTAGATTTAATAAGTGTACATAAAATTTAATGATACTTGAACCATTTGAATTCAAAATATTTTCTAAAGTGTTGATGTTTTATTAAAGAAAACAATGTTAAAGTAACATGAAAATAACATAATATTGTAATCTCGTAGATGTATACTTACTTTCCGAATGCACTATATACTAATGCAATAATACTGTAATAGAAATATTTTATTCTTTATAATTTTTAATTTAACTATATGTACTATCACATTTTTATACCATCTTGTGTGCTCTGTCTTGTATTTTAAACTAATTTATTATTTGTTTATAGAATTTTATTTTTGCCCAACTAAAGTCTTTGAGTTTTCTTTCAAAATTTTTGAAGAAAATTAGAGCTACTCCTTTAAGATACATTGGAACGTACATAGTTTTCTTTTCCTCCATCCAACTATTCGCTAAGGATGTTGTAATACTCAATTTTTAAATTTTGCTTTGGTACCAAAATATCAGCTGAATTGCTGAAAAGGAATTTTTATGATTGGTTGAAAGAAAGGCGACGCAAGTCAAGTTGATGTCTGTAAATAACATTTGAAATAAGGGAAAGAAAAATTAAAATAGATTTCCAAAAATATGTATTTAAAATAAATAATGTTTAGTTTTAAGATAGAATGAGTATTGGATTGAAAATTTGATTTGGACAATGTCCGTGGAACTTGAAAGGTGAACCCTGTACTAGGATGTTAAGCGTGCAAGCTCAACGTTAATATTTAGTAGAGAAATGGTGTCTAAAGTGAACAGATGTGTTTGTGAGTGGTGAAAGAAACATTTAGAGGACAATGAAATTTGTCTTTGAGTGATTTTTTGAACTTATGAATAATGTAATTTAATTTTTTAGTCGAGAGATAGAGTCCATAGTGATTGGACGTGTGTTTGATTTGTGAAAGAAAGATTTGGAGAACAATGAAATTTGTCTTTGAGTTATGAACAATGTAATTTAATGTTTAAGAGTCTGGAGATGGCATCTAAGGTGATCGGACGTATTTTTGAGTCAAGAGACAAAGTTCAAAGTGGGCGGACATAATTTTCAGTAGTAATCGAAACAATTTCAA
This sequence comes from Aphrophora alni, assembly GCA_963513935.1. NCBI lineage: Eukaryota > Metazoa > Arthropoda > Insecta > Hemiptera > Aphrophoridae > Aphrophora > Aphrophora alni. The sequence goes on from OY740773.1 coordinate 75,557,950, forward strand.
AATAGTGAAAACGAGTAATATTAACAAAGACTGTTGTTGTTGAAAGGTGATTTCGAGAGACAGACAAGTTTTCATTTTGAACATTATGCAAACAGTGACGGAGTTATCATCAGGAAACTAACACATCAGAGAACTGCAATGAACAATCTTTACTGCAATATAGGACTGGTAACTGGTGTTAAAAAACACCCAAAATTAAATATTGTAAAACCATTTTAGATTAATTATTATTTGATGTATTAGTTATAAGTTTAATGATTTTGATATTTTCTTTTTATAATTTTATTACTTTGCTATTAAAAATTTTAACGATGCCTACTGAAAAGAATAATTTTGTTGAGATAAAATAATTTTAAAATACTTAAAATAAATAAGCCTAATCAACTCATTTTTATGAGTAATTTTCTAGAACTTTCAACTCAACATTTAAACTAAAGATTTAAGATTTTGACATTCTTAAAAGGTATTCTAAACTCAGCCGCCCAGCCGAAAAGTTTTTGTCCACTCTGCCAAGTACAGATGGATTTGATTTACAAGTACAGAAGCAATTGTTGAAATTCTTAAGAATTTTCTCTTACGCAAAGGGACCGTTAAATTCCTGCTTGTTCAGGCATACAAGCTTTGGTGATTTCCATAGAGAGGCCTTAACACTTTTTATTCCAGCTAAGCGGAGAAGCATTTTGGAGCGGGATCTTTTCTATCGTCCTCAGAGACATAGAGAGACTCTGCACCAATATGTTCATGCTATAAAACTGGCTGCTCAATTACTTCTGATTGAAAAATCAGAAAAGGACATTACTGGGGTAATAGTAGACTGGCTCTCCCCTGAGGTTCGCAATTGCTTGGTGTTTGAACAAAGACCAATCAGCTTTGGGGACCTTGATAGAATATGTGGTCAAGTAAACAACATCCTCTACACAGACCATGAGAGGGCTAACTTGGGGTCTAATCACAATACGAGTAGGAACTCCAGTCAATTTGGGGAAAGTAGAAATCTAATCATTTGTCTTAGATGTGGTCAAAAGGGACACATTAGTCCACATTGCCCCTCTTGCAAACTGACTCAGGGAAATCAAAATTCTAACCAGGCAACCTGGTCAAAAAAACGCGTCAAGGAGGTAAACTTGGTTGGTAGTTTACTATGTTCTCCCAAAGTCCAACCCCAAAAATTTAAACCCAAAAATAATGTTAGATCTGGCATAACGCGTGTCCTTAAGAAAACCAAATATAACATTAGGGACACCAAGAGGAGTACCAAGTCCGTTTGTAGGGGGAGCCCTAAGGGTTCCGAAAACATCAACTTGACTCCTAAATGTATTTTGTGTAACCGATCTGGTCACTACATCTTGGAGTGTGCTAAATTTGTTAAACCCAGGCGGAGGTGTTGTGCGCCCTCGAACTGGCCAAGCGTGGCTTGTACTTGCAAGAGCTACAAAATGTTGAAATCTAAGACCCATATCGATCGAGCCTTGCCTCTCGTTGAGGTCAGATTTAAAAACCATTTAGTCCAAGCTCTTTTAGATTCAGGTTCTGTAAGGAGCATCATGTCAACAGACCTTTTTAATAAACTAAAGTCTTTGGGTCTTATCAAAAATTTGCGAGAAGTACAGTAGATTTCGACTGCATCACGGCTTCCAGCAAGAGGATGCATATAGCTTCTACCTGTCGGGTCCATTTTCATATAGAATTTTGCAGTTGGACTTTCGATGTTCTTGTAACACCCCCGCTTTCTTGCGAAACCATACTTGGCTCCGATTTTATCACGAAAAGCCAGATGTATCTGGACCTTTCAAAACAAATTTTCAATTTTAATTTTAACAAGGGAAAACCCTTTAAGTTGTTAGGATTTAATCGTGATCTTGCAGTGTCCAGTGCTTCTCCTACAAATGGAACATTTCCTGCTAAACCAGTTCATTCTTTACAACATTTAGACCCAGTAAAACGTAAAATTATTGAAAATCTTTTGAAACAGTTTCCTGAGGTGCTAACTAAAGATTTAGAGCTTACTGGCTTGATCCAGTATGATATAATTCTAAAAGACCAAATCCCTGTCAAAAGTCAACCATATCAGTTAGCACCACCCAAAATGGAATATTTAAAAGAACATGTACAGGATCTCTTAGATAAAGGAGTTGTAGAGAGAAGCATTTCTAATTATTCTTCTCTCTGGTCTTCCTGGTTCAGCATCCAGAGAAGAAACCTTGCATGGTCGTTGAATATCGCAAGTTAAATCAACGCATAGAAATTGAAGTGGTTCCTCTTCCTAATCTACATCAGTTTTTCAATTGGTTCATAGGTGAAATATTTCACCGTTTTTGATTTAAATGCTGCCTATCACCAGATACCCCTCACTTCTAGGTCCAAACACCTAACTAGCTTTTGCTCCCCCTGGTTGCTCTACCAGTTTACGCGAGTTCCTTTTAGACTCAGTACTGATGCCCAGGTCCTCACCCGACTCTTAGACCAAGTCTTTTCTGATATCAAATTTAAATACGTCTTCAATTATTTGGATCACCTAGTCATTTACTCCAAGACTTGGGATGAGCATGTCACGCATCTAAAAGAGGTACTTTCTCGTCTGCGACAGGCGAACCTGACGGTTAACCCCGAAAAGGTTCGTTTTGCTGTGGAGGAGATAAGTTTCCTAGACCATCTGGTCTCTTCCAAAGGCGTGCAGATAGATCCTGAAAGGACCAAGGCAATCTGGAATTTTCTGACTCCTACCAATCCTAAGGCCGTGTCACGGTTTATAGGGCTGGTTATTTTTTTTTCAAAATTCATACCAAATTTTGCCCGAGCACGCCGCTCTCTTGAATCTGCTCTGGTGCAAAGAACAAAAGTTCGGCTGGAAACAGGAACAGCAAAAAGCCTTTGAACATCTGCAAACTGCCATCGCACAACCACCAGTCCTTCGAATGGCAGATTTCAAAAAACCCTTTGTCCTGCAAACGGACGCAAGTTTGTGTGCATTGGGAGCAGTCCTACTTCAGGAAGTTGATGGCTGTAGACAACCCATTGCCTATGCCTCCCGCACCTTAACACCTGCGGAACGAAAGGCGTTTTCGGCCTAGAGTCCAAATGCCTAGCAGTCGTCTTTGGAGTAGAGAAGTTTCGCCAATATCTCGAACACAGGGAGTTTCTGTTGGAGACGGACAACCAAGCATTGTCATGGCTTCTAGCTCGTCCTCGACAGCTAGGAAAAATGAGACGCTGGATCGCCAAGCTTATCTCATTCAAATTTAAAGTTTCTCATATCCATGGTACACAAAATATCATAGCCGATTCTCTCTCTAGGATGTTTGAACCAGAGAAGGATTTGACTCGAGACTCTGTCTCTCCACTCGAAATTAAGTGTAACAGCTTACTCACATCTTTTCCTCTTGTCTTCCATGATATTGGAGCCAAGCAACGTGCAGATAAAATTCTAAGTCCGATCATTTCAGATCTTGAATCAGGAAATACTTTTGAGCGTTTATTGTCTCAATAAAGGAGCCCTATGTTTAAAAAACCGAAAAGGTTTACCCATAAAAATTTGTGCCCCTCAATCTTTGGTCGATCTCATCTTAACTTATTATCATAATTCTCCTGTGGGAGGACACTTGGGAATTTCCCGAACCAAGTTTAAAATACGAGAATCCTTTTTTTGGCCCACCTTGAACAAAGATGTGTATAACAAGGTTAAGAGTTGCTCTACGTATGCCATTAGCAAACCGGCCAAAACCAATAAATTAGGTTACCTGTCTTCTATTGTTCCAACACGTCCCATGGAGAAGATACATATTGATTACGTGGGAAAGTTACCACGAACCAAAAAAGGAAACACCATGATCTTAGTGGCAGTAGACCAATTTTCCAAATTTACATGGTTGTGCCCCGTCCGAGAAGCCACCACTTCTAGCACCATCAAAGTTCTCGAGCAAAACATTTTTCAGCACTTTGGCTTCCCAAAAATTATCATTTCGGACAATGCCACATGTTTCACCTCTCACGTTTTCCGTAACTTCTGTTTTGCACGAGGAATCAAATCTGCCACCCTTTCACCTTATCATCCTCAATCATCCAATGAAGAACGACTCAACCGAAATTTAAAGGCAGCATTAATAGCGTATCACTCCCAAGACCAAACCTCCTGGGACACCTCACTTTCATGGCTACAGTTAGCATTCAATTTCGCCCAAAATGAGTCAATAAAAACCTACCCTTTTAAAATCATGTTCAATTTTCTACCCAGTACACCACTAAGCTTATCCTGGAACATCAATGATCTTCTACTTCAGGAAAGCGCTGACTTCAGAGAAATTTGGAGTCAAGCAAAGCATCACCTACTTCGAGCCCATGCTTTCAGAAGTCCGAAAAAACCTATAATAAAAATAGAAAACCCCACACTTTCAGGATAGGTGAAATAGTTTGGTGTAAAACACACCATCTGAGTTCCGCAGCTGCAAAGAAGACAGCCAAACTGATGCCTCGATGGTCAGGTCCGTTTCGCTTTCTTGATTTTCTCACTCCTGTCACTGTTGCCCTTTCTTTCAAAAACTCTAATCATTTTATTAAAAAAACTCACGTGGAGCAGCTCAAACCACATTACACTCCTCCTGAGGAAAACATTTCATCAGTAATTTACTTCAATCAACCACTAGGTCGCAATGACCTAAGGTACCCCAGCTGAAAACTTTTACCACTTGCGTGATTATACTTGATGTCTTACCGACATCTGCTTGCAAGCAAACCCACCGGACTTGTCTTTAGCCCCAGACTGGCCATCTCGTGAGCAATTTCTTTTTCTTTAATGAGAGACTGATCACCTCTTACTTAGAGAATTTATTTAACAGGATTCAATATCCTCCAAATCTTTGGACATAGCGAGTCCAGCTTGCATGAAAACTTTAATGTGTATAATTGTATTGTGTTTAAATTGTTATTCGTTTTGTATTTTATCTTATATTTCTAATGTATGTATGTACCTTGTTCATGATATTCGTGGTGAAGGTGTATTGACCAGATTACGGTCATTGTTGGGTTTATTTTAGTAATAAATTAGGTATCTGTTTAGGTTTAGTTTTAAGAGACATCCCTTGCACGAAGCCTTGTCACTTGCGCTCTCACCCGGGACTCCGTCTTTTGCTCAAAAGAATGTGAAGCCTCGAGGGAAAACTTTAAGTTCGTCCTTTGTGGGAAGTCGCACACCGCGAGCTATCGTGGATGCGAGGCCCATAAACAGGCAGCACGGTACATCAATACCAGGAAGGAAAAGGTGAATGTTGACTTCGCCAAGCCAACTCCACGCACCAGGCCCTCTGCCACCCCCCCCCGACATACAAGGCCAAATGTTTCATATGCGCAAGCATCGATTCATAAGGCTGCTTCAACACCACAGGCACCGCCGACAGTTCCATTAGAGACTACGGTACCGGCTGTGTCGACAGTCCCCATAGCCCCGAAGGAGAAGGCTCAGGTTTCTCTAAAGGAGAAGGTAATTCCTGTTCTTAAAGAGCAGCCAAAGCCTGCACCCAGGGAGCGGAGGACCCGGCGCACCAGGTCCCGTACCACTCCGTGTGCTGAAAATCAAGCTGAGGTGTCACAACCACAGACACCCACATCCAAAACCACTCTAGCCCAGAACACTACAACACAGCCCAATTCATGCACACCCGACTCTAACACGGATTCATTCCAAAACTCCATTGAATCCGCCCTAATAATGCTAAACCCAGCTTTCACCTGGGACTCATTTCTCCCTGCTTTCCTACAACTCCTAATATCCCTAATGACACCCCTAACACTACCTTCTCGTCCATCCTGACCTCCCTCCTCAACACCATTAAATCCGTAAATATAATAATGGACAATAGACTACCTGTACTTTTTTGGAACGCTCAAGGCATTAAAAACAAAAAATTAGAATTTCTTCGCTATATGCAAAAAAATAACTATAAAATACCTTAATTTCAGAAACACACTTAAAACCACACAATAAATTTACTCTTGCAAATTTTAAAATATACCGCACTGACAGAACAAACAGGGCTGGAGATGATAAGGCTGTAATAATACATAAGCATATAAAACATGTTGAAATTTTGTTGCTCACACTAACACGCATTGAAGTTACGGCTATCAAGCTTGAGCTCAATGGCAGCCACACTACACTCATTTCAGCGTACAATCCCCCGGGTAATATAGACACCCGTGATATAGATAAACTCCTGTTAATTTCTAACAAAGTTGTCATCGCCGGGGACTTAAATTCAAAACATACACGCTGGGGCTGCAGACATACAAACTGAAGTGGAGGAATCCTTTACCGCTACATCGAATCAAACAATGCCATTCTACTGACTCCCACTGAACCAACACACCTTAGCACTCACAACACAGAGGACATCCTCGACTTAGCTATTGCTAAGGGCTTGACGGTATCACCGCAGCTGCGCGTAGATAGGGATCTGAATTCAGATCAATATCCTGTCATAATGGCGGTGGCTGGCAATCCTATTAGCAAGGAGCCAAGAGAGGTGCTGAACTACAGACTTGCTGACTGGGAGATGTTCTGTCAGCAAGTGGATGACTCATTACCTAACTCTGATGAAGTTCTGTCTCCTCAGGACATTGACAATGCTGTTTACAAACTAACGGCAGCCATACAGGACACGACGAAAGCCGCAGTCCCGATTAAATGCCAGCCTCGGCATCACACGTTCATACCACGACACATACTTGCGCTCATCAAGCGCCGCAATAGGCTAAGAAGGGCATTACAGCAGGGAGTAAATAGAGGTACACCACGTACACAACTAAACCGTCTCAAGAGACGAATTAAGATAGAACTAACTCAATTTCGAGCTGAAGGCTTCCAAGCTGAATTGGTCAGTCTAGATGCCAGTGAGAAACCCGTATGGCCACTTGTAAAACACTTTACACGTGCACCTATGTGCTATCCCCCACTAATAGGCCCTCATGGACAAGTGGGGGACCCAGATGATAAGGTAAATCTATTTGCTGACACCCTGGAACAAGCGTTTCAACCAAATACTCAGCCCTCTGACCCAATTTTCACTAACACGGTTGAAAATAACACTTTACAATTCGCCTACTCTCCTCACCAACACTCTATACACAAAACAACCCTCACAGAAATTAAGTGGGCGATTTCACACACAAAGGCCAGGAAAGCTACTGGGCCAGACATTATTGCAAATACAACACTCAAAAACTTACCGGAGAAAGCGCTCAGGTTCTTTACAAACATATGTAATGCAATTCTCCGCACTCAACATTTCCCTGCTGCTTGGAAAGAAGCTAAAATATTAGTTTTTACCAAGCTGGGGAAGAACAAGCATAGGCCCGAATCCTACAGACCCATTAGTTTGCTGAATACAATGAGCAGGGTCTTTGAGAAGATCCTGCTCAAACGTATCAACAAACATATACACACACACACACACACACAACATCTTGAGGCCGGAGCAATTCGGTTTCAGAACCAAACACTCCACAACACTTCAACTGCTGAGTTGTTGTTGAATACGCTAACAGGGGTTTCAATGGTAATCAATCGACCGGGTCAGTCTTCCTGGACATTGAAAAGGCCTTTGATAGGGTTTGGCACAGTGGTCTCATAGACAAACTTAGGCAATACAACTTCCCAGACGGGCTGATACACCTCATTAGGTCTTACCTAGTAGACCACAAGTTCAGGGTTGATGTAGACCAAACAACATCCACACAGAGGACAATACAAGCTGGCGTGCCTCAAGGTTCGCTCATCGGGCCCGTATTGTTCAATATCTACATCAATGACATTCCAACACTTGATAACACCAATGTGGCTATATATGCTGATGACACCGCGATATCCGCACAGTCATGGCAACCATGTATGGTCTACAGTAGGTTACAAACTTCACTAAACAATATAGAGCCTGGAGAGTAAAGGTAAATGTGTCGAAGTGCCAGGCGCTTTTGCTCTCTAAAAGAAACTCAAACCATTAATACTCCTTTACGCTTATTCAACGAAGACATACATTGGCATGGTCAGGTCAAGTACCTCGCGGTCATCCTAGATAGGAAACTGACTTGGTCTGCCCACATATCGGACACAATTAAAAGAGCAAACATGACACTGTCACAACTATATCCATTGCTCAATAAAACAAGTTCTCTTGAATTGAAAACAGCCACCACAATCTATTTATCTATACTTAGAAGCGTCATCACCTATGCAGCGCCAGTCTGGGGACACACACATGCGCAGGCTACAGATATTCCAAAACAAGGTTTTGAGAATAAACACTAAAGCACCAATGTGCACCAGAGTTAGGACCTTACATAAAGACTTAAATGTGCCGTTCATCAAACAACAAATTCAACGATTATCAGCTAATCTCTACAAGGGGGCCCATGCACACCCAACATCAACGCTCATCTTTCACTAGGTACATACGACACAACATTTAACAAACACAGACAGCCGCTGTCCTTATTCGCATGACTGACATTGATCTCTCATTTGGGCCTATAAAGCCATGCAACCTACTACATACCTAAATTTCACCTCTTTGCTTTCTAGCTCTGTTTCAGACCAACGGGTGCACCGCAGCGGCGTGAGCCAAGTTGTCGCCACCAGGATGCAGTTGCATGCAGTCTAATCTTGCATGCTTATTTCAGTATCGAGTAGGCAGCAGAAGAAGATGTAGCTTGTAGCTCCTCCAATAAATTCACTAACAAGGTATTTGTAAGGTAACTCCCATCCTTCACCTTGCACGCCACATCTACCAAACCTGGGCTCTTGCATGATCTGTCGCGAGGTTTTACCTGACTGGACTCTGTCAAGTCAGGTCTTTACCTCGCCCTTCGTGTGAATACATAACGTTCCGCTTTCTTCCACATTTACAATCTCGATACGCCCATGGAAAGAGCTACATGGAAAACCTTTCCTGTTTCCTTGTCCTACGCGATAGGGGTACTAACAGGAAGGAAGGTGGTTTTTAGTGAGTAAGAATCTCACACTATTGGGAAGAGCTGATTTCTCCCTTTGTCTTTTGAAGATTTTCCACCTATCCTGCAAAATTTAAAAAAAAAGTAAATCTAATTTTCTTTTCTTTTTTATGAACGTTAATGGTGCAAATTTTTTTTGCCAGGTAACAGCACATTCCAGACATACTGTGAAATATTTTTGTATTTTGAAATATTAAATATGCAATAATGTTACCGACATATATTTTTCTCAGTGAGGCAGAACAATTGAAATTTTTTGTCAATTTGTCCTGTCTCACTGAGGGAAAAATGGTAAAGAATATTACAGATTTATTAATTAAATAACATTTCACAATCTATTAGTTGATGTAAATAATGCTAGAGTGCAGGTAAGTAGAATAATTTATTATTATCAACATAAATGAATGTTGTTTGATAAAAGGCACGTTTAAGTCTTTGTGTATTATTCTAAGTTTGGTGCATACTGGTGCTTTAATCACTATTCTCAAAACTTTTGGAATAGTTGTAGTCTTCCGATGTGGATGTCCCCAGACGGGAGCTGCGTATGTAAGTATACTCGTGAGTAGAAACTTATATAATATGGTGGCCGTTCTCATTGAGAGAGAACTTATTTTGTTGAGAAATGGATACAGCTGGAAGAGTTTTGTTTTCCCTTTTAAGAATATAGTTTATGTGGGTTGACCATGTCAGTTTCCTATCCAGAGTGACCCCTAGGTACTTACTTGATCCGTCCAGTGTATGTTTTGGTTGAATAGAAGTAGTGTTGTGTTGTGTTTGATTGTGCGTCCTTTGAAAGCAACAGTGCCTGGCACTTTTACACATTCACTTTCACTCTCCAGCTTGTGAGCCATGGCTCAAGGGTATCTAGTTCTTCTTAAATTGGGGTTAGTTTGATAATTCGGACACGAGGTAGCAGTGTATTTTTATATTCATTATTATTTATTTTTATTTTAATGAAATACACTTGATAGACGCAAAACAAAATGGAGATCATTCACTGAAAAAATTGTTTCTGTACAGCTACTAGTTTAAAAGATATATCAATTTAAATGTGATGAAAAATGTCATTTTTAACAAATCCTCTTTTACAAATTGCAATCTTTTTTTAAAACGTTTGTAGCTCAGCAAGTAATACTCCGAATGATTTGAATATTTTTTGAGTAGAGAACAAAATTCAAAATTTTCTGTGGTTGTTTCAAATTTTAACTATCTCTTATTGTTTTGGAGAAATTAATTGTTAAAAACAGGCAATTTTCAACTTTTGCAAAATAGTAAGGTAATGTAGTTAGTAAAAGTAAAGAAAACACCCTTTTGATGGTTTTAGTAGGCCGAAAAGCTATTTTTTGAATTATGATTAATGATGTACACCAAAAGATGCAGAATTTAATTTTGAATCGAACTGTCACTTCAAAAATTGAAAATATTCATTAATTACAGAGTTATTTTAATTCTTGTAAATACATTTGTATTTTTATTTTATTTTTTTGTAGGAGAGGTGGAAAATCTTCAAAAGACAAAGGGAGACATCCGATCTTCCCAATAGAGTGAGGTTCTTACTCACTAAAAACCACCTTCCTTCCTGTTAGTAACCCTATCGCCTAGGACAAGGATTCAGGAATGGTTTCCGATGTACCAAGCTTGTGGCTCTTTCCATGGATGTTTCGACTTATGGTACTTTCCATGGTATTAAAGATTTTAATAAAACATGGAATGAGTGAAATAGGTCTATATGATTCAGGTTCAGTTTTATTTTTGTTAGGTTTTAAAATTTCTATGATATTGAAATGTTTCCACCTGGATGGGATTTTATTGCCATCACAAATACTGTTATATATTAAAAGAAAATTTTTAAGATCAGAGTCAGGTAGGTGTTTTATCAGGCTATAGTTCAATCCAACAAGACCAGGAGCTGTATATTTGTTTTTAGATTGTAATGATATTTGTAATACGCTGAAAGTAAAAGGATATTCTAAAGGATCATGTTGAGCAGTGGTTCTCAAAGTGTGGGGCGCGACCCCCAAGGGGGGCGCATTGAAGACTCAGGGGGGGCCCAAAGCTTGGTTGAAAAAAGCATGGTTGGTCAGAAAATTCTTACAAAAAACTGCACACTATTGAAAAAGACCTGATATAACCAGCAGCAATCGATATGGTTTCAACTATGTTTTGAGAATCCTTTGCTCAACAGTTGAAGGCCATACCAATGTCAAATTATATGGTATCAAGACGTATAGCTGACATTTCGGAAGATCTTCACATGCAATTGATGGATAAGGTGAAAATTTCCTTTTTGCCATACAAGTTGATGAAGCTACCGATCTTCATAGAGATGCACATTTAATATGTTATATAAGATTCGTCGATAGTGAGGCGATGCGGGAAGAGTTGCTTTTTTGTGAGAAGTTTTCAGCCGATAGCACTGGTAAAAGCATTTTCCGAATGATTGATACATTTTGAAGGATAATGACATGTCTTGGAGCAAATGTGAAGGAATTTGCACATATGGAGCTCAGGCTATGTCAGGAAAGTACACTGGACTTCTAGGATTGATAATAAAGGTGCTCCATAAGCAAGATGGACACACTGCATAAATCATAGAGAGGCTTTATCAGCAAAGGTTATGACCTTGGAACTTAATGAAGTTTTACATGTGGTCATTAAAACAGTCAATCTCATTAAAGAACTCAGAGTAGTGTTATCAGAACTGACATCGCGTTTCAAGAAACTATGCGCAGAAGAAAAAAAAGCACACTCTTCACACTTTTCACAATGAAGCTCTTTTCATTATTATTGCTTTGAGTTACAAATAACAATTAATAGTAGCTAGAATACCTAAATAAATAGTAATTGTTTGTATAGATTTTGTATTTGGTTACGATTAAACCTATTGCCCCGTTAGAGTATGCATAGAATGTGCAAAACGTAACTAAATAAAAATTGACTGAAAAATGTCAAATGCGACTCACTTATAATATATAGTATGCTTACATGTAGGGGGGCCCGGCTTACAGCTGGATTACGCAGGGGGGCTCGAAGTAAAATGTTTGAGAACCGCTGATGTTGAGTATTGAAAAGAGGTGGAACTAATTCTGTTTTGTGAGAAATATAGTCAGGAACCCTAATCTAAAAAAGCAGAAATACTTTTTTCTCCTTTATACACTTCTATCAAGGGGAGAATACTGTTAGTGACAAGGTACTGAATTTAAGCTTTTGTCAGATCTTTTAGACATAATTTACAAAGTACAGACATTTGAAGTTACGTTTAAACAATTTACACCTACAGTTATAACCCCTATGTTTACACAAAACACAAGCAGGTTGTATGAAAAAAACAAAAATTCTGTGAAAAGGGACATAATTTATATTTCCAATTGTAATGGCTTTTCCGCTTGCACAAGTGACATACTGGAAGAGGTGGTGCAGAAAAATGTTGTAAAAGGTTAAAAGGGAGTATGTTAGAATGGGTTACAAGTGAATGGGTGGTGTTAACAAAATTTCTTCTCCCAATCAGTTTTATGGATATTTAGTCCGTTCCCAGCTAGGACTATATAGGGAGGAAACTACCCTCTCTCGGGCAAACCCTTTTGGATCTCATGAAAAAGGATTAACGTTTCAACAAATGTTTTTACACAATATGCCTAATAAGGTTTTATCAGCATCTTTATCATAATTGCTCAGACGAGTTTTTTAAAATTTTTAATTGGTTTACAAAAATTAAAACACTAGTTTCTAACTTATTTAGTTTTTTTGATCCACAAGCTGAAAGTTTTCTATGTGTGTTCTCTAGGTCCCCCCCACTCTTATGCCTTTTTAAAGTTGTCAACACTTCTTAACAAGGTCTCATCCATGATTTAAAAATAAATTCTTCTTCAAGTTTATTGGTCTGAGTGAAAATAACCAAATTCCTAAACCACTCGACGAAAATCTGATTTAAGTGCCAACACAAGCCTGCACTAGGAAGCTACCACCAGGTTTATTTGATATTAAAATTAAGTCAAATAGATTGTCAAACAGAATCATAAAAACCAACAAAGAAATAACAATAAGTTACAGGGTAAATTGAAAAGCATACAAAGAAAGGTAAGTGAACCATGGCCTGACATCTAAAAGGTATCACGATTGCAAAAGTAAACAATGTTAGACAGGGCCCAACTGCAACTGGATACTCAGTACATAAGCAGAACTTAAATATAAATATTTTTGGATCTGATTTTAATGATCCTTTGAATACATTGATTTTCTCAACAAAATCAATAGAAACAATTTCTTTAAGATATCAAATTTTTTTACATTTTTAACAGTTACAAAAAAAAAAGTTAAAAGAAAAACAAGATTTAATATATCAACATTTTAAAAATATTATCATTTCGTAATATAAAATTTTGACTACTTTTAAATTTTATTATATTTTACCAAACAAAATTTCCTTGCTAGCTGCCAAAATGATAATTTAGAATATTCAATAGCCCATTCCTAATCAAGTTTAAATTTATTATGAGATTCCAAAAACCTAAGCTACACCAAAAACTGGGGGAGGGGGGTTAACCTTGGAAATATCAATTTTATTATTTTTTGTTTTCCAAAAAGAAATTTTATATTGCAAAAAATAATAATAATACAAATGATATATATATATATACCAAATGATAATTTTCAAAATCATCCCAAACATTATGAACTCTTTTTGATACATGAAACATTGTTAAATTTTCTCTAAAGGTTCTTAATATTTTATTTCACTACTGATGGGATTGTGTGCAGCTTAAAAGTTATAATATCAGTTCAAATTTGTTCTTATGGCAAAGTTGGAGGTTATGCTTGAAAGTCATACTTGGACTAGGATGAAATTTGTTTTAGATTGAAGAAGAGGAAGGAGGCTGGATTGTATCTTGGTTGGGTGGTGAATAATGGTTTTTCCTTAACCCACCAATACGCAGGAAAGACAGGTTTGATTTTAGGAATGGATAATCAAAATACCGACCCACCTGTTAGCGAAAGCAGGAAACTATGATTAAGTAACTAACTTGTTTACGGTGTGTGACAGTTTCATTATTTAAAACATCACTTAATAATGGCAGATATAAATAACATATTCAAAGTCTTCCAATGATGCCTATGTTGAATTTTTAAATTCAAAATTATCAGCACAAATAATTTAAATGGATTTAACTAGCAAACTGTTTATTTAAATTATAAATGTGAAAACTAACATTAAAAACACTAAATAATGGCAACAAGTTATAAATGATTTATAAAAATTCTTCTAATGATGGCTATTTTGAAAGTCAAAGTTACCAGCACAAATAACTTAATGGAATTAACTTAAAACCCATTTACTTAAACTGTATATTTTAAAACTAATATTAAAAACTTGTAATAACAGGAAAGATATATAAATAATTTATTAAAAGTCTTACAATGAATATCACTTTGAAATACAAAATTACTGGAACAAATAACTTATGGATTTAATATAGGTACTGACTTGTTCTTAAAAACTGTAAATCGAACATTAAAAATAAGTAATAATTAGTACAAGATATCAATAAGTTATATTATATGTCTTCTAATGACTGCATATTGTAATTAAAATTTACCAGGACTAATAACTTCATGAATTTTAATTGTAAATTGTGTAAATGTCTAAAATAACAATAAAACATTAATTATGACTTTGTTGAAATTCTTTGTTTTCCATTTTACAATTAACCATTACCTACATTAAGAATCTTACTAAATACAATACTTACAACCTTTAAATATTCAAAAACAATAAATTATTGACATATTTCTAATAACAAGGTACACAAAATTATGACACAACTTTCTCCAAATTTTTCCTTCTTCATTTAGAGAAATAATTTTACGGTAAAAAAACTAATACTACAATACTATTTTATTAATACAAAAATTTATTATAAGAGACATTCCCCTATTGTTGTAATTTTTCTTGTAACTCCATTATTCTAAAACAGTAAATATTGATTAATTAATAAAGAATCACTTTTAGTTTATCCAAAAAATATACAAAATTAAGTTTTGAAATTTGATTTATTATCAGACAAATCTGAAGATGATGATAAAGTAGTGGTATTTTTGTAGTTTAAAAAAAATTTTCTAGACTTACAGTAATTGATTTAATTTTTCTATTAACAGTTTCTTCATTATTATTATTTTTTTTTACTTTACATAATTATTTTTCCTTGTTTTTAGAGGCAAAACACCTCTCAGTTATCATTGTCTTATAAAAAAAGAAGATAAAATAAAGAACCCCTAGCCCATGAATACTCCAGTGCCATCAGGGTACAAGATTTGTTAAGAGAGGACAGATGAAATAGAGAGATCAAACTAAGACTAAATAAAAAAATTGTAGATCCAGCTACAGTCCCTACTCAGTATTGCGAGCACCTGAGGATTAATATATTTCTAACAAGTTTTTATAATTTACTAACTATGCTAAAAGAATAGTTTAAAAAAGTGTTATTTTTAATTGTGAATTTAAAATTGCTAATATTTAATCGAATATTTGTTCAGAATATTAATGTATGCTGCAAATTTACATCTCATTTCAATTAATAAAATATTTTACAGTGGTTGGATTAAAAAAAAAAGTCTATCAATATATTTACAACTAATGCCCATGCAACCATACCTAAAAGATAAATATTTTCTATTAGTAAAATAATTATAAAAGGTGAAAGTTCTACATCTTACTTTAACTCTTCATTCACTTTTATAACATCAACATTTTGACCATTTTTTTTTTTCAATTTTAACCATAGGCTACTTAAAAATGAAAAAATTTAAAACAAATAAATTAGCGTCAAGTTTGTTTAAGTGAAAAACAGATTTAAAAAATGAAACATTATTTAAATGATTAATAATTCAATTTAAAAAAAAACAATGCTGCAATTGGTAGATGTTCAATGAGCACTGTGGTGAATGTAAACAATATAAAACACTGAAACCTCCACCACAAGTTAAACTTGTGGTAGGGGTTTCAGTGCTTTATATTAATGCTGCAATTATTAAAAAAAAAAAAAAAGAAAAAAAAAAGAAATTCAATTTTTCATGTTGAATTCTTCGATTTTTTCTTTATCATTATTTAAAAACAATTAATATGTAAAAAAGAAAGAATGTTAAATGTTTTAAAATTATTTAGTATTTAATTTACATGAATAGTTGTACAAAGTGTGCTACTGTACACAGATGGCTGTTTTAAAGTTGAAGAAGAATTATGAAAAATTATGAAAATTAAAGAACTAAACAATTTTATAAAAAAAACACAAATCTTTCTCATGTTGATTTCAAAAGTTTTTCAGAAACACATTTGCGTCTATCGAGTTTACAAAAATATACAAAGATTTAAAAGATTAACAATTGATATCAGTAATCTGTAAATTCTATAAAATATATTTGCATGAAACAAGGTCACGAAAATATACAAATTAAAAAATTGTAATTCTTGACAATCAGTGATCTAGAAATGGAATAATTTTGGTGTTTAACATGAGTGTGAGAGAAAAGAAAATCCCTATAAACAATTGCCAGCAAGGTGAATGCCCGATATCAAATAAGTGGACCCGTAAACTTAGAAGATTATAAAATCGACCTTCAGTGTGTTTATATTTGCAATGTTCGGTTATAAAATGAACCCTTATGAGCACTTGGACACCCAATTGTATTTCTTCCTGGTAGAAAGTGACAGACACAGAAATTTTTTAATGAGAGAGATGAAAAATCTCCAAAGGTGTTTATATTATTATTTCCCGAACAGTTAATGTTGGTAAACATTGCCATGGGCTTTAATTTCTGTATTACGGATTGCAGATTCCCATTTTGTAAGGGGCAAATAGGGGTTTCCCTTCTTCTCACTACCATATGTCATCACTATATTATTTTGATATCATATCATACATTTTCATTCAGAAATTTCCGTTTGTGACATTACTTCAATGTCACATACTGTTCGTTTGGTGTCTCCTTCTGGTGCAGAACTTACAAACTACTTATAAAATTAAATATTTAACAAATTATATACTAATATTATTTTAATAAATATTTACACAGCACTTTACAAAATAAAGTCAAGAAATTCCTGTACCATGATTTATACTAGTTCAACGCTCAGGATCTTTTACTTTAATCACCAATTTGTGTTCTTCCAGTTTGCTGGATTTTTCTTTATATGAATACAGAAACCGGCGAATTGGAGGTGCAACTAAATCAGGGTTTAGCTTTGATATATTATTGGATCCTGTTAGTATTGTAGTTATCAGACCAACAGCAACTCCAAGTAATGTACCAACCATACAGTAATACATGTAAGAAATTTTGTAGATCATAAAAACTGTATCATCTGCTTCTACAAGGGTGCCAACTCCAGTGTAGTTTTGTACTCGTAAAATTGTTGAACTAGAAAAAACAAAATATTTACTTCAAAATTGGAAATTTATATTTACTGATTATATTTGCTTTCCATAATAAAATGTTTTATAAAACTTGATTCTAAATTCTTTTTGTTTTTATTGTGTATATGAAAATGTTTTTATTTTCAAAATACTATGCATTAGACAAATAACATACATTACATATTAAACATATAATAAAACACAGCGTTTGTATACACTAGTGACTATTCATCCAAGGATCAACCTACACTTTTAAAAATACATTTATTAATTTTACATATAAAATAAACTTAATAATTTTACAAAAGAAATAGTATAAACAGTAAACTGAGAAGCAATTAGAGTGCTATTAGGTTAGAATTTTTAATTTTTTATTTGTCTAAAGTTTAATTTGAATTCTTTGAGTTATAAGGAGATAAAAAAAAATAGAACTTAGCTTTTTGAAAGGTTTTTATATTTTTTACAATTAAAAAAGATTAAGAAAATTTCCTTGTAACTTAGATGCAAATATCTAGAGTGGCCATATTTTTTATTACACTTTTAGAAACCTATAGAGTTTTTTTTTTTTTTTTTACTGTAGTTAAAAAACATTACTGCTATGAAAAATATGCCTTCCTCAAAATGTTTTTTGGGTATGGTATACCTCGAAGCATTCATCTGGATGCAAAGTTGGGTTGGATACACATGTCTTACAAAAATATACAGTCTCTTTTCGAAATCATTTTTTTCAAACACACAATACATCTTGTGCCCCTCAATTTCTTTGATAAGAAATGCCGTCCTTCAAGTCTTTCATCTGGAGGTCCTTGGGGTTTCCGTCCTTGTTTTCTCTTCTTCTGCTGGGCAAATCTTTCTGCAACGAGATCCTGCACCAAACTTTCACGAAATTCCTCATGGGTCAGTGGTTTCTTACTGTACTGCGTTTGTGTGGCTTTATACAATAAATAAGAGTTCACAACACCCACTTTCAATAGCCAAAAAAAACACCTTTCTGTACCATTTTTTAGTACAACGCATAAATTGATAGGAGGAAATAAAATGGTCTGACCTATCAACAGCTCCCATATGTTTAGTGTAATCAAGAGTTACATCAGGTTTTGGGACAGTCTGCTTACTTGGCCACTTATTTGGGACATCCGTCATGGTCGTCTTGTCCCCTTTGCTTTTTGTGCTTAGCATTGTTACAACACGCTTATCTTTCCAGCACAAAACCAAAAAGTTCCCTTTTCTATGGGAAGTTACTTCACCTTTTTTAATTTTTTTACACTGTTGTTTTAGATTCTTTGGCATTCCAGACTTAGTAATCTTTACTGTCCCAGTGATGAAACAATTATTTTTTAGTAACTCCAAAGCAAGTTCTGGGCTTGTATAGTATTGATCAGTGTAGATGTTAAGTCCAGATCTTGATGTATGTATATCCTGCATTAGCACAGATTCACTCAGAACCTTCACTATTTGAGTGGTTTTCAATAAATTTGTATCAGCGATCAATACTTCTTTACCAAAGTATGGAATAAAATCATAAATGTAGCCATTAGTACAGTCAGAAACAACAAAACTTTTAGCCCAAACTTTACAGGTTTTTGAGGGTTGTACACCCTAAAGTTAACCCACCCTTTGAAGGAAATGGTACTCTCGTCTATTGCAACAAAATTACTGGGTGAGAAAAATAGTTTACACATTTTTTTCATGTGATCAACTATTGGTCTAATTTGAAAGCCTTTATTCCTTGCCATATTATGGCCCTGGCCGTGGTTCAAGTGAACAATCCAAAAAATATTCAAAAAATCATCCTTGGAAAATATATCACGAAAAAACTGTATTCTCTTTGTCCACTTAGTAGAAAAATATGCTTCGATACGAGGTAGAGGGATAAAGACCCATGTTTAGTATGGCCCCAAGAAACGCTTTTAGATCAGATACAGAGATATCTTTCCATTTGTTTATTCTTGCACGGGGTGAAATTGCTTCACCTCTTCTCTGGTTAGTAAAATGATTGGTTTCATTGCATATATAACTCAATAAATCGTCATTGAAATAAAGATAAAAATAATCAATGGGTCTAGTTTCATCATCAAAAAAACTTGGCAAGATAGGGCCCTCATTGACATTGTATATTGGAATTTTGTGGCTAGGCCCAGGATTATAATATGTTACGTCTACCCATTGGTCATCATCAAGTTGTTGTAAATTAGCAGGTATAAACCTACCTGCATCTTGACTCTGAGGAATGTTTGCATTAGACACGCATACTTCATCGCTCTCTTTATGATCACTATCCGAATCATTATTACTAAGATTGTGTAAAATTACATCGTCCGCATCTACATCATCAGGTTCACTTCCTGGTCCAAATGAAGTTGAAAAAGAGGCATTCATAATTTCACTGACAAACTCATCAAAATTAATATCGTCCGGGTTTGCCATTTTTATAAACTACTGTAATGATACTAACTCGCTAAAAATATATAAATAATATTACTCTTTTAACTATAAAAATTCTAAAGTTCTAACAAAAAACACACTATAAATGTAAACAGTGTTCCAGTTGGAATAAACAATATGTGAGCGCAAGATATTACACAGTTCACGCTAAGAAGTCGACTGTGAAATATAGTTCTGAGAAATCACATCATACACGTCAGCGTAGACCAAATAACGGCACCCGGTTGCTATGACAACCAAATGACGATAGATAGCGGGCAATCTTGCACAATAAATGAACTGCAGCTGTCTGCCTAACCAAAACAACATCGCCCTGCAATCTATTGAAATTTTGGTGAACTAAATTAGACAACAGATGTCAAATATCAATTTTACGAAATTTCCCGTAATACGCGTTTCACCGAGATGTTGACCCTACGAGATATCACATAATACGCGTGCAAAGGGTTAAACATGTTACACAATAATATTGTTCCGACCAAAAATAAAATGGTTCAAGGAAAACTCAATCCTGTAATTCAACAGGATGGTGCCTCATCTTAGTACGACATGCAAGTTAGAATTTCCTTTATCAACAATTTCGAGGAAAATGGATAGGTTGATGTACTCTAGAATGGCCAGCTCGTTCACCTGACTTCACCCAGTTGGACATTTTTCTTGAGAGTCCCTCAAAAGTAAATTGTAAAAAAAAAACTACAAAACCTTGATGATTTAAGAGGAAGGATTGAAAAAGCCAGCTATCTGGTCACACCAGAAGTGTTGAAAAATGTAAGGCGCAGTCCTTTAGGTCCCGGTTATATTTCTGCCAAGAAGTAAATGAGTGTCATTTTGAGCATCTAACCTAAATTTAACAATTAAAGTATGTATTTAGCATTCTTAACACATTTTAACTATGTTGGGCCGCCACTTTGTATAGAGGAAAACTCAAATTTTTACCACGGTTCTTGTTTAAGCAATACCTTTCAATTGAGATATAACTTACTGGTGAATTATATTTAAGATTTGTGAGTCCCCCCCCCCCATTTCATTTTGAGGGAACAGGTGAAACCATTTCATACGCTAAAAAGTACCTTTATGGTTCTCATAATCATACACCAAAAGAAATCTTTTTACTTGCATTTGTTCAAAACTTAAGAGGAGGGGGGACTTAAGAGACACATGGTATTTAGAGAGACTTTGAATTTAAATTAGTTTTTAAAGTAAACATAAACTTAGATATTTTTATTGTTTGGTTAACATCTACATCGTTAATTCTTGAACTACACCATTATTATAATACTTACTCAGTTGTAAGATTAGCTGGGCAATTATCTATGGCAGTTACTTTACCAGGAAACCTCAGTTTCCCTGTAGCTATGGATAATTGGGAACCTCCCACAATCCAAGTCATAATTGTGAAACTGGTTATAATTCCCGCAATTGCACCCTGTAAATAATAATAAATTTTAGTTATGATGTAAATTTTGAAGGTACAATAGTGTAAGTATACAGGATTTTGGAATGACAAAGATATGTATTCTTCTTTTAATATTTTATATACAGAAATGTGGTGATTTAGAAAAATGTGTAAAAAAACAAAAAAACTAATAGTAAAAAGAAGTTTTTGTAAAAAACTAAGAGATATACAGTCCATGACCAAAAAAACTAGGAATAACTAATATTAATGATGTGATTTAAGGTAATTGAGATAAATTATTACAGAATATAGAGAGAATGAAAGCCGTAAGAATAGTATAACAGTCGATTGATTATAAAATGGTTGGAAAAAAGGAAATCAAATGACTCTGAAAAGATGGCTAGAGTAAAGTAAAACAGGATAATGGCATAGTCCTTGAAGTGAAGTAAAGTGGTTTCCATCATTGTACTTAAAGTAAAGTAAAACAGGATAATGGCATAGTCCTTGAAGTGAAGTAAAGTGGTTTCCATCATTGTACTTAAAGTAAAGTAAAACAGGATAATGGCATAATCCTTGAAGTGAAGTAAAGTGGTTTCCATCGTTGTACTTAAAGTAAAGTAAAACAGGATAATGGCATAGTCCTTGAAGTGAAGTAAAGTGGTTTCCATCATTGTACTTAAAGTAAAGTAAAACAGGATAATGGCATAGTCCTTAAAGTGAAGAAAGTGGTTTCCATCATTGTACTTAAAGTAAAGTAAAACAGGATAATGGCATAGTCCTTGAAGTGAAGTAAAGTGGTTTCCATCATTGTACTTAAAGTAAAGTAAAACAGGATAATGGCATAGTCCTTGAAGTGAAGTAAAGTGGTTTCCATCATTGTACTTAAAGTAAAGTAAAACAGGATAATGGCATAGTCCTTGAAGTGAAGTAAAGTGGTTTCCATCATTGTACTTAAAGTAAAGTAAAACAGGATAATGGCATAGTCCTTAAAGTGAAGTAAAGTGGTTTCCATCATTGTACTTAAAGTAAAGTAAAACAGGATAATGGCATAGTCCTTGAAGTGAAGTAAAGTGGTTTCCATCATTGTACTTAAAGTAAAGTAAAACAGGATAATGGCATA
This sequence comes from Aphrophora alni, assembly GCA_963513935.1. Lineage (NCBI taxonomy): Eukaryota > Metazoa > Arthropoda > Insecta > Hemiptera > Aphrophoridae > Aphrophora > Aphrophora alni. The sequence continues at coordinate 75,580,316 of OY740773.1, forward strand.
GTCCTTGAAGTGAAGTAAAGTGGTTTCCATCATTGTACTTAAAGTAAAGTAAAACAGGATAATGGCATAGTCCTTGAAGTGAAGTAAAGTGGTTTCCATCATTGTACTTAAAGTAAAGTAAAACAGGATAATGGCATAGTCCTTGAAGTGAAGTAAAGTGGTTTCCATCATTGTACTTAAAGTAAAGTAAAACAGGATAATGGCATAGTGTAATACCAAAAATGGTAATTTTAACCAAGATAACCAAAAAATGGTTATATTGAGATTTGAATATTTAAAGTAACCCGGGAAACGTTAAAGTTGAATAAGGGAGGGGGTTTTAGAAGTCAAAAAGATGACTCAAATATATAGATTATTAAAACTAGGGTAATAAAAATTAAATATAGGTTTCCAAAATAATAATGTTATGTATAAAATATTAATTCTAAGTTGTAATAAATATTTAGGTAGTATTTGTATTGTGTTGGGCAAAATAATTTGAACAGAGTCAGTGTTGCTAGGTGTGAGAATAATTCTCGCATACGTTGCATATTAAATAGGACGCTTGGTTTGGAAGCTGGACAAAGAGACATGTGGTTTTGGTCAGTCTTGGGGAGAGAGTCTTAGAGAGGGGTCTGAGGTGGTAGGACGTATTTTCAGTATAGAGAAACTTTCTCAAAATGTAGCAAAAGTAGTTAATTAAGGTCCTATGGTGACATTTAGTTCAGGGAGAGATGTTTTTAAATAAAAGAAGCTTCAGAACATTAATGGTAAAGATTCAGTGAGTTTAGAGACAGTTTGACGTGGTAAGACTTAGTTTGCGTTTTGGACAATAACTATTGTTAAAGTGATGATAATCTTTGTACAATACCATGAATTTAAAGGGATAATTAATCGTCAGGTGTATAGATTGAGTCTGCAAGGTCTTTGCAACACAGAATGAAAGGAACTTGGCACGTGGAGGCTTCCAATCTACCGGATCGGTTATGCGGTAACAAAAAATCAGAGACATTTTAAAATAAAATAATTTTGTAAAAGAAAAAGAACTTTTTATATGAACTTTCTAAATGTATTTAAATATATAATCTTTGTTTAATAATTAGACATTCAAATTTCATGTTAATAATAATAATAATAATAATCATCTTTGTTACGTGAGAATTTTAAAGCTCACCATAAAAATAGTTTTCTTTCAAGTTGCAACTACTAATTTTAGAAGTATAAAAAAGAATTTAAGCCTCTAAGGCAGAATTTAAAGTCAAAGGACACTGAGATTTCAAATAATAGTAAGATATGCTTTATGAATATGTATGTATAACCTTGTATAAATGTATAATCTTAATTTAATAAATTATGTTCACTTTCAGCACAACAAAATAAGATTTTCTTTATTTCACCGAGAACCACTGTAAGTACACTTTTAAAAGGATTTGCGACCCTGAGAGATTTTAAAAATAACAATTAACTTCCTTTTTTCAAAATTGGTAAGCTAACGCTACCTGGCGCCCATAAAGCTTGGCATATTTTTATAAATAATAACAATAAAAATTTACTTTCAATTTTTTTGTAATAAAGATAAGAACGCTTCAAGTTAAACAAGCATATATATATAATATATTTATTACAATTGGCGCCCAACGTGGGGCTGTATTCTTATATTAAAAAATATACGAATATAAGTCGAAAAAACAGTGGTTTCTTGGTGGATTAGAAATTCTTATAAAAAAGGTAAGAATATTCATAGTCAACATAAAAATAAGAATGTTCTCTCTAAAATTTTTTTTAATAATAAGTAGATAAGTAATTTTAAAATAACCAATTCTAAATTTAAAGTTTAAATAATAATAATAATTAAAAATGGAGGGTACAATTAATAATAATCTAATAAGTGAGAAAGACAGAGTAATGGTAGAATTTAAAATTATGAAAAAAGAAGCTGATAAGTATTTTGGTAAAGTTAGTAAATGTTTTAGGAAGGAAGATTTGAAATTGGATTATTTGGGTAATAGAACTGAACTATGGTGTATAGAAATAAGTAGGGATGATTTAAATGAATATTGGTATAAAGAATTAGGAAGGGATGGAATAAATAAAGAATTAGAGTTAAAGGAAATAATTAAAATGTTACATGCTGTTCTCAAAGTAAGAAATGAAGTTTATGATAAAATGTTAAATAGATTAGCTGTAAAAGAAAAAATTAACTTCCAATTAAAAGTTTTTATTAAAAATGATCAAACTGAAATAATAGAGAATATTTGTATGAATGATTATGTTTTTGAACAAGTAAACAATGGATTAAGTAACAATGAGATGAAATTAGAACTTAAGAAAGATGAAATGTGTCAGAATGAGCCTATGGAGAACAATGATTTAAAACAGTTAACAGGTAATGTTGAAATTAAGAAAAATGATGGGGTTACCAATTTTGATGGGGTTAGAGAGATTGTAAATGATTTAAATAACAAGGGTAAAATTAAAGTGAATGAGTGTTTAATTAAGATAAATGATGTAATAACAAAAGAGTTAGCTATTTATGTGAGAAAGCAAAGCTATCATAAAACTTTATGTTTTGAAAAAATAGCAATATTAAAATTTAGAAATATATTTAAAATGCAAGAACAACAGATTAAAAGTCTCTTTGAGAAAAACAATTTTGAGTGTGAGTTTAAAAAAGCAATTGTGGAAGAAATCTATGTAAATGTAAGCAAAGTCAGTAGAGTTCAGTATTCCAAGCTGACAGATAACAAAAGTAGGTCATTGTGTCTTAAGATGTCTAAAAAGGAGGAATACAATGGAGTGTTTGAAAGGAAGAATGAAGGGAGTGAGAGTTTGTCAATAGGAAGATGTAATGTCAACAAGGGAGAATCTTTTGTTGAGACAAGGTCATTTGTAAGATCTAGCTTAGAACAGGTCTCTAAGTTAGAGACGGTATTTAACATTGCAATTATGTTAAGAAAGCAGGCAATATGTTATAAATTGTTTCACCAATCGGGAAACCATCGAAAAAAAATAGATAATTTATAATTGAGTTATAATAAATTGAATTTTGGAATGACAATAATAATGTATAAAGTTTTTTATAAAGCAAACGGACATGAGTAAGAATAATATTAGGTAAGAATTTTTTGTTAGTTATTAAGGTTAAGATTAGTAGATAATTAAGATTTCAGGATAATTATAAGTTGTGTTTAGTAAAATTTTGTAAAGCAGAGATAGTGTCATAAAGAAATAATATTGAAGGAACTAAAAGGTTTCAGTTAGAATGGAAGTGTAATATCAACTGTTTACCATAACAAAGATTAGGATTGTATAATAAACATAGATAAGGCTGGTGCAGGTTTACTTTCGAAGGGTGTTGATGCCGCTTACAGTGAGATTAAGATTGTGCATTGAAAAATAAATATTATCGCATTGGAGATTGAATAATATCAAAACTTAGGAATCTAGATAGAATACAGTTGTGACAAAATTCAGGGTTCAGATTTTGATTACTTGTTTTAAAAAAGGTAGTTTTAAAAGTTTTTCTTTGCACATAACTCAAAATTGAACAAAATGTAAAACGAATGCAATAATTAATTAGGAATATAATTTTTTGAGTTAGGTTCAATGATAAAAAAATAGTTTTGGGAAATAATAATTTCAAGTCGAGTTGAATAAAAATCTTGAGGAAAGATTACATCATGCAGTAATACCGAGTCTAACAAATGACAGAGATAGCCAATGTTTAAGTTATAGAGATAGGAAGAAGATAAGACTTGTTGATCACAGACAGATGTCTGCAGGAGTATAGTCAGTGTACAAAAGGTACAGTCAGATTTGGGCAACGCATCTCAAAATCAACTCAACGGATTTTGATAAATTTTTTTTTATTTTTATTTTTTATTGTTCTCATACATGAATAAGGAAGTTTAACATATGGGTTCCTTGGTTTTAAAATAAAACCAAGGGCGAAGAGGTTGGGTTAAACAATAGTTGACAATGTCTTAAAAAAAAAAAAAAAAAAGGCATAAAGAACAGCATTGAAAGGGTTTATGGGATAATGGTATGTAGTGGGTATAGTTTGAATTGAGTAGGGCTATGCATAACCATTACATATCAGAAGTCCATATTACCTGATTCAATGAGAGAGTTCACCACACAATTAGAAGAAAACGAAGTGTAGGTTTACAGAATTGATCAATCTGTAAATGAATTAACTGGACGTGACTAATTTGAGTTTTAAAGGAAGAAAAATGAACTTTTTCTAAAAAATGTATAAATTTAGTTGTAATTAGTATGCAATTTGATTGTATGTAATAAAGTATTGAAAGATTTGTTAGAGAATGTTAAGGTTTAGGTAAATAAGTAACAATTAGTAAGAATAATGTCATAATTTGTGTAAATAAGATGTAATTTGGAAAGGGCAAAGGAACTTTAAAAAAAAAAAAAAGCAAGATTGTAAGGAGAGTTAGATATTTTGATTGTTTAAGATTGCTAGAAGTTTAAAAATATTAAAAGTTTTTGTTTGAAATGATAAAATAATAGTAGATTGGAGTAATGGATATAAAATAATTTCACTAAATGGGTAATAAAGTTAAAATATTAAAGTTTTTGTTTTGAGTTTTTTAATATAAAGAATAAGTAATATAATGTAAAGTAATTTGAAGTAGGTTTAATAATTTTGAGGGTAAATAATTGTAAATTGAGTTAAATAAAGAATAATAAGGAAGTTTGAAGATAAAATGTTTTAGATGAATAATTTGATTAAAAAGATTGATTATGTTTAGCGAAAATAAGGTGATTTGCTGGGAAAATAATTAAAAGCAGGTTTTTATGAAATAGTTTAAAAAAAAAAAAATTTAAGGAAATATGAGGAGATTTTTCAAAGAAAATAATGAAATGAGAATTTTTAAGATTAATGAAGGAGATATAAAGTTTACAAGAATATTGAAAAGTGGTGTCAAAGAGAGAAATAAGTCTATAAGGAGGTTTTGCTGTGAAAAAAGGTAATTTGATTGCATTAAGAGTTAGTTTTTAAGTTAAGAAGAATTTTTTTTTTATGATCTACGGTGAAATAATGATGATATACGACGATGTTGAAGGAAAAAGGATGTTTTATTATGGAGGTTTCTACGAGAATTGCGACGAATTATTGAGGTTTTTAATGATTTCTACGAGGAAATATTTTTTAATGCGACGAAATATGTTAGTGACCTAAGGGGCTACATATAAATAATTAAGGAAGTTTTTTGAGGAGTTAATGCAATCTAGTTATTAAGTTATAGAGAGCCTGTAATGAGATGAGTTTTGAAATAAGATACTATGATGTAATATGATTGTTGAAGTTTATTGAAGGTAATAAGATGATTTTTTTTTTGTATTTTAAAGAAGAATAAGTAATATTGTAATTTGAAGCGTTTGTAATTTGATAATGAAGTTTTTAATGTTTTATTAGATTTGTGGAAGAAATTTTATGTGTTGTCCCAGCAAGAAAAATAAGTAATTTGAGAATTTTTAAATAAAAGGAAGATTAATGAGTAATAATAACTTAAGTAATAAATTTTTGGGTGAATGATAAGATAGTTTAAAAAAAAAAAAAAATGAAATGCGATTTGGATGGGGTAAATAACACAATTTAGTGAAAAAATATAACTTTAAATATTAATTAAAAGATTTTTAAATTATATAATAAAAAATGAAAATTGTTAATTCTAAAAAGTATAATTGATAACTAGAAGGTCTATGGAATAATTTGATGCAGACTTGGTAGAAAAGAGATAGAGATTTTTTTTTTTTCCTTTTAGCAATCAGGAGTAGACACTCTGACGGAATTAGGTCATGAGATAAAAGTTGAGTGATGGACAGCTCAACGATAAGAAGTTGATAGAGGTTTTTTGATGATGGATAGGACTTGGGTATAAGTGGTTTGATTGATTAGAATATGCAACTAGGTAGATTTAGTGAATCAATAGATTATAAGATGTTTAATGTAATTAAAGAGAGAAGATTTCTTATTTTAAAGTTTTTTTTTTAAAGGGAATATGAATATTCTTAGTTTGCTGAAACTTTTTTATTTTTGGAAATCTATAGGGACCGGATTTGAAAGTTTTTTTTTTAAGTTAAAATTTTTTTGTTGAATAAAAGAGAAATCTGTGTTTCAATATTTATATATATATAGAATCACAGCTTTGATGGGGTATCTGTAATACCAAAAATGGTAATTTTAACCAAGATAACCAAAAAATGGTTATATTGAGATTTGAATATTTAAAGTAACCCGGGAAACGTTAAAGTTGAATAAGGGAGGGGGTTTTAGAAGTCAAAAAGATGACTCAAATATATAGATTATTAAAACTAGGGTAATAAAAATTAAATATAGGTTTCCAAAATAATAATGTTATGTATAAAATATTAATTCTAAGTTGTAATAAATATTTAGGTAGTATTTGTATTGTGTTGGGCAAAATAATTTGAACAGAGTCAGTGTTGCTAGGTGTGAGAATAATTCTCGCATACGTTGCATATTAAATAGGACGCTTGGTTTGGAAGCTGGACAAAGAGACATGTGGTTTTGGTCAGTCTTGGGGAGAGAGTCTTAGAGAGGGGTCTGAGGTGGTAGGACGTATTTTCAGTATAGAGAAACTTTCTCAAAATGTAGCAAAAGTAGTTAATTAAGGTCCTATGGTGACATTTAGTTCAGGGAGAGATGTTTTTAAATAAAAGAAGCTTCAGAACATTAATGGTAAAGATTCAGTGAGTTTAGAGACAGTTTGACGTGGTAAGACTTAGTTTGCGTTTTGGACAATAACTATTGTTAAAGTGATGATAATCTTTGTACAATACCATGAATTTAAAGGGATAATTAATCGTCAGGTGTATAGATTGAGTCTGCAAGGTCTTTGCAACACAGAATGAAAGGAACTTGGCACGTGGAGGCTTCCAATCTACCGGATCGGTTATGCGGTAACAAAAAATCAGAGACATTTTAAAATAAAATAATTTTGTAAAAGAAAAAGAACTTTTTATATGAACTTTCTAAATGTATTTAAATATATAATCTTTGTTTAATAATTAGACATTCAAATTTCATGTTAATAATAATAATAATAATAATCATCTTTGTTACGTGAGAATTTTAAAGCTCACCATAAAAATAGTTTTCTTTCAAGTTGCAACTACTAATTTTAGAAGTATAAAAAAGAATTTAAGCCTCTAAGGCAGAATTTAAAGTCAAAGGACACTGAGATTTCAAATAATAGTAAGATATGCTTTATGAATATGTATGTATAACCTTGTATAAATGTATAATCTTAATTTAATAAATTATGTTCACTTTCAGCACAACAAAATAAGATTTTCTTTATTTCACCGAGAACCACTGTAAGTACACTTTTAAAAGGATTTGCGACCCTGAGAGATTTTAAAAATAACAATTAACTTCCTTTTTTCAAAATTGGTAAGCTAACGCTACCTGGCGCCCATAAAGCTTGGCATATTTTTATAAATAATAACAATAAAAATTTACTTTCAATTTTTTTGTAATAAAGATAAGAACGCTTCAAGTTAAACAAGCATATATATATAATATATTTATTACAATTTTTTTTTTTTTTTTTTTTTTTTTTTTTTTTTTTTTTTTGTTGTGCTGTATACAAGTAATAGATGACTAAGGAGATTTTAATATGAAGTAATTTAAATGAAAGAATTTTTGAGTTTTATATGAAGATGATGACTTTACAGAATTGTTGAGTAAAGTGGTATTTAAAATGAAGTTGTTCTGTTAACAAACTTTTATAAAAAAGGTAGTTAGGTTGCATTAATGGTAAATTTTTAGTTTTTAAGAGGTTTTTTGAGTACTGCGATGAAATAAAGGAAATATACGACGATTTTAATGAAATAAAGGAAATATGCGACGATTTTAATGAAATAAAGGGAGATTTAAGGAATTCTGCGGATAAACGACGATTATTATGATTTTTAAAGGAAGCTACGTTGAAATAAGGAGATTATTTATGAAAGAATATAGGTAAATAATAAGGAGTTTTTTATTATGAAGAATTTGTTTGGGGATTAATGCAACTTCAATTATTAAAATATGAAAGATAAGATGGAAATAATTTTAAGATAGGATACTGAGAGACAATACAATTGTAAAGAGGTAATTTTTAAATAAATAGATGAGTTTTGTAAGTAATTATATTTTTTTTTGATAATAATGATGTTATATTTTTGAATTTTAGTTGAAGAAAAGAGTTTTTGGTAATTGTAGAATCAGTAGTTAACATGTTATCCCAGCAAGACAAAAGAGAATTGAGATTTTAAGTAAGAATAAATAGTTATTGGGTTTAAATTAAAATGAGTAATAATATAAGATGATAATTGAAAAGTTTTTAAAGTAAATTGAAGTAATGTTGAGTAATAAGTAAATAAATTTGTAATAATGTTAATTAAAAATGAGAGGTTTTAAATTGTAATTGTGTTTAATTAAAAAATGATTCAGATGAATATCTAGAGTCAAAGGTAGATTTTCAAAGGATGTAGAAATGTCGTCTTGGCAAAGAGGATGAGACGAGAAAAAGTATATAGACGGCTGTCTGGGAGATAAGCTTTGAGTGACGGGATCCTGTCAACAAAAAATGTTGATGGAAAGTTTCAGCCAACAAGGTTGGAAAGGAAACTGATGATGGGTTTTATTGTATAAATAGAGATAAGACTTAGCACTAATTGATTCGTATATATTTTTTCTTTTTACAAATGAGTTATGATGAGTCAAACAAATTGAGATAGTGAAATAGGATTTTAGCAAATAGATTTTAATTTTTTATGTAAAAAGAGAATCTTTCTTAAATTAAGTATACTAGGGATACTTATTTTCTTTCATGAGGTCCTTAGCTTCTGAAATGAAATGTCTTGAACATCCATTAAAAAATTTTTTTTTCTTTTTCGATTTGAAATATATATATAAAAGCTTTGTATTCCAATACCTGTATTGAAATACAAACCTTGTGGGGTTTTGTGACAATGTGAAAAGTCAGATATTAAAATAGACTCATTTAAAAGACGCGGTTAAGCCAAACGGATAAGAGATTCAAATAATAAATTAAATGTAGTAACTTCATTAATAAAAGAAAAATGGATTTTCAAGACAACAATATGAATTATTATGTTTAATTTTAATGTAATTTAGTTTGTTAGTTATAAAATGAAAAATATTTGTATTTTACGGCAGTGCGGTAAAATGTTGAACAGTAACCGGAAGGAACGCTTTTCGGAAGTGAGAATTTGCTTCATGGTAACGGCAGTCTAAGTCCAGCGTTAGGAGTGACAGGTTGTTTCAAAAAGAGTCTCAGCTCAGTGATTGAAGGGTTCAGACGTATTTCGACGTTTGTGCGTTGTCAAATAGAACAATAAAAAAACCGATAGAATGTAAGATTTTATAATTTAGAAGGGACAATAGAGTTGATATTGACATAAGGTATAGACAGTGAAAAATCAGTGTACAAAGAATTGTTAGAGACTGACTTTACGAGAGACTTTGTTATATAGTAGAATGAATTACCATGCGGTTTTTCTTTGCAATGGCTTCCATGAGTCAAAGGTTTGAGTTTTGAATATTTTCTGGACAATAGGACTATAAACCCATATTCAAAGTATTGAACGTGATTGTTATAAATAGTGAACTTTTAAACCAATGTATAAACTTGTAGAATGAGACATGAACGTTCAGTGTTTCAGTGTTAATGCTGAGTTGATAATATTTATAGACAAGACTGTTATTTGTGAGAAATATTAAAAGAAATTTTAATTTAAATGAATATTAATTTTCATTTTAATAAACAGAAAATAAATATGAATTCCATAAAACAAAGGGAGAAACGATTCGAGGATGTCATCATAAGGGAGAGAGCATTTCCACGAGGCGGGATCATGGTGTCTTGGACAATAGGAGAAGTCAACCACGGATTCAAAGTGTTTTCAACGAAACAATAACGTGTTTGGTATCCACGTTTCAGAAACTCTTATTTTTAAACTATGTATGAATTTGATAAAATTTGTGTTGTTCAATATTAGATATAGAATATATAGATGATTAGAATTTTAATAAAAAAGGTAAATCCTTAAACTTAAAACTTTATGAAGAAAACAAATTATAAATTTTCTGATATTCAGTAAAACAATATAACTTGCATTAATTTAAAAGGATGAAAATCTTATTTCAATTAAATTCATTTTTTTTATGTTGCAACAAGTAAGATAACGTCAGTAAATAAACTTTATTCAGATCTTTTTCTTATCAATATCATTTTAATAGGAGTAATTTGATAGGATGTGTTAGTGTAAGATGTTGAATATGACTATTCAAACTTTATATCTGTCTAATAGTTTAATAAATCTTTATGTTAACATTTCAGAGACAAGTGTTTTCATTAAATACCAAATATCACTGTAAGTACACTGTGAAAAGAACTTACGACCCCAGATATTTTTTTCTTTCTTTTAAATATTTAAATTCATTCTTTTTTCAAAATTGGTATGCTAAAGCAAACCTGGCGCCCTACAGACGAGCAAATTAACAAATTAATAACATTAAAAGTAACTTCAGCTAAATTTTATAGAATTATTACAATAGTCCTTGAAGTGAAGTAAAGTGGTTTCCATCATTGTACTTAAAGTAAAGTAAAACAGGATAATGGCATAGTCCTTGAAGTGAAGTAAAGTGGTTTCCATCATTGTACTTAAAGTAAAGTAAAACAGGATAATGGCATAGTCCTTGAAGTGAAGTAAAGTGGTTTCCATCATTGTACTTAAAGTAAAGTAAAACAGGATAATGGCATAGTCCTTGAAGTGAAGTAAAGTAAAGTGGTTTCCATCATTGTACTTAAAGTAAAGTAAAACAGGATAATGGCATAGTCCTTGAAGTGAAGTAAAGTGGTTTCCATCATTGTACTTAAAGTAAAGTAAAACAGGATAATGGCATAGTCCTTGAAGTGAAGTAAAGTGGTTTCCATCATTGTACTTAAAGTAAAGTAAAACAGGATAATGGCATAGTCCTTGAAGTGAAGTAAAGTGGTTTCCATCATTGTACTTAAAGTAAAGTAAAACAGGATAATGGCATAGTCCTTGAAGTGAAGAAAAGTGGTTTCCATCATTGTACTTAAAGTAAAGTAAAACAGGATAATGGCATAGTCCTTGAAGTGAAGTAAAGTGGTTTCCATCATTGTACTTAAAGTAAAGTAAAACAGGATAATGGCATAGTCCTTGAAGTGAAGAAAAGTGGTTTCCATCATTGTACTTAAAGTAAAGTAAAACAGGATAATGGCATAGTCCTTGAAGTGAAGTAAAGTGGTTTCCATCATTGTACTTAAAGTAAAGTAAAACAGGATAATGGCATAGTCCTTGAAGTGAAGTAAAGTGGTTTCCATCATTGTACTTAAAGTAAAGTAAAACAGGATAATGGCATAGTCCTTGAAGTGAAGTAAAGTGGTTTCCATCATTGTACTTAAAGTAAAGTAAAACAGGATAATGGCATAGTCCTTGAAGTGAAGTAAAGTGGTTTCCATCATTGTACTTAAAGTAAAGTACAACAGGATAATGGCATAGTCCTTGAAGTGAAGTAAAGTGGTTTCCATCATTGTACTTAAAGTTAAGTCTCCAAATATCATAAATAATGATTTGAGTTGCCAAATGATAATGAATAAACTGATATAATTAATAACAATTAATTATAATTTTATAATTTAAAGCTGCAGGTATCTGGTTTATTTGATAAAAATCTGTGATCCTTATTATGTAATTTTTAAATTGTTTTCACAAAATACAACCAACTCATAAAATATGTAATTCTTGTTTTTAGTTCAACAAACCAGTTATACAAATATTGCCATCGCCTCTTTACATTGGAACTGATTCACCCGACTTACAAAAACCAACACTTCTCGGCGTTTGGTCACACCAAACGCTGAGAACACTTCCCCGCACTTCTCCCGGACCTCAGTGCCGGCAACCTGGGCCAACAAAACACCTACATCTCCCCTTACTGTCGAACAGTAAGGGCAGCTCGCTGATTGGTCCAGGCTCAACTCGCGATAAACCGCGAAAAACCGCGAAACACACTTTCGCTAAACTCAAAAACTTCAGACTATGCGACCCAATCACAGCACGCTACACCACCCCTGCTTCTAGCCAGCCTGTGATTGGATCGCGTCATAGTGAAAGTAGAACAATGGCTTTTCCATTGTTCTACGCTCCAGAATACTATATAAACTGTAGTATTCTCAAAAAATTCATCAGATCTCATCGTGTTCTTCTCAGAACACGACCTTTCTTATAACACACTCAGATCCTCCCGAGGAGTCTGAGTTCAAAACCTTTCTGGTTCTCACTACTTTACCAGCAGACAGAGTTATTCAGAGTTGACAAGTCGCATATTATCTTAAATTCCAACTTTGTTCTTTTTTCTTATTCTCAAACATCATCAACTCGCCTCCCGTCAGGGAAATAGCTAAATAGGGGAAACCCGGCGAGCTACTACCTTCACCGCCTCCCGTAAGGGAAATTCAGTAGGGTAGTGGTTACCCGGCGGACCCCTGTGCTATATGCCGGGGAGGCGAAACAATCAGCAGCGTCGAGCGGTACGGCGACTGCAAAGAAAAGTTAGCCGTGAGTTGCGGAAGTCTACGGCCCATCATTCTGGGGCAATCTTGAACGGACCTTCCAAGGACCAAACTCCGTCTCCGCAACTTTACGGACCTTTTCAGGGCCAAACTCTGGCACCGTGCCCGATGTGGCGTAAACCTACTCCCATTACCGCCATACCTCTTCCTTACTCCTACACCATCCCCAACCTCCCATATTATGATCCCCGAGCCCCGTACTATTTTTCCTTTTAAACTTTAAAACCCGACTCTTTCACCATTCCCCGCTCCAAAAATCCATCACCGGCTAGACAGCCGACGTACACCACCACCTACTTTGCCTATTCACCTCATAACGACAGAGCGAGCCGACGTCAATTGGCGCCCAACGTGGGGCCGACTTTCTTCGGACGAAGAAGTGACCTTCGCCCCGACTACTTCTGGGAGGACACAACCCAGTGGCGCCCAACACCAACACCAGCACCAACACCAACACCAGCATCAACACCAACACCAGCAACTACACCAGCACACTTCCGACTTAGAGATGGCTCCGACGCTGAGATCCCAGCTAAAGACCTGTGCCAACGAGACCTGCCACAGCCAAAGTGACATCTTCGCTTCTTGCTGCCGCTGTGACCAGCTTCAACACCATGCCTGCATCGGTTGGCCGGAAGTGGAGATTCCAAATGCAACTTACACTTGCAAAGCTTGCATAGATATTCCCCCTACACCAACAGGCCCACCTTCCACCACACCAGACCCTAACCTCCTGAACTCCCTCCTGCAACTCCTTTCCCAGGCACAACCACCACCAACCACACCACTACCAGATTTTTCAGGCGATGGAGCGGAAGATCCAGACGATTTTCTTCGCCAGGCTGAGGAAATCCTTATCCAGCGGAGATCGCCTAAGACACACTGGACCAGGACCACTGCCGCACAGCTCCGTGGATCAGCCGAGAGGTGGTACCGGATCTACAGTGACGCTGGGCTAAACTGGGAGGAATTCTCCGAACGCCTGCGAGCACGCTTTAACTCGCCAGCTGTGGTTGCTGAACTCCAAGCCGAACTCTATGGGAGGAAGCTAAACTCCAGCGAGCCCGCAGACTCCTTCCTCCTACGAAAGACGCGCCTGATGAAGAGGCTACAGCCGCAGTCCAGCGAGACGACCCGGGTGCAGACGTTCTTGGAACTACTCCTTCCCGGCCTGAGATCCAGACTCAGGGGAAGTGACCTCACCACCACTCAAGAGCTGATGGACAGAGCCCGAGCCGTCGAAAGAGACCTCCAGGACGAGACTAGAACCACGACCAGACCTACAAGAGACGAAAAATACCGGCCAACACCTCCGCCTGCCGCTACCAGACCACCACCACCACCAGCTAGGGACCCGAAGTGCCAGTACTGTCCCGAGTACCACTACCACCGGGACTGCCCAGTGCTGAAGAAGAGACGGGAGACGCCGGAAAACTGGAGAGGGACAGGAAGCGCGCCCAAGCCTGCCCAACAATAGAACTCGGCGCTATCTGCAACGCCATTCCGGGAAGCCGGCTGCCACGGATTCACCTACAAATAGGCCAGAAGACCATCCTGGCGCTAGTGGACTCCGCTGCCAGCAGGAACTTCATCCGGACTGACCAGCTAGACCCCGACGCCCGTCTCCAGGAAGCACCAACCACCGCCCGCCTCGCAGACCACCACGCACGCCTGCAGATCCGAGGAGAAGTCTGCCTCAACACCTCCCTCCAGGGACAACAGATGCCGGTGAGCTTCTTAGTTGCCGACACTCTGCAGGAACCGGCCCTCCTCGGATACCCATGGTTACAGGACCAGCACGCGGTCTGCGACTTTCACTCCGGGACCTTGACCTTCGGACTCCGTGATCGACTCAGCCTGTCATGGACCACCTCAGCTCCACAGAAGAGGACAGCGCCCGCCATCTTTTTGGACAGAATCGACCACGGACTTCCGAAGGACCAAGAAGACAAATTCACCAGCATGATCCAACGCCACTCACCTGCCTTCCATACCGACGGACCCCTGGGAAGAACCAGCAGCCTCCGCCATGAGATCCAGCTACGGAACAACACACCGATCCGCCAGACGCCCTACCGATGTTCACCAGAAAAGAGGAAGGTGATCGCTGACCAGATCCAGGAGATGCTCTCCGCCGGGATCATCGAGCCTTCAACTTCACCCTACAGTTCACCTATCGTGATAGTGAAGAAGAAGGACGGTCAGCCGAGGTTCTGCGTGGACTACCGCAGACTCAACGAAGTTACCATCGACGCCCCGCAGAACCTTCCCGTCATCCACCAGGCCCTCAAGGACATCGGAGGTGCCAACGTTTTCACCACCCTGGATCTCAAGAGCGGCTACTGGCAGATCCCCATGGAGGAGACTTCAAAGACCTACACCGCCTTCACCACCCCGGAAGGAAGACACTATCAGTTCTCCGTCATGCCGTTCGGGCTGAAAAACGCCCCCAGCACCTTTCAGCGCCTCATGACGGAGAAAGTACTACCTCACTGTGACCGAGACGCCTGCATCGCCTACCTAGATGATATCATCATTTTCTCCAAGGATTGGGACAGCCATCGCCACCACGTCGACCGCGTTCTTGAAGAACTGGAGCGCCAGGGACTTACCTGTCACTTGGAGAAATGCAGCTTCGGGAAGGCGAACCTAGACTACCTCGGTCACACCATCACCAGCGCAGGGAACCAGCCGCAGGACCACCACATCTTGTCCATCCAAGACGCTGCCACACCGAAGACGCGGAAGGAGGCTCGACAGTTCGTGGGAATATGCAACTGGCTCCGAGAGTACGTGCCGAACTTCGCGGAGACCATAGCACCGATCACGGACACCATCGCCTCCAAGAAGCCCTTCAAGTGGACACCGGCAGCTGACATCGCCTTCGCCCAGACAAAGGAAGTCCTGAGGAAGCCCCTGCTTCTCCACCGCCCAGCTGACAACTTGCCCTTCTTTCTACAAACTGATGCCAGCCAGATAGGAATGGGTGCAGTGCTGTACCAGGAGACCCCGCAGAAGGAACGCCGCATCCTCAGTTACGCCAGCGCCAAGTTCACCCCGACGGAGCAACGCTACCACAGCAACGAGCAGGAGTGTCTCGCTGTTGTGTGGGCCATCAAGCGTTACCGAGCCTATCTCGAAGATAGGACCTTCACGCTTCGGACGGATAACAAGAGCTTAACTTGGTTGCAGCAGATGAAGGACCACAAGTCGAAACTTACCAGATGGGCGCTTCTTCTGCAGGAATATTCATTTACCATCGAGCACTGCCCCGGCCGAACGAACGACTTACCCGACGCCTTATCGAGATGACCCCAGGAAGGAGCCACCCCGGAGGATGCTGGCCACTCAGACCGATTGCTGCCTCCTACTGTAAAGGAGGACTCACAGGAAGCCGGAGAGCCAGCCATCAACCAGGCGGAGCCCCTAACGCTGTTCGACGAGGTGAAGGACGCACAGGCCGCAGATCCAGACATCAGGCGCATCCAAGAACGACTCCAGAGGATCCATCAGAAGACAGCCCAGCAACGGACTCCCGGCGACCAGGACTTCTGCAACACTCACCGAAGTGACAACACAGGAACCTGGAAGTCCTACAAGGCGAGCCCCGACAGCTGGAAACTTCTGGTGCCTAGATCTCTACATCCCCGTCTGCTCTACGAGTTCCACGACAGCCCCACAGCCGGACACCCAGGACGAGACGAGACTCTGCGAGCTCTGCAGCAGCACTATACCTGGCGTACCATAAGAAGAGATGTGGAACACCACGTCAGACAGTGCCTCCTGTGCTCCTGCATCAAGGCCAGCCGACCGCAGGGACAACCGCCGCAGAGACCTCACCAGCCCAGCAGCCCTTTCGACACCATCGCCCTGGACCTCATGGGACCGTATCCGCTGACGAACCATAAGAAACGCTACATTCTGGTGGTAACTGACATGTTCACCCGTTGGACCGAAGCATACCCTCTATGCAACCAGGAAACCTGCCGCATCATCACAGCTCTGCAGCAGGACTTCTTTCCACGCTTGGGGTACCCCAGAGCCATCCTCTCGGACAACGGACGTCAGTTCACCAGCCAGGAATGGACTCTATTTTGTCAGCGGCTACAGATTCAGCCCTGGACCACGCCGATCTATCACCCTCGTTCGAATCCGACGGAGCGAAGAAACCAAGGCATCAAGGTTGGACTACGGCTTCATCTTCTACACGAACCGCACCAGAAGTGGAGCCAGCATCTCCCCAGTATCCTCTTCAACTTACGAACGCGCCTGAACGCTGCCATTGGCCTGACGCCCAGCGAAGCTGCCTTAGGGTACAATCTGAAGAGGCCTGGGGAATGGAAGCTACCTGCACCACCAAGACGCCCGCCTTCGACTCGCTGCGCCGAGATGAGAAGACACCAGGCTGACTACCACCCAATCCCCGAGACTACTACACCACCACGCTACCAGCCCGGTCATCTGGTGATGACTCGCACTCATCCTCTCTCCGACGCTGCTGCCCGACGACACGCTGGTTTTGAACAACGCTGGGAAGGACCGCATCCAGTCCAGGACTACGCTGGAGGCAACTGCTACTGGATCCTGAGAGGCTCCCAGCTTGTGAAAATCCACATCGAGGATCTAAAGCCCGCACCGCATTCATCACCAGAACCCGACCAACCGTGAGTGAGTGTAATACAGTGACTCTTACCTCCCTTCCCCATATATAAACATTCTTTGTGAACAGACACTATTATATTTTTGTATCCCCATTATAAACATTTTCGATGTCTTCCCTATATTATGTCACCCACCCCCATGAACTATGCCTAAGGGCCAAAAACAATATTTTTCTCATTCTCTGTATGTACCTTTTTTTTTCGTATATTTTTGTCGGGTATGATGTTAGTTTGTAAGATTATATTTTCCAATGTTAGTTTGTAATTTCCGTATATTATTGTCGGGTACGTTGTTAGCCTGTAAGATATCATTTCTGTAACTTTCTGTCGATTACTATGTATTGTTAGTTTTAAGACATTTGGTCAATAAAACATATTTTGGTTGTTTTCTTTGGGTAACCTCTTTCTGCTGGTATACTACACTCACATCCACCAAAACTCTCAACAGCGAAACTCATCACTAGGGTAAATCAGTTCCACAAGTGAGGGGGGATTTGCCATCGCCTTTTTACATTGGAACTGATTCACCCGACTTACAAAAACCAACACTTCTCGGCGTTTGGTCACACCAAACGCTGAGAACACTTCCCCGCACTTCTCCCGGACCTCAGTGCCGGCAACCTGGGCCAACAAAACACCTACATCTCCCCTTACTGTCGAACAGTAAGGGCAGCTCGCTGATTGGTCCAGGCTCAACTCGCGATAAACCGCGAAAAACCGCGAAACACACTTTCGCTAAACTCAAAAACTTCAGACTATGCGACCCAATCACAGCACGCTACACCACCCCTGCTTCTAGCCAGCCTCTGATTGGATCGCGTCATAGTGAAAGTAGAACAATGGCTTTTCCATTGTTCTACGCTCCAGAATACTATATAAACTGTAGTATTCTCAAAAAATTCATCAGATCTCATCGTGTTCTTCTCAGAACACGACCTTTCTTATAACACACTCAGATCCTCCCGAGGAGTCTGAGTTCAAAACCTTTCTGGTTCTCACTACTTTACCAGCAGACAGAGTTATTCAGAGTTGACAAGTCGCATATTATCTTAAATTCCAACTTTGTTCTTTTTTCTTATTCTCAAACATCATCAACTCGCCTCCCGTCAGGGAAATAGCTAAATAGGGGAAACCCGGCGAGCTACTACCTTCACCGCCTCCCGTAAGGGAAATTCAGTAGGGTAGTGGTTA
The DNA here is from genome assembly GCA_963513935.1 of Aphrophora alni. Taxonomy (NCBI): domain Eukaryota; kingdom Metazoa; phylum Arthropoda; class Insecta; order Hemiptera; family Aphrophoridae; genus Aphrophora; species Aphrophora alni. The sequence continues at coordinate 75,598,800 of OY740773.1, forward strand.
CCCGGCGGACCCCTGTGCTATATGCCGGGGAGGCGAAACAATCAGCAGCGTCGAGCGGTACGGCGACTGCAAAGAAAAGTTAGCCGTGAGTTGCGGAAGTCTACGGCCCATCATTCTGGGGCAATCTTGAACGGACCTTCCAAGGACCAAACTCCGTCTCCGCAACTTTACGGACCTTTTCAGGGCCAAACTCTGGCACCGTGCCCGATGTGGCGTAAACCTACTCCCATTACCGCCATACCTCTTCCTTACTCCTACACCATCCCCAACCTCCCATATTATGATCCCCGAGCCCCGTACTATTTTTCCTTTTAAACTTTAAAACCCGACTCTTTCACCATTCCCCGCTCCAAAAATCCATCACCGGCTAGACAGCCGACGTACACCACCACCTACTTTGCCTATTCACCTCATAACGACAGAGCGAGCCGACGTCAATATATATCAAAATGAATCAGAATTTAATCTGATAATAACATGAAAAAAAGATTGGAGGTGCGTCTGATTGCATAACTGATACTCATGCTTTAATTGGATATCATGCTAAATCACCCTTTCAGCTTATTGCAGTCATGGAAAGCACACTAATAGCCTTGTTTTTTTTTTTTTTTTTTTTTTTTTTTTTTTTTTTTTTTTTTTTTTTTTTTTTAACTATTAGGTAATACCAACGACCACTTTCCAAGGTAAGCCTGTCTCTCCTATCCACACAAAATCTAAAATAAAACTTATATGTAAGAATAAAATATTACTTATTAAAAATGCATGATATCTAGTTCTTAATAATCTAAACTAATAGGCTATGTAAACTATTAGTATATTTATATATATATATATATATATATATATATATATATATATATATTTAAATGGGAGGTTGGATATAAAAAATACAGCCTTGATCACACATATTAGTCTTAGTGTTGTGTGCAGATAGTTTTATAATTAGATTGCAAGTCCTCCAAAATAATTATAATGAACTCATTAAGAGACGGTTACCAGGAGTGGTGTTTGATCAGACAGGAATAAGCAATTTAACGACCTCAAAGGGCTTGGGTAAGCACATTTTCCTTCATGAAGCATAACATATCTGAAACTATATCCCCTGGAAGTGGTGATTTTCATCCCAATGGTAAATCACTGCACAACTATTTTAAACAAACGTATCCTACTAAACTGTGTAAGACCCCTTGTTCTACCAACAATGCAAGTTTGATGCCCTAAAACTTTATTAAATGGCTGTAATAACTCTTTTTGAATATTACTAAAAGTATGTGTATGTTTGTACAATATTTTACTACAAATGTGTTTTTCACAACAACTTGATTATTCATATTAAACAATTTCATATTTGTAAATTTCCCAAATTTTAAAACAACTATAATACTATTGACATAACCTATTTAAAATTTTAACTATACATTACTTTTGAACCGGTGTGTGGGAAAAAAAACCCCAGTATGAAAACTGTTAAAAGTGTTCCATTCGCTATCCCTCCTAAACTGACTGCTACCTGAAACAGAATGTTATACTCTTATTTTAACAATTTATTTAACATGTTTTATACTGTATTATAAAATATAATAGTATTTAATTGTAATAGAATAGGATTCTATACAGGTACACAAGAGATCCAGATACCAAATTTTAAGTTTCTATTATAATTTTTGTAGCAGATATCATGCCTACATACAAAAGATAACATAACTATGACTTACAGACATCATATTAAAACATTCATAACATTTTCACAGGTTTCTTAGGTCATGAAATAAAAAGACTGTACTAACAAATGTAATATTAAAACTATCCCCTCTCTTTGTAATTAACATCCTGAATGTATGCTGTATATGGAAAAATAAATGTGTCACAATGTTAGGAAAGTTAAAGCCATAATATTTATTATTTTAGTAAACTTTCTTTGCCATTATATAGTCTATTATGATTAGACTTAATTAAAGTCTTCTTTTTATACTCTCTACTGATTGAGATAGTGACAGTAGAGAGTATAAAAAGTCATAAATATTTCTGTTTATGAAATATTTCAGAACTTTAGTGTTTTATTGTGTGTTTCTCTTTTTGTTTAATACTAGATAATACCAAGGACCACTTTCCAAGGTAAATTAAAAATATATGAAACATTTTTTTAAAATTTGGTTTCTATCTACATTGATTTATAATGTTAATGGACAACTTATGCAAAAGAAGTTAACACTTAACGCGTATGGCTGTTATAGCTAATTTGTCAGTAGCAATTAAGTCCATTTTTAGGAAAAAAATATTAACTTGTTCTAAAAATATTAAAAGGTGTATCTTGTATTTATTTTTTTTTTCATCTCTAGAATTTATCCCATCAAACCTCAATGCATGAAGTAAAAATTTGAATATTTTTAATGACATAGAAACTCTAAAAAATTTGCGGCAGAATACAAAAGATAGTGATAGAAACCAATGAACTATACCAAGACCTTTATGTTACTTACTTGTAAAACACCTCCTAGATGTTCCACAGCAAACACTAGAGTTACACAAAGTGTCCCTAAGATGACAACAATGAATTTTAAAATGGTAGGTGCATGTTTGTCCGATTTGTAGAACATAGTGACAAAATCTTCATAGATAGTGCCTGCCACTGCATTCAAACTGCATGACATAGTGCTGAAAAGAAAATAAGGAAATTGTTTACAAAATATTTGAAATAAACAGTGCACAAACTTTCTCATTCATACATATACACGGAAGAAAAGTTTTTTAACTTAACAATCACTTTTGAAAATATGTGCTTATATACAGGATGTCACAAAAAATATTAGCAAGCTATACAGGATCGTATTCTACATATTCGTTTAAATGAAAATTGTTCAGCAGTTTTTTTTTTTTAATTCGCCTTAGTTTAGTTGTAATTTGACATTTTGTATTTCCACTTAAACTACCTGTAACTCCAAAAATAGATAAGATAATTAAGTTCAAATTTGATATAAATTTTTTGTATATTATGATTTACAAGTGTACTACACAAATACTTTATTTTTATAACTTTCAAAATGGTGGCAGTTTTTATTTGCTTTTTATGGATGACTGCTGAATTTGTATTTTTGTTTGTATGAATTTTCAATGTTTAAATAACTGGAATATTTAAACACTGTACATTTACAAAATCCACTTTTATGGCTTAAAAAAGTGGAGGAGGGATACTTTATTGTAAAGTCATTGTTATGTAGTCAGCGACTTTCAAAATAAATAAATCTGCAAAAATATTGAAATATACATTGTATATGTAAAAAATGCAACACTCTTCCACTTAAACTATAAATATCCATTTTTGTAAGGAAATAAGTGATGGGAGTAATTTTGTTTTTACGGCTCCTAAAATTAAAACTATCACCTCCTAGGAACAAACACATATAGACCATTTTTGAATTGATGTCTGTCCATGGCATTTTTGTCATTATCTCAAGAACGAGTAATTTAATTGGCTCAAAACGTTTAAGTTCATGCAAGTAGTTATATCATAAATTTATTAGATTTTGGTAAAACCCTTAAATAAATGAGAGCAAAAAAGGGAAAGCTCTATGTATTACCTCAAAGACAAGTAGTTCAAATGTTTCAAATTTTTAATATGAAGGTGAGTTCATGCACCATGATTTTTTGCTTTGTTTTGGTTGGATCTTATTATCTGATTACATTTTTTTAAATATAGTTTTATTATTAATATTATTTATTTTGCTATACAGTATTTATTGTTTTTTAAATGTGTTTTAGGTTGTGTTTTGATGTGTGTGATATGTTATTATTTATTATATATTTGTAGTGTGTATGGTCCCCTATATATTTTATAAATTTAGTATATTTTGCTAATTCTATACCATTAACATAGTCTCGTAATAGTAGAATGAAATGTATTTTTGTGGTTACTATACAAGTATATTTTTTATTACTATAGTGTATTATGTATTTTGTAATTATTTTTAAATACTTTTTTATTTCTCTAACTTATTGTTTTTTGATGAATTTGTAAAATGAATTTGTCCAGGATTGACAAATGTTTCCAGGCCATTTACATATAAAACAAACAATAGAGGTCCCAGAACAGGACTCCATATTTTAAAACAACTTTATTAGAATGCATTCCAGCAACTTGTACAGATTAAGATCTAACGACAAAAATTACTGAATCCATCTTAGAGGCACAGTATGAATGCCATATCTCTCCAAAATCACAAATGACACAGAGTTAATCCACGGAGTCGAAAGCCTCGGAGAAGTCCATAAAACACTTAGTGTTTGAAAACAGGTGTTCAGACTTTCACCTATAAACTCCACCAGCTGTTCTACTGTATCCATTGTGGATCTACTCTCTCGAAAACCAAAATACTTGGGGCAAAGTAAATTATTAATTTAAAGAAATTAAATTATTCTTGTCACAATTTCGCAATTTGTTTGTTAATAACAGATAATAAGGAAGTCAGTTGGTAATTATTTATATGTAAAGGATTTTTTTATTTTTTTATTTGTATTACCTTGCAAATTTTTAGACATTTTAGAAAAACATCATTTTCAAAAGAGTTATTAATAAGATTGGTTAAAAGATCTGAAATTTCTGTAGCACATTGTTTAATTAGCCATACAGAAATTGCATTCACACCAGTAGATTTAAAATTTCTTTAAACTGTCTTTAGTTCTTGTTTAGTTATAAGAGTCAGAAACATTGATGATAGGCAGTGTAAATGCCCATGCCCATAGTCATATACATTAAATAAATTATTAAAAGCATCTATAATTTTATTGTGATTGGGTCTATGGATAAATATTTATAGTATAATCGTTATTAATAGTATTCATATATGTTTCTTAAATAAAGTTTTCTTTATTATTAAACTAACCTTAAAGCTGCACTAAATACTCCAGCAATAAAGAGTCCAGTTAAACCTCTATATTTCCCTGCTATATCCAATACATAGTACGGTAATAACTGGCTACTCTTCTCAACCTCCTGTAAAAGTTAGAAATCATAAATTGTTTATTTCTAACTCTTAGAATTTTAAGTAATGTATCACTTTATTATTATTTTGAGGACTTACAATTATTGGCTGTACTTGTAATGCAGTAAATTGTCATGTGGGCCTGCAATGGGCATAGCCCATAATCACTTTTAGATGGGTTTAGGTTTATTACTAAGGATAATGCTTGTTGTTGGTCATGTCAAAATAATAGTTCAATATATTTAAGTATTGAAATATACTTCCATTAAAGTTCAGCAGGTACTGGATCAAAAAGGATCTGTGTATCATTTCCTAAACTTTGAGTAAGTGCCTACGATTCAACCATTATGTTTGTTTCATTGCAACAAAAAGGATGACCCCAAGCTTAAAAACTATCAAGTTTTAGATAGTAGATATGACAATCCTAACTCAGAACTGGGAAGTTAGTGACGATTCTGATTCTGATGAGAAAATATAAAACGTAAAAGGTAAGGATTATGATTTTTATTTGTAAGTTCATACCGGTAATTTATTATTTTTTCAAGAATATAAAATATTATGGAAAAGTGCATGCCTATAACATCTTTTCAACTGGACCTAAGTATACGAGTATATATATTTAACTTTTGATTACGATCTATTCATTTTGATATTATATTTTTTTTATTTATTTTTTTTATTCATAATCTTCTATAGTGAAGCAACTTGATGAAGATTTTTCTTTTAAAGAAGTTGTATCTTGTGTTATAAAATACGTAATTTCTCAAAATTGACTTTACTCACTTCGTTCAAATTTGAATGTAATGTGAAGGTTAATGGCCCAAACCCATAAATAAAATCGCAAGTAAAACTATATTGTAGTACAGGAATAATTAGTAATAAACAAAAATAAAACCTCCATAATTAAATCTCAATTAAAATTAAATACAATGTATGATAAGGACATGAGTTATGGTACAAGTTAAGCAAGATTAGGCCCTTATCATATATATTATATATATATATATATATATATATATATATATATATATATAATTTCTTTTCCAAGATGGAGTCCATGGTTATTTTAACTTTTTAATTGACAACTACTGAACTGTTTAGTGACAATTTGTTTGGTTAGTTTTTATTTAATTTTAGGGATGAGTGACTGAAAAAGTTTGTGCAACGTTTTTGCACCATTTATTTAAATAGAATGTTTTAATTAATATAATATACACAAATTTAAAAATAAAAATTAGTAAATGTAAATACACTTCTTTCATTATAATCGGGACTGTGAAACTATTTCACCACACTTTAAATCTGTAAGTCAAAAGGTGTGGGCACAATTTATAGTATAAGCATTACAAATGAAACTCTAAAAACATAAATAATATGATAAAATAAAGAAATAAACTACTTACTCCTGTAGCAAAAGGATCACACTGACTGTAATTTGCATACATTAGTAACCCCATGAACACAGTTAACGATTTAACGACTGTAACACCTACTGCACCCCATAACATTACTCTGCAAAACATAAAGAATATGAACAAAAGGTTATAAATAGTCCTAACTGTTTAATTTAGTCCAATTTCAATATTGCTTTTAGCTTTCCTTTATATTTAAACGTATAGACAAATCTTGTCTGCTAGGATTGCCTACATTTCACCCCAAAATATAATCTAGAGGTCAAAATGTGACCACTTCCAATCATAATAATGTGGTGTTAAGTATTGACTTTAATTTGTATAATTTATTTAGACAAAAATACCAAAAACAATTATGAACAAATTGTTAATTAATTCATTATTATTATTGAATTACCTGTTGATTTTGATGATATTCCTGCTGCACTTATAAAAATAAATATGTTCATTTATCAAGTACTAATGTGGGAAAATATATAATAATTATAAATAATTATTTACAGTAGTTTTTCTAATTTGAAATACAAAAATGAGAGCTACAATTATATGATATTCATTACATTTCCATAGTTTTGTCAGTTTTCAAACCATTCTATTCAACTTTAATAGTTCTAATCCCCTACCCGTTAAACATGCCACGATGTATAAAAATATATAATTTTAATTCAAAATAGATAAAATGCAACTTTACAAAAAATGCATGAAACAACTTATTATTTTAAAATATAATGATATATTTCAATTGATAAATAAATCAAAACAAAAATGAAAAAGCACTTATAATTTCACAAAAAAACAATTTATTGCTACAGCTGTTTCGCCGTTAGGCATCGTCAGACAACTAAGAACTAAAAACTAAAATACAGGTCAACTTAACACTAACATCTAGGAATGAAGGTGGGGATGAAAGCAGAGGTGGGACAATGACCTGGTTTTACCTGAAAGGGACATGGATAAGAGAAAGTATTTAAACAATAGGTTTTAACAAAGGGGATGGGTTATTGACTTGTTCATTCAGGTTAGAAGCATGGCATTTTAAAACAGATCTGTTAATTTCTAAAATTTCCAAACTATTTAATTTCCTACTTTTCTGTTCTATGTGTAAAACTTTGACATTATCAATAACCCATCCCCTTTGTTAATTGATAATGTCAAAGTTTTACACATAGAACAGAAAAGTAGGAAATTAAATAGTTTGGAAATTTTAGAAATTAACAGATCTGTTTTAAAATGCCATGCTTCTAACCTGAATGAACAAGTCAATAACCCATCCCCTTTGTTAAAACCTATTGTTTAAATACTTTCTCTTATCCATGTCCCTTTCAGGTAAAACCAGGTCATTGTCCCACCTCTGCTTTCATCCCCACCTTCATTCCTAGATGTTAGTGTTAAGTTGACCTGTATTTTAGTTTTTAGTTCTTAGTTGTCTGACGATGCCTAACGGCGAAACAGCTGTAGCAATAAATTGTTTTTTTGTGAAATTATAAGTGCTTTTTCATTTTTGTTTTGCCTTATTATGGAATTTCACCGAGTACCGACTGTAGTCACACTCAATATGATAAATAAATTTTGTTATTAAGAACAAATGTTGTGTTTAGTTTTAAATCTTTCAAAATATAAACAGTTTTTCTTCAAAAATGAGTAGAGCTATCAAAATGCAGATGTTTTTATTTAATTGGTTGGTGAAAAATACAATAATTAAAAAGGTGCCAATTTTATGAAAGAAATAAGAAAAAACTTAAATTATTTATGAAACTATCATGCATTTTCCATTACCCATTTTTAAAACAGCGTTAAGCATAGGTATTTATTTATATTATTATCTTGGTTTCTAGATAATTGAAGGTAGTTCTGGGGCGGATTAACCATGTCGCAACTTCGAGGGGCCCCCCAAAAATATAGTCTAGTCTATTATTTCATACAAATACAATACATATATTTTTAAAGGTTGAGAGACCCTTTATTCTTTATTTTTATTTATAAAACTAATTTCAAACCACTAACATAAAAGTAAAACTAAACTTTCTTTTTTTTCTACTAATCACGGTTTCAAACATCTTAAATACCCGTCAATATTCAATATTCCGATATTCAGCTCATCCAAGAGCTTCGCTGTCCAGTTCTATTACGTTGTTCTGCATAATGACAGTTCTTTTTCTTCGTAACATCAAACTTGTGTATCGGTTTATAGTGTGAGCATATTCATTTAGCCTACCTCTTAAAGGATTGCATTATTTATAACAACATTTGTTTTGTGAAGTGCTTCATAAAGGACAGTCTTTTACTGTGAACTCTAAATCATCAGTATGAACCGAACTTACAAGTCTGGTGCTACAAAGGGGTAAGGAAGAGAGAGATAAAAAATCTCATGAAGCAGAAAGACAGTATGTTAAAATTCTTTAAGAAACCAGAAGGATGTGACGACCTTAAAACAATTGAAATTGAAGAGAATTTTACAGGTAGACCTACACTTAATTCAAGTCCAAGTAGACCCATTGATGAGTTTATTAACCAGAAAAGGAATATTCAGCCTAAAATGTTAAAAACACCCTTCTTGTTCTGATCTTAGCCTAAATATATATGACACTAAGGCTAAGCCTACTTGCCGGTTTTCACTTGAATAACACAGAGCTCGAGGCTGAGCCCAGCCTACGCCTAGCCCTAAATAATGCAACAGTAGAATTTGAGCTCACCATTAGGTATCACTACCACAGAGTTGCCCTAGGAGATAGCTCTGTGGCCCCCAAACCTTACAAAGGAATTGATAGATTTTTTAAATTAAAAATAAACCAAAAAATATTGGCGAAAAAAATAATGTTTTAAAACAATTCACACAGTTTGATAAAACATTTGTTATAAACCTGCTTGACAAACACTTTTATAGAATCAAAACTAATGGGGGGAAAGATAAGAGGAATTGGTTAGTGTTTTCAGAAACCTCTAAGTCAGTATATTGCTACGTGTGTAAACTGTTCCCTGACCATAAACATTCTCAGCATGTCCTTGTTGAAGTGTTTTCTGACTGGTCCAGAGTATCAAAAGTATTAAGTAACCATGAAACATTAAAAACCTATTTAACAGCTATGGTAAATTTCTTTGCAAGAAGTAATTTGGAAAGTAGATTAGATTATGAACTGACACAAAAACTAGATCTTCCTTTTAGAGATTACAGAGAATATTACTCTTCTGATTTCATAAAAAAAACAGGAATTTTTTCTCTTGTTTAGAATATCTCTCTGACTAATGAGTTTCTTAGAGAACATTTAGTGAAGTATGAAGTGTGTGGTTCAGGTAGGATGAACTATTTATCCCACAAAATCTACGACGAGATTTTAACCCTCATGGGAGAAGACCTAAAACAGACACCATGTGATGAAGTTAAGGAAGCTCAGTATTTTGATATAACTGTGGACTCTACACCCGATATGAGCCACGTAGACCAGTTGATGTATGTGATATGATACATCAGGTCTGATGGGCAGTCTGATGGAAGATTTTTTTTTGTTTCATTCCCATTAAGTCACATAAGACAGAATACTTGAAAAATACAGTACTGAAAGTAATGTCCGATCTAGGGCTAGATATAGAATTGTGCAGAGATCAGTGTTATGACAACGCCTTTAATATGTCGGGTGCATACACACAACTTCAAGCAGAGATATTGAAGATAAGCCCAAAAGCATTTTCTATATGCTTTGTACCAGCCACACTTTAAACTTGGTTGGCAATAATGCTGTCGAAAGCTGCAGTGCTTCATTGTTTTTATTTGATTTGGTTCAGAAAATTTACTCATTTTTTACTGCTTCAACGCATAGATGAGACGTACTTACATTGCACCTTAAGCCATCATAACTAGTTGTGGAAAGATTGAGTGACATCAGATGGTCAGCTAGAGCTGATGCTGTTTCAGCTCTTAAAAAAGGCTATGCAGAAATACAAAATGTTTTTTTGGACATTCATCCAAGGTAAACGAAACTGAAAAACCTGTGGCTAAAGCAGAAGCAATGGAGCTAGCCAAAAAGTTAGCCTCCTATGAAACGGCCATTATTTAATTTAAATATATAGTGTGGAGTCAGTTGCTAGAAAGGTTCAATAAAACCACTAAGTGTTTACAGAGTAACATGATGGTAACATGAAAATTGCAGTACATATGCTAGAGTCGTTGAAAAATATGTTCATTACAAAACTTCATTACCGTTCATTAAAAATAAAAAACAAAGCCGAATATAATTTGTTTGCCTTTTAATTAAGTAAAATACTGCATAGAAGTAAGTAAAACTATATAAAAATAATCTGTTTGCAGTAAGTTTTTAGCTTGATAATAATATAAAATAACAATCTATAAATGATTAATATAACAACAGTTTTTTAACTTCCTCCCCCTCGTTTCTCTAATTATAGTTTTTTTTGGTGGGCTATGACTAACTACATTGTGAAATGAAAAATACTTTCATTCTAGGCTGTATACATATTATTAGTGAAATTTACTATTACTTAACTCTTATGAAGTGAAACTTTTTATATGGAATAGAATAAATTAGATTCATACAGCTAAATGCGTAATGAAATACTTGCACCCCACTCCTCCTGCTCTGTGTTCTTGATCTTACCAACAACAGATTTAATAACCTCCTTCATCATTTAGAAGCTGAGTTAAAAATGCAAATACTATTTATTTGCCTAACTGTATGTTTATTTATTTGTGTGCATTAAATATATAGTGGATTGATATTAATACATAATCATATAAAATATTTTAAATTTCAAATATGTTTTGTAAAATTTCACAGCTTGGTGGTGATATACCAATAACCTAGATTATGTTTAACTGTTCGGAACTCTTGATAAATAAATATTTTGTATCCAATATATAAAACCCCTTGTGTGACTTCTAACCTACTTGCAGATGATCTAGAACTTGAAATTTAGTGAACTTATAGTTTTTAGCCTGTAACAGATTTAAATATTCCAAAACAAAAAGTTAAAATTTTTAATTTGAAACCCAATTAAAAATTTTAAAAAAGTGGGAAAATGTGGAAATCCCAGTCAAATGGCGGATGTACTTTAAAAATCATTAAAAAAGTGTATTATGGATTTTGACACATGTATTATGGATTTTGTATTTATGTGTACATTCTGCTATTTGTAAATTATGGGACCTGCCTTATACAAAATAAATGTAATATTTGTCAAAAAAAAAGGATGCATAAAAAAAAGAAACTGATATTAACTTGAAATAATTATTTATAAACTTGAAAAATTGATATAAATGTTTAATGCCTATTAGTTTAGATTTTGTATGGATAGGAGACGCAGGCTTACCTTGGAAAGTGGTCCTTGGTATTACCTAGTAGTACACAAATAGGAAAACACACAAAAATACTATATAGTTCTGTGATACATGAAATTTGGTTGAGCTGTCAATTAGAATTTTATTAACACTTACATAGGCCCTATCTAAAAATGACATACATTGGTAAATTAATTTAGTATAAAATAACAAAACACTACCACAGCTGATTCTAATTACTTACAGCACAGCATGTCTTTGAGTTGGTACAGAGATGAATCGTTGCACCACTCCAGGTTGAATTGCTAGCGTAGCTAACCAGTTAAATGTAGCACCAACAGTTACAGTCCAGAAAGTGTTACGTGCAAACGGATCTGGATTCATACTATAACAACATGATCTGAATATTTGAATGAACATCATATTATATATATATATATATATATATATATATATATATATATATATAATAACATATGATATATTGAAACTTAATCTTTGGTTGTTTTTAAATATCAATATTTCTTTTTTCCCCCTTTTTTTACTAAGAAAAAAATTACAAAACTAAGTTCCAGATAACATGACTGGTTGGTAAGAAAAACAGAACTTGTTAAAAGAAAAAAGAATGTTAAAATTGGAATGAAAAAGGAAAAACTTCTATTTATTAAAAAATATCTACCCTTATTAAATATGTTGTATGATATATTTCTGTTTAACTTTATCAAGTCAGTATAGAAAACTTTAAAAAATAAATAGTGCTAAAACCAAGATCAAACTATCTCACTCACCTATTCCAAAAACCAAATAAAAACTAACCAAAACTAATCATTGCCAAAAATGTTCATTGTCAATCAAAATAAGAATTGTATAATAAGAATAAAATAATAATTGAAATGTGGACACTGTCTTTGAAAAAATATAAATATATTTAAATAAACTTGCTTCACTTTTGCCATAAATGAATCCTTGGTGTAAATCATATTTTATGAAAATCAAGCTTTAATGGCAATGGTTATGGTTAATTTTTGTTTTTTTACCACATATTACATACATAATGGTTTTACATATTGGTTGGATGGTCAGATAACCTAACCCAACCTAACCTAAGACTACATGAAGAAAGGTGTAGCTTCAGCTAGGGTATTTCAGGATTCCCACACACATACTCACTAAGTGAGCTCCTGAGGGTAAAAAAAATACAATACAGATAACTAACTGAATGAACAAATGAACATTAATCATGGCTTGATTAATGCAGTCAAAAGACTATATGATAATAGCATCACAAGAATCAAAGTTGGCAGGAGTTTTTCCAAAGAAATCAAAGTCACAAAAGGACTAAAACAAGTGTGCTGCCTCTCGCTAATACTTTAAAAATATATATTTAGTACTTAAAGTGCTTAAAGTATGGAAGAAGAAATTTAGAGAAATGGTTATTCCACTTGATGACAAAATGACCTTCTGTTTCACGGATGATCATCAGGTGGTAACACAAGACTATGATGATTTAACTTACAGAGCAAGAAAACTGATCAAAGAATATAAAAATGAAGCCTGGAGGTGAATATAGTCAAGACAGAGTGTATGTGTATAGATGGAACCTCACAGGATAAAACTCTGGACTTCGGAAAAAAATCAGGCACTGTGAAATTATAGATTATACAGCAATTGTTGACAGGAACACACAGGGTAGGAAAGCCATATCACCGATGAAAAGAACTGTTTATATCAAACCATATTCAAAATTAATAAACAGTTGATATATGATACTATAGCTGTTATAACATATGGGAGTGAGGTATGGCCAATGAAACGAGATACTTAAAAATTTCTACTAGTCATAGAGATGGATTTCTGGAAATAGTTTGAGACGCCAAATGACAACTTTAATAAAAATCAGTAGTAGACTATGTAAAAATATTTGAAGACCTTTGAACATGATTGATATGGCAGGATTCTGAGTGGACCCAACAAGCTTGCAGGCTTTTGTAAGGACAAGGAAGACTAAGAACAATAGGTTCTTGATATTAATTAAAAGTTGTTTTTATTGGTAAATAAAACATATCTGGTTCATTAATAGTGTAAAAGAAAGTGTTATTAATTATAATTAAATAAAAAGTTATTGTACAAAAAGTGATGTAGCAAAAATCAAAATGTAGAGTATAAATTTTCTCAAAATTATAGTTAGGGCTAAATGTAGATTAATAGGGCAGAAATAAAATGCAATAAAAATAATTTGGGAAAATTAATAAATAATATGGGAAATTGAACAAATAGTCATTCTTGTGTAGTTTTTTTTTTCAAAATTTAAATAGTTTAATGAAATACATTTTTAAAAATAACTAATATAGTTTATTAAGTTTAAATATATATATATATATATATATATATATATATATATATATATATATATATATATATATTGTGACAAAATGACAACTAAATAAAATGAATGGTTATGAGTTATACTAATTCACAAAGTCAAATATTTGAAATTACAATAAAACTTAAAATTGGTTAATTGTAAGACAAATTTAGTATGTAAATATAAGTAAATGACATCAAATTCTAAGACCACATGAAAAATAGCGAACAACCATTAACACCAAAATTAAACAATAAACTGAAATCATAGTTAAAACTGACGATCCAAAAGTCGAAAAAGACAATATAAAAAAACAACGGAGTAGTGCGTTTTAGAGCAAAACGAACAAGATTCAAGAAGCAAAAGTGTGGAAAATCAGAATTTCATGGAAATCAAGAGAGGAAAATCATCAAAAGTTTTAAGCGCATGTAACTTCAGAATGATGAGACATAACAACAGTCAAGTTGCATATACATCCAGCGATAAAGAGGAGTACAAAAAGCTTTTCCGAAGAAAAATCCATCCAGTGGAAAGGAAGATATAACAATTCAGGGGAAAAGGTTACAAAATTGAAGAGTTTAAAAATCATACATATCAGAAACGCCTCAGGTGATAGCCAAGTTTCTGAGCAGATAAAAGTAAAACAAGCCCACTAAATAAGCATAACCAACAAAGGGCAATAGTACTGAATTTAATAATTAAATGAAAAATAATTAATTATTAAAAAAAGAGGGATAAATTGATAAATTAAAATAAGAGAATAATTAACAAAAAACAAAAGGGAAGTTTGGCAGAATTTATAGTTGAAGTCAGGAGGATATTCTAACCATGGACACGAGCGAATAAAGTCACAAAAATTATTTTTAAAGATTCTAACAAAGGACATAAGCAAGTAAGTTTGAAAAATAAACTAAGAAGATTTTTGTATTGATTTAAAAAGAGATGCTATGTAGTAGAGTAGCAAATTTTGATCGAATGTGTAAGAAGGTATAAAGTTAAAATATTTATAATAATAGCCAAATAATTAAATGTAAAATCAAAAAGTAATAACTTGCATGCAGTTATATCAGCAGAAGATCAGGACTAAATAATTTGCAAGCACAAGGCAAATTGTCCACAGGAACAAAAAACAGGAACATAAAAATTCTACAAAAGGAGAAAGCGAGCTACTGCTACCAAGGAAACCAGACAAATAAACAAAGAAAGGACAACTGCGAATCATCGCCCAAAATAGTCAGCAAGGGAAATTCATTATAGGTTACTGAAAACTTCCTTTTGAGTTAGCAGAAGAGGAGACAAGAAAACTTGACCTTCTCTGGAACATTGAGAAGACGAATTCCCGAATAACATCTAAGGTAACATTTGATCGAATCTTTCTAAATTGGTAATGACAATAGTAATTAATCTAACTTCATTTTAATCAATTTTTTTTTTTTAATAATAAATTCCATTGATTAATAATTAATTTCAATTTTCATAAAAACCAATATCTTTCTCACCAGGGTCATAATTAATTTTAAACTCATTAATTAGTAACTGTCTTTGGAAATGTAAATTATAAAATTAGTAAACTGTAAATTTTAAAACATATTTTTAACGTTATAAGAAATCTTGAATTTTTATGAATATATAATAAGAAGTGATAGTTGTAAATATTTTAAATTAACAGAAGAAAGTATAAATTATATTATAATATTATTTCACCAAAACTAAATCAATTTATTGTGTCTTAACATTCCTAACTTGCTAATATTTGAATGTATATGTGTGTTAATTATAAGAAATTTTTATATATTCATTAATACAAAGAGGATACAACATTCTCCAAATGGCACGACTCCAGAAAGAGTTCTGAAGCTATTGAAATTTTTAAAATAACTTAAATAAAACAAAAAAGTAGATTGTTGCATAGGAGGATAAGAAATTAGGACGTGGAAAGCCATATTGGTCGAAACATAGAATTTCTTGCGCAGGCTTAGATTTTCAACATCTTGTGTTGCGTTAACTGAGTTAGTGGAAGGGAACCGTCGGAAGGACCCTTAAGGAGGCAGGTCATCGCAAGTCCAAATGTAAATCTAGAAGATATAATAGAGTGCAGAATGATAGAATAAGAAACATTATGAGAATTCATAAATTACTAATGATCACATCAAGACAAAGCAACTAGTTTGGTATGGGCATATGCTCAGGATGACAGAGGACACACTCCCAAAGAGAGTTATGGAGTGGGTATCACATGGCATAAGAAAGAGAAAGAGAGGCCAAGAAGGAGTTGGAGAGATAGAATCGAGGAGGAACTACAGGCAAGAGAAGTCCCAGAAGATCTATGGCGGGGATTAGAGATACTTGGCGGTTAGGGATTAGAAGATGTTGTAGCAAGTTGTAAACTGATTAAAAGTAAAAATAAGTAACTTCCTCTTCTTAAATAATATTATTTGAAATACTTACTTAAATATTTCCAAACGATGTCCTGCTTTATTTTTCCTGAACACTTCTGCAACACCTCCTACATTAGAGCAGCCTATATATATTATGAATATAACAGACGTCAATGTAAATATGCTCTGCATAGCCACAGTCCATGATACACCTTTCAGCCCTCCCTGTATATCACATACAAATAAATTCTGTGCAAAATTATTCAACAACCTTTATTATATTCTCATATTTGAGGTTTGTTAAATATTTATCTGCCCAGAACTTTTTCTACAGAAACAAATGAAACATGAGAGGTGAGCTACAGTGGGTGGAGGTAGAAGATACCTTCATGTGTAGAGATCTCAATATCACATCTGTTATATATTTAAGGGGTCCTTTTAAAGAAAACACTTGTTAATTAACTCAAACTACATTTTATTGAAACAAATTGAAATACTATACTTGAAATATTTCAGTTTAGCTCAATTTTTGTCGTATATGGTAAGTTAAGAGATTAGTCCACATAGATCTGTGTGCATAGAGATTATCATATATATATATATATATATATATATATAACAATATTATAGACAATTATAGTTATGCAAAGTATATATATGAATGATATATGGATTTAAGGCCATTTTCCAAGCTGATGAAAGGGATTCAATTTGCAAAGAATGTAATCCGACGAATACTGAGTACCCACTCTTGTTCGCAGACTGACTGCCAATGATTGACATTCGTTTAGAACAAGTGGGAAAAAATTCACAAATATGCATTAAGTTACCTTCCCATCAGAGTTCACCTTTCATAACAATTCATTTGTTTCTGTAGGGAAAATTCAGGTCAGATACTTTTTGAACAAACCTCGTGTTAGCCGACACATTTTTAAGTACAATCACATCAATATAAACATGAACATGTTGTTGAAAATGGTAATTTAGTTTTTTTTTTTTTTTGCTAAAAGTTATTTACTGTAACAGTACTTACAAATGTTGTGTAGAATATGCAGATCACTGAGACTATTGGAGTGATTATATGGACTGAATATCCTGTAACTAAAATAAAACATATAATAATTTATTTTCCTTTATTTTTCACATAAATAATAGGTGATGTTTATTATAATTTTCAAGAAAACCTAATACTTTAAAAAAAAAACTGAAACCTATATTTTCATCCTACTTATACAAGACGTGTAAATTTTTTAAGTAAATTATAAAATTTGCTACAAACTTAATTTTAATGAATAACTAAACGAATTATGTTTAGATTTGTAATATTGTACATTTTTGAATTTGAATTTAGCGCAAAAAGCGCATGAATCTTGGAAGTTGTAAGCAATTGGTTGAAATGGGAAAGGAAAGGGGCATGCGCTAAAACAAATAGTTTGTCTAATTTCTATTAATAACTTAAAAGAGACAAAATTTGAAAACAAAGTGAATAATAGAAAATAGTCAGAGAAATGTATCCTATGTATAGATATAGTTAGACTGATTAAAAACATTGTAATTAAGAATAATGCAAACCACGTGTTCTACAAAGGAAGGTTTGAGCGGTAGCGGACATTGCATCAGACTATGGAAATCTCTCGAAGTGGTACGTCGCCTCGATTGGCGAGTCCTAGTTGGGACCGGAAAAAAGTGTAAATAGGAAGTGCTATGTTTGATAATAGTAAATTATTTTAATGAACAACGTTGTATATTATTAGTAAAGTGATTTATTCAGCTAAAAAACTGATTTAAATAGTCTTAAAAGAACCATGAAATGAAACCACGTGGTCAGAACGAGTGAGTTGAGCTTTGCACATAGTAAAAGTAAAAAGTAAAGTGTTTTGCTCGGTATTAAAGATTTATATTAACAAACAATGTTTAAAGGTATTAATCTAATGACATTTGGACTACCGAAAGTGTATGTGAATCTAGATTGAACACTCAAGGTCGCACGTGTAGTTGAGTCTGGTCAAGGACAATGAGGACATCTTAAGGGAAGTGACTTTTAATAGCAATAAACTGTGATACGGGACTTCAGTGTAGAAAAGTTACATTCCTCTGTGAAAAAATGTGTTTTAACCAAATGAACATGTCTGGTAAAACACGTATTTTGTTCTAAATATATGTTAAGAAAAATGATTGTTTAAGCACTTGTAGATTTGTATAAAACTTTCAATATTTATAATTATGTTTTATTTGTTTGATATTTATATATGTTTCAAGAGTAATTTTGATAATTTGGAATATATAAAAATTCTTTTTTTTTATCTGGATTAAAATTTAAATTGAACGTTTTAATATATGAACCTATGAATGATTTTTTTTAAAAGGTAAATTGTTGTATCAAAGCTTGAAATAATTTTATTTCAACTGAACTAAATTCTGAATTTTATAAATTATAATTAAAATTAAATTCTTTTGATGAATGATTTTTTTGAATAATGATTCTTGATATGATGTTATGATTTATGGTAATTGTCTATTGATATTCATGTTTGTATTCTTGTCATAATATGTTTGTTTTAATAAAAAATATGTTCATTTCAGTATAAAAAGATTTCTACTTTCCATCCAGTATTCCATTTAGTACACTTTTTCAAAAGAATTCACAACCCATAAAAAATTAATATTCTCAATTAAATTATTAATTTAATTTTTTTTTTTTATTATTTTCATTTTTATTTATAATCTTTTGTAAACAAAAGCTATACAAAATGGCGCCCAACTTCATATATTTTATATTATTACAATTAACCACAACATGTGGCATTTTATAAAAGTCAGTCATCCTCATTTTTCATATTATTACAGATTATAAAGTTCACTATAGCTTAGTGATGATTACTTCAGGTAATATTACTGTATTTCATTAAAAATTAAATAAAATGCATACCAATTTAACAATGTGAAAAGTCATTAATTTCAAAGTAAAATTATGAAAGTTATCATTTATAATAAGTATATACTATACGAAGTTATAAAATACCTGAGTCATGTTATGCTTAGGTTACGGTTAAATATCAATAAATACGTAAAAGGAAAATTGACCTAATTTAAAGTAAAAGAAATAAGTTGCCAATAAATAATAACATAACCTTTTATAAGTATAAAAATAAACATTAAAATTGAACTAAATGAGCACAAGAATCCAACAATAAAGAACAAGCTTAAATTATGGAACTAGATTCAAATTTATAACGTATCATGAATTCAAATAAAAATAGTAAAGAAACAAGTATAAATAAACAAGTGAAGTAATGCGTAAATTAAACAATAATAATAATCATAATCAATAATCATTATTAAACATATCTAAAACACTAAAATACAAACCTGAAAAGCCATATCAAATATGTTATTCAAATTAATATATATTTTAGCATAAGGAATTTCATGATTGTAAAAATTAGACGAGATAAAGTGATACATAGTTAGGGAAAACATTGATTGAAATTCGGGAACAGGAGAAGGTGGTTGAAAAATAAATTGGGTTTAAGAAGTAACTAAGATTCCTTTACATTGGAATTGTGAAAAAATAAGTACAATGACCTTTTTTAGCATGACAGCTGGGGGTGGCCTTGTTGATTTCTCAAGCCATAGATATTGCGTAAAATTGTGGATACAGATCTGAATTAATGGTGGCAAAATTATACAATATATAAAAATTATATGAACATGTAAATTTGTCAGAACATTTCAACTTAAGTCAATATAGAAATAAAAAAAGCATTGCAAACCAAATAAAAATAAATATGTGATTAATTTATAATTAGAAAACAAGTGATATTGAAAATTTGTAAAACTTTGGATATTAACTATTTTTATGTCACAGTGTATGATATATAAAATCATGTAATTAGTGTAATACCTAAAATGGTCAGTTTAATTTGAATATAAAGTAATCGGGAGACGTTTAGAGTTAATTTGGGAGGGGGAAATTATAAGTCGAAAACATGACTCATAGTACACTTTAAAATAAGGGAATATAAAATTAAGATATAGGTTTCCAAATTTAAATAAAATAATGTATAGAATATTAGTCATAATTAGTAATAATAAATTAGGTAGTGTTTTGTTTGTTAAAAATATAGACAAAGTGTTGAAAAGGTGCGCGTAAATGCAATGGACAATACCCCTCTAGGTAATGCAGAATATGCGAATAGCGAAAATAATTTGAACAGAGTCTAGGTCATACGAGACGAATATCGCAGACGTTGCGAGATTGAATGAGGAGTCCGTGCGGAAAGAAATGTGAGCCCTGTATCGCAGTAAGTGGAAAATCCACGAGGTTGAAAACAGTCTTAGTTGGAGAGTTGAGGTGGTAAGGTGTGTTTAAGAGCAGTCTTAGTAAGGAGCTTAAAGAGGAAAAATGTGTTTTAGAAAGTCTTAGAAGTGTTCAAATATGTAGTCAAGTTTAAAAACAGTATTAGTTTTGAATCGAGGAGGGATTCTTAGAACAGTTTAGTTACAATAACGTGTTATGAGAACAGAGACAAAAGACAATCATACGTTTTGTATCTAAGTAAACTAAAATAGTAAAAGCCGGATATGTCTCGTGTGTGTGAACAATCGCGAGGTGTTTATTGGACTAACAATTAATTAATAAACAATGAAATACGAACATTATTCGAGTACTATGGAAGGCTCGAACAACATGACTGATACAAGGCCGGCGAATATTTTACCGCGCGCTCATCATGGTGGAAGTTTTCATCAAGTTGACGACACTGCATAGATTTTAACTGAATAAAGTAACTCACAACAAAGGACTGGTAATCTGTGTTACTTAACACTCAGAATCTAATTTGTTTACCATGTAAAATTTATTATGTTTGATGTTCTAGTTTTTTTATAAATTTAATACTTTTTAAATAATTATTTTATTTTTTTTGTCAGAAAATAATAAATGTCTACTGACATACACATATTTTTTTTTATAATGTAATTTCAACAATAAAAACAAATAATTTTAATCTGTTTATTTTTATAAATACCATTTTTTTAGTTGCAAAAACAAAATTTGCTAAAAAATAAATAAATTTTAAAAAAATACTTTATAAATCTATTATAAAATTATGTATAAAGTGTTTTTTTGTGTGGAAAATTGTGTTTTCATTCATGATGAAATTTCCACAAGTGTAGTTCATTACAGTTGATTACAATAGTTATATTTCAATTATATGGATATCTTATCATAATTATAACAGTTGTAGCTATGTAACATGTAGTATAAATAGGCTACAATAACTTTCTAGATAATTTCACAACAAAACAAATTGAGGTTAGATTATTTGCAGTTGTTACTAATTTATTTATTTTATTCACTTATTCTACCTCTTATCATATCAATAAATCATTATTTTTTTAGTAACACTAAAATCACAAATAACTAAAGTTTTTATCAAAATGTTTTATAAACTTACGTTGATTGAAAGCTAGTGCAGGAACATATATCACAACTGGAATATACAGGAGCTGAAAGGATTAATAAATACATTTACTTAAACTTTAAAAAGTCACAAAGATTCATAATAAGTTAACATAAACTTTCTTTTGTTTAACTGTAGTAATAGTTCTATACTTTTAAATTAATTTACTATATTAATTTTTTTTTTGTAATTTCAAAACATTTAACTACAGAAAATCGAAACGATTAAAAATAAATCATAAAATTATTCAATCAAAATCTGAAGAGACTATCTAATTAAACCAGATTATTGTCTCATATAAAGTTACGTAAGAAATATGAATATGTTTAAAATGACTGTTGAATGTTATGTAGTTTAAAATCACAAGATATTTTCTGACAATTTAAATAAACATCTTAAAAGCAAGAAAAAGTTGTCAGCTACTTTAGATTATTCCTACTCAAAATATAATACAAACACACTTCTTACCAGGTAAAATGCATAGATCAGAGACGCAATAACTCTTACTCTATGTGAAAACCTCAGTTCCAGATACTGCAACAAAATAAAATGTTATTAAGAGCTAAGCAGGTTTTAGTAATTAAAATATAAATTAATAAATATATATTTCTATAATTTTTTTTTCCCCTTCATAACACCTGACCCTGTTTACTTGTCAAAAGTAACTTAATTACTAAAGGATACAGTATAATGCAATTTAGCGGTGATAAATTATGTACTGTTAAATTAAAGAACTTGTATACAAGGAGTAAATCCAAATTGCTCAAATTAACCTAGAAAACAAAATTTTGTAACTTTATCTCTGCAAATTAACCTTTTTCATTTCCAAAAAAATTAAGACACCCCCCCCCCCTGTTAACTTCTTTACTGTATACCTGTTAAGACTAATGAAGATAATGGAGTACTGTAGCTAACACACAAAAAACTCCAATGCAATCAATCAGGTTCAAACCAGCATAAACTTTAACAGTTCACTACTGAACTGCATTAAGATAATAACATGTCACTGCCAACATAGCCTGCTTCCCAGTTTTCTGTTTTTATCGTTATTGTAAAGGACCTAATAATATGTGCTATAGCTAAAATTATTTACAACTTTAGGATGTTGAATATAAAATGACTAATTTTCAAACGTACAGATTTACATTAAAATACCACATTGTTAGATTTAAATTTAAGTAATTAGTTTACTCTTGAACGACCAGTAGATTTACCCTATATGTACTTTACTGGCACTAACTTACAAGTTACTATATTCATTAGTGATTGTTTAACTTTTGTCAATGCTGCAACAAATGAAGTCCAGCTCAGGAGTTTTGTAAGTAAACAAAATACAAGATAGTACAAAAGTGTCTGTACTTATTTATTTATTAAAATGAATTCCTACTAAATACCACCTTTGTTAGTATTTTTTATTGGAATATATGGATGTATAATGCCAGACTTGCCAGGTTTGAATTTTTTTAATACAGAGATTTTTAGCATTGCATTTACTTTTAGTTGTTTTGAATACTAATAATTGTTTTCCAACAAATTGGGTTACGGTTAATCAAACATATGAAAAGTACATAAAATCGTCTATATAACTTAGTTTCATAATATACAAGTATGTCCTGTTTGAATTACTAACAGAATTTTCACAGAAGTTTTGGATCACAAATTTGTCTATAAATACACAGGTTTTAAAGGATAGAGTTTTTTTTTTTTTAAATAGTTTATTTGCAAGTTTTAAAAATACAGTTTTTAACAAAAGTCAATTTACAAAATAAAAAATATATATTTATTTATATTCACATAGTGTAACTATAAAAAGATTTTGGAAAATGAATTAAACTCGCCTTACTTCTAGAACTCTTTTTAAGATAGTAATAAAATCTATAATAAAATCTTCTGTGTTAACTGGTAAAGCAACAGCTCCCTTTTCAGTGGTTCAATTTATTAAATGGCATGAACAACCAATTACAATTAAATTTTCAATTTCATTTTTTAAAGACTTAGTTACACTAGTTTTTACGGCTATCATAAAACTACTATTGGAGCGTTATCAGCGTAAACAAAATGCAGTTGTCTAACGGACACATTTTCAATTTTTAACTCATTTAGAGGAAGTTCAGAAAATCAAAGATGTATTTTATCTGGGCGACATAGTAAGCGCTCATACAGATTAAATAGTGGTTTTCCATGATGGCTACTTTGGGTCTTCATCATTGAGGAAGTGAGAATATTGATCAGTATATTAGGTCTGATTGGTTTATTTTCTATCTGGTTTCCCAAATCATAAATAATATGGGATTAATATTGTAATTTATTACTGAATAGGTGATCAGGGTTAGATTTTTGTAATCTGTGGTATTCTTCTATTACCTTCATTAAGGACCTTTTTTGCAGTGTTGTAATATTGTATAACTTTGATTAGTATCAATTAACTATTTTGCATATTTTGATACAACTTTTTTGTTAATGGCTGGTTTGGATGAGGGTATATGCTCTTTGAAATGGGTGCAGAAAGACCATCCTGTTTATCCTTTATAAACTTTGGATATACATTACATGGAATTATTAGATGCAATGCTATCAAATTTGTTGGAGGTTATGCTTTTTTATGGTTTTCATCTACACTATAAAATGTTCTGTATGCTAGGTGATAACCTAGTTTTTGAAATATCTTCTGTGCTGAGTGCTCTAAGGTTTAGTTGTAATCTGTAAGTATATATTTTAGGTTTATGATGGTTGACTGTGTCCGTTTTTAATTTTTAGTTTTTTTGTTAATTATATAGTCGACAAAAGATGTGTTGAAATCAGCTTTAAACTGGTTTTTACTTCTCGTTTGAAATCTTCTAAGAGCATAGGTATGTTTATCAATTTGAGTATTATGGCGATTTTTATTGGTTTTTAATCATTTTTACTTTTAATAAACAATATTATTATCTTAAAGAAGGTGGGTTTTGTTATCTTAAGTTATTAATGCTTTAATTATAGAACAATGGACACTAACACAGCAATTTTACTGTCATACACTTTTTTGCAAAACTTCTAAGTGATTCTATTTCATTGCTAAATTATAATTTTAAACAATGGCAAACCCATGGCTAGTCCTTGTGTTCAATGTAGAATCTGTTACCAACTCAAAGTAGTTTTGGACTAGACAAATGTTTATTGACTAATTCACTGTTCAATTTTTTGTTTGAATGTAAATTAGTCTCCACTATTGACACTGTTTCACTAACTATGATGTTGGTATAGATTGACAATGTCATAGTCTAAATTATTTTTAATACTGTAGGTTTTGTTGAAAGTGATTGCAAGTAAATGAAGCATCAGGAGCAAAGTTAATAAGACCAGAGCCGTTTTGTAGAATCTGTAACAAAGAGACTTCCAGTATCTTTCGCGTTAGCCCGACGCTTGTCTTTATCTTCCACTCGCATTGCTGTATCATAGATTGTGTTAGATTGGAAGTTCAAATATATGTACTGAGCTATTTTTGTATGCTTTATAAATCTCATATTCCTCAAGCGCATCCATATATCTACTTTTATTGCATATATGTAACGGTTGGAAGTTAGTTTTAAAATCTTAATATGTGTGATCAAGATCCATTATGTGGTGTGCGTAATTGGATTTAATGGAGACTGTGTTGTGGTTGGGTATATGTTCTTTAAACCGTTTTTTAAATTGTCTTCCTGTCTGACCTATATAAAAACATTCACAATAGCTGAATTTGATTTTGTAGATCCCTGATTTTTGTTCTATCGATATTGAATTTCTGGGTTTTAATATTTTCTTAACATTGTTATTAGCAGTAGGGAATGATATTTTTATATTTAGTTTCCTAAATGCATTAGTCAGGATGCTGGGCAGGAAGTCGCCATACTCTGTTGATCTGAACCATACTTTAGCTTTCTCCTCCAGTAATTTTGTCTGGTTTTATATTTGGTTTATTATTTGTTTTCTGAGGATGTAGTACGTCTAGAGCTGTTATACTTATACATACTGTTATATTACATATAACTATTCGCTATAGTTATATGTAATAGTATTTAGTTCAAGGATTAAATAAAGCAATAAAGCTAAAGATTCACAATAATTTTAACAATATAAATGAGCTACAATTGTTTCGCCTTGCGACAGCATCGGGCAACTGGCCGCAAGGCGAAACAATTGTAGCTCATTTATATTATTAAAATTATTTTGAAAATTTAGCTTTATTGCTTTATTTAATCCTTGAATATGGAGTTTCAACAAGGAATATCTGCTGTTATATTAAAATTATGTAATTAGTTCAGTTCAGTAGTCAGTATCCTTGAGTGCTACTGTTATTAATCTGTAGACGAAACTATTGTACACCGCCAATTTCTGCAAGAATGGATGGTGGGAATCAGCATGGATTGTGGTATCAGTTGTTGTGGGTTTTCTATAGATTTTGTACTTGAATTTGTGTGATATAATTACCATGAGATCCAGAATAATTATAATACCATCTGATTCCAGTTCAAGCGTGAACTGAATTTGGCTGTTTATACTATTCATGTATTTTTTCAAGTTTTCTATTTGCCATAAGGTTCCATTGAATACAATAAATGTGTTGTCTACATAACGGGAGTAACTTATTAAGTTATAACGAAATTTATTATCCTTAGATAACAGGTGTTTATTTTCAAAATCGTTTAGGTAGATATCTGCTAACAATTCTGATAGTGGCGAACCCATTGTCAGTCACTCCTCTTGAATGTAAAAATTGTTGATTGTAAAATAGTTTCGTCCAAGTAAGACCTACATTAACATTATTAATTCATCAAAAGCTTGTGTCTCTAATCTATTGGCTTCAATGAGACTTTTTTTTAAATGGCTATTGTTTCCATGACAAGGACTTTCATATAAAATTGACAATATCAAACAAAGCGGTCTTGTATGAGGGCTCCAATTTAATGTCTCTTAATTTATCAATAAATTCGCTGTGATTCTTTAAACAGTGGTTATGTTCAAGTATTACAGTGTTTTTTATTTTTTATTATTGTAGTCAGAATTTTCGCTGTGTTGTATCCGGGGGCTGTTGTGAAATTTATACGGGGCCTGATAGGTACCTCTTGTTTGTGAATTTTCGGTAGACCTGTAAAGCGGGGCGGGTGAGCATTGATAGGTTTTAATCAGTGTATTGTGGTGCCATCGAAAAAGTGTGTACATGCATTGAGAGTTTTATTTAATGTTTTTACACAGTCATTGGTAGGATCCCTGTCCAACATCCTGATGTTATTATTATTGATAAAATCGTTAACTTTTGGATTTTAAACATCCATATACATTAAAACAATGGTGTTACCTTTGTCTGCATTGGCTATGATAGCATTGTTTTCATTTATTTCATTTTTCATTTGTTTCAATATTATCATTTTACTCATCCATCTGTTATTCAGTTTATTAGTGTTATTAATATTGTTTTCTTGGTTCTTTAGGGATTTATTAAGTTTGTCATTAATTAACACACACATTTCATTTTACAATCTGGGTTCAGGTAGCGTCTTAATGATTGCTTTGGTATTAACTATTTCCTGGAAAATATGTCTTCTGTTGGCATTAGGAAAGTTGTAATTCAAACCTTTATTTAGAATCTTGATTTCCTTATCGCTTAATTTTATGGATGTCAAGTTAGAAACTCTTTTATGAAATGTATGTTGACAATTGACCTTATCTATGGTATGTTGTATATTATTGAGCTTATCAACAAAAATGCACATTAAACAAAGTCACAAGTTAAACTGTGCATTTGTAATGTTGTCTTTGTAATTTATTAACGTGAAGACGATCTCTATAGAGTGATTTTCTGATGATGGAATAGAGTTCCGAAACCCGTCAAGAGTAAGTATGTAGATAATAACCTCACAACAGACGGAATTATTCTAGATTGAATTACTTATCAATTGTGAATTGGATACAATTAACAATCTATAATCATATTCCAGCAGCGCAATAAGACTTAATGGTTGAAATTCCTTGGGTAACAAGGACTGTCGGAAGTGAATTGAATTGAATTGACTCCAGTATATGTCTGAACATTATCATGAAGCAGACTGATGGCACTTGTAAGTAGAAGGTGTCAGCAGTTTTGAATTTGAGCCTGATCCTTGTCAATATTGTGCAATACACATCCACATTTATTGTCACTCTACAAGCAGGAATTCATCCAAAAACTAGTCTTACCTGTCCTAGAAAACTGTAGCCATGATTTTTTGATGAAATCTGATTTAAAATGACATGATTCTTTGAATTGAGACTCTATCTCAATATTGTAATGAGAGATTCAAGTTTCATTTCAAACATAGAACTCCAAAAACAAGGGAGTTTTTGTTCTCTGTTATCAAAGCCTCATACAGTTTATCAATAGAGAAGCGCCTGTTTTCATGAATATACCTATCAACTTTGTTTATCAGCGATGACCATACACCATCTGGATCATGAACATCAGTTCTTCCTTCATTAAACAGACTACATTTCTTTCATTTATAACTGCTTCCCTATTCACGTCCACAAGTTGTTGATGAATTTTAGCAGGGTAAATTTTTTTTTATTAAAAAATCTAATAACAAAGTGTACTTTATGATTAATGAGATTGCTGTTTGACATAGTGTTTTACAATGTAACGTAAACAAATAACAAATGCAAAAACTTGAACATAATGGCAAAGTTATGGGGAATCTGTGGAGAGCCCCTAACCTTGAAACGCTCTGGTCTGCAGCTTGCATGGTTATGGTGCTAAAATGGTTCTTACTTAAAAATCACCCTCATATATATATATATATATATATATATATATATATATATATATATACAAAAACCTAATTTATAAAAAAAATTAATGTAGTTGTGGGTTAATGTATTTATTTAATTTTTTTTCCTATATTTTTTAAAGAGAAACCATAATAATCAGAAAAATGACCAAAAATGTTTTTTTCTTGTTGTTAAATTTCATGGTCATTATCGCCCCCCCCCCCCAGGAAGAAAATAACATAAAATAAAGACCCTTACCTTTTGAATACTTTAAGTGTTGGGGTTGGAAGAAAGGAGTTGGGCAAGAAAAACCTGATAGGAATCATGAGAGGGATCTACCCAATACTATATGGAAAAAGGTTAGATTCAACTAAGATCCCTCGGGATACTATTAAAAGTGAACCCCTGAGGTTATAACCAAAATATAAACCTTAAAGATCATCTTAGCAAAATGATGACATTTCAGCTATAACTGTACTAAGTGTGGTTGAGTAAGCAATAATTTGTGAGCACAGTGACCATTTATTAAATATAATATTCCCAAACAATTTAAACAATGTTAAAAGATATATATATATATATATATATATATATATATATATATATATATATATATATTAAGAAATGAGTTTGATTAACCAAACACGAATTTGTATAAAACCTAAATCATACTGACCTCATAGACGGAATTAAGCTGTAGATTATAGAACACTGGAATAAACAAATAGACGATGAGCACTGTAACTACAATATTGACAAATATAACTGCGTAGTACTGAGTACCAAACATATATGTCTCTGAAGGTACACCTATAAGTGTAATACCAGACACATGGCTGAAACAATACACATACATTTCTCATAGTAATCATCTAAGTATTAAAAACATATTATTGAGTAAAATTACCATATTTCTCGAGTTTTTATATAAAAGAATCATATGATCAGTTTAAATAATAAGGATTATTGTAAAAGATTTTTAAATATATTTATTTGTATATAACAACTTAATATAATATAATAAATGCTGTGTATATAGGATGACCCAAAAAGATAGACTAGCTATTCATTTACAGATTACATACATCAAAACAAACAAAAAATATCATATAACATATAGCAAAATTTTCCTTCATTATCCGTCTATCCACCATTTTGTTCTTTTATATAAAAGCATTATAACTCCAGATATTGACACAATATTAAGTTTAGATTTGGTATAAGCATTTTGTATGATATGTTTTAAAAGTGTTCCAAATGCAAAGACTTTATTTTTATAATTTAAAATGGTGGCTGTTTAATTTTTTTAACATCGAATATCTCAAAAACAGTTAACTTTAAAAGAAAATTACAAAAGACAAAATATTATTGTTTTATAACAAGAAACCAAATGGTTTTTCAAATTGTTTTTATATCAGAAATGTAAAGACAGTAATATGACGGAAATGAAAAACGTATCTATATATAGTACATTCAGTAACTTGTATGCTATAAAGGAAAAATTGATCTTAAAATTGAATTGTTAATTTAATCTTTAAGGACTATTAATTAATATGCTATATTATGTACATTTATGATAAATTATTATTGTAATACAGTAGAACCCCTCAAACTCGACCTCCTCAAAACTCGACATTCCGTCAAAATCGACAGGGCCAGTGACCGGGAGCGTGGGATTCCAAGGTCATTCACTGCATTGTTTTACACCATGCGCGCCTGCCAGGCGCCGGGAGGTTGAGGCTTGTCATTTTTGTTTATACAGCTGTGAGGGTTGCTCACTTATCTAGCCACTTTCTAATCCTACTGTACTGTGTTACTGTCCTGACGTCAGTTTGGTGTTGGCGTTGCAGTGATCGTTTGTTGTGATTGTAGTAGCCTACCGTATTGTGACAACCTGTATTACTGTAGTCAGTATTGGTGAGATTTGGAGAATGGCAGAGAATAAAAGGAAACAAGTTTCGGTGTCAATAGAAGTGAAGTTTGATGCTTTACAAAGACTTGAACGTGGTGAAAGTGGGGCTAAAGTACCGTTAGAATTGAAAGTTGGGAGGTCAACTGTGCTTGGTTGGAAAAACAAGAAGTCGGAAGTTGAAGCTTAAAAAGGATATGTACGGAATCCATTGCGGAACAAAAAATTATGAGGTGTGCTGAATATGAAAAAGTAAGTGAAGCTCTTTATCAATGGTTTCGGGTGCAGAGGGAAAAAGGTACGCCTTTGTCAGGACCTATTCTTCAAGAAAAGGCCCTTCAATTTATTAAAAGTTAAAAGAGGAAGAGGAGCCTAAATTCACAACGGCTGGTTGGACAGATGGAAGAAGCGGTACGGGATCAAACAACTCAGTATGTGGCGAAAAATTATCTGCCAACCCTAACAATGTAAATGAGTTTAAAATCAAACTTCATGAGTATATTGACAAAGAAGGGCTCTCAGGTGATCAAATATATAACGCTGATGAGACTGGTCTTAACTTCCGAATACTTCCTACCAAAAGTTTGGCGTTAATGAAAAATCTGCTCCAGGCTATAAAAGAAGCAAAGAGCATGTAACAATTCTTGCGTGTAGCAATGCAACAGAAGGACACAAGATTGATCTAGTCATTATAGGAAAAGCAAAAAAGTCAAGAGCATTCATAAAAGTTAAGTGCACTTGCGATGGAAGATTTGATCTGCCTGTTTGGTATAAAAACCAACCTAATGCTTGGATGAGCGAGCCAATTTTCAAAGAATGGTTTTTCCAGCAGTTCGTACCAGAGGTAGAAAAGTTTTTGAAATCCAAAAATCTTTCAAGAAAAGCTGTTTTAATTTTAGATAACGCCACGACACACCCCAATATTCAATATTTGTAGGCCAAAGATATAAAAGCCATGTTTCTCCCACCGAACGTGACTTCTCTCTGTCAGCCGATGGATCAAGGGGCCTTGGCAGCATTGAAGAGAAGATACAGGCGTAAACTTCTGTCGTCTTTGGTGTTGTCATTGGAAGCAGGGCAGGAACTAACGGACAAATTAAAAATGATTTGCTAGACGTTGTTGGTTGGGTTGCTGAAGCATGGAATGAACTGGAGCCTATAACTCTCGTCTGATCCTGGAGGAAGCTCTTGGATCACATGGGCGACGAATCATTTCAAGAAGAAGGACCCTCTAACAACAGCGAGTTGATTGATCTGATGAAGAAAATTCCAGGATGCGAAGAGTTGTCGAGTGATGATGCACGAGAATGGATGACACTGGAGGAAGCAGGAGAGCCATTGGGTGAAGACGAAATCATTTCCGCAGTCAAAGGGAAGGACGAGGAAATGGACGACTCAGAAGACGACATCGAAACCTGTCACCAAGAAGAAAAAAATGAGCCATGGTGTAAAATTCATGGAAGGAGCACTGCGTTACTTGGAGCAGCAAACGCAACAGATATGGACATTCTGGAGATGAAGCTGCCAGACGTCGAGTCGAAAATAAAAAACAAAGCTCAATCAAAAGTTTTTTCAAACAATGCTAACTTTGCTCTAATTTTTT
The DNA here is from genome assembly GCA_963513935.1 of Aphrophora alni. Classification (NCBI taxonomy): domain Eukaryota; kingdom Metazoa; phylum Arthropoda; class Insecta; order Hemiptera; family Aphrophoridae; genus Aphrophora; species Aphrophora alni. Next base: position 75,630,963 of record OY740773.1, read on the forward strand.
TTTTTATATAAAATTGTTTTAATCTTTAAAAATATTTAATGGACTGTCTGTTTTTTACTGTACACTTTACTGTAAATTTTATTACAGCGTATTCGGATAGGTCTTTTTAGTTTACTGAGCCTATTGTACAAGGCTAACACTTTTTAAAATCTCATTTGAACCATCGATAAATTTCATTTTAATGTGTGATTGAACACACTATTTTTGTTGTTATCAGGCAGGGACTTTTTTGCAATAAACGTGTACTTTTACTCTTTTGCTGCTGTACTATTTTTACGTGTATATGTTGCTTTTGAACATATAGGCTATATTGTTCGTTTTCATTGTTTGTAAATACTTGTTATTTGTTAAGACAATTTTGTTTGGTTTTGTAAGCATTCGTTTTGAAATTTAGTGCATTGATAATCAATAAAAAATGTACAGTTATTTAAAATAAATTTGAGTATTTGTTGCAAACCGAACCATTAAATACCAAAGTTCCCTAAAACTCAACAACCCCCAAACTCAACAACCTTAAATTCCACATTGTGTCGAGTTTGAGGGGTTCTACTGTACTATATTCATTTTATGACAGAATTTAATAGTTTATAGAACTTATTGATTGCCTTGATTTGTTTATATCCCGTCAAACATTTTTCTTTCTATGGGGTTGGCTACTTTGATGGGCAACCTAAGTGAGCCATCTGCCTAATCATTCACATGCAGACTAGTAGTGGAGGAAGGTGCCAAGAGTGACTTTCTGAGTATCAAGCTGAGAAGTTCTTCCTACGGTTAATTAGATGATAATGAAATGAGAAGTAAGATATGTGCACATTAAGAGTGATATTAAAAAAGTGACAGGTAAAGTGGTTCATCAGGAAAAACCTTATGACAGATTTTCCAGAATCTTAATGTGTGGAGGCTTTAATCAGCATGAGCCAGTTATAGACTTTTACCCATCTTCTTCCCCTCAATGTAAATTTACTATAACTTATATTTATTTATTCAGGAAAAAATTGAACATAAACTATTGAATTTATAATTTTACAAAAGTGTGGTCTACAAATTCAAGTTTAGAATTTTTTATTTTATTTTATTATTATTTTTTATTTATTTTTTAACTTCACAGCCAAAGTACATCTTGATTTACTCATAATTTGTAATAAAATAGACTATTCCAACACATACCTTGATATAAGAGACATTATAATTGGGAAGATGTTCATATTTTTATCTCCAAGAATGTATGAGGTGACAGTTTCTTTTCCAGTTTTTATAAAACCATAATACATTCCCATCAAGACGGACAGCCCCAACATGAGTGCAAATACAGTGTACTCAATCCAGTTGAATGTAGTATGTGCAGGGCCTGCGAATTCAGTGCCATTTATAAACGACATCTGGGAAATAAAAAATATGATTTAAAAAGAGATTTTTATACATTTAATGTAAACAATTTTTAATCAAAGAACATAAATGCATTATAGTGATAAACAAAACAAATGGTCCACTTGTTTACATACATTTGCTGTAAAAATATACCAGTTATAAGAGAAATAAATATGTTTTATAATTGACCTTAAACAGAAGGTGGTCATATTTCATTATTACATTTTCACTCTTAATTTTTGTACTTTACTTTTTGCAGATATTTCTATTCTATTCTATAATGGTGCATTTATGCGTCATAGTTTCTTGAGCCTTTTTCCCTCAAGATGAAGAGTCACACAGGAGCAGACTTTAGAGAGAGCGCTTGTTAAAATAGTTGCAAGAACTAAAGACTTGAATTTCACTTCTAGAATAATGCAATTTCTTTTTCAGCTCTGAATTGTATACTGCTATATATACCTCTTTTATTCTCTATAAAATAATATTATTATTTCAACTAAAATGTTTTTCTATATTACAGATTTAGACTGATTTTATACATACTGTAAATATAATTTTCTTCAAGAACCAGAGGAGACATGTATCTTCATATCCATGTGTTTCGGAAGATATGGTCAAGATACACTCAATCAATCAATCAATCAATCAAATCAATCAAATATTTTATTTGTTGTAGACAATTTACAATTGTATAACAAACGTCAAAACATAACATTATATAGTACTTTACAATAAAGGTTATTTAGAAATTAACATATTATTATAACAAAGCAAAAAAGATTATTATTATTATATTATTATTATTCATCCTCAGACATAGTGTTCATTCACCCTCACCTAGCACTGACAAACATCATTCATAAGCAAGGGTCATATCAAAAAAACACAACCAAATTCAATCACTAATGTAAGTCAACAATCTCTTCACTTTAATAAAATTTGATTGATATTTTGGCCTTTCTTATCGTTCATACTTCATGCCAATGAGGTTAAAGAGGACAAGCTAGCATCACAACACAGAAAAAAAAAGCTTGAATCTACCTAACCTCGAAAGTTCATGAACCTGAACATCACACATACATTTTTCACAATAACTCCTGAATCTGAACTTTTGGGTAAATAATGTTTGATACCATTCATTTTGACTCGTGGTATTACCTTAAAAGCAATAAATTTTAGAGACTTAAATAAATTATTATAAAGCACTTTGGAAAAGATTAAAGAACACTAAAAATGTCCACAATTTTTAGTTTGTTTTTTGCTTAAAGTCTACTTTATGCCCACTGGACTAATGAAGAGAAATTATAAGTAGCATATAATTCATGGGAAAATCCAGTGACAGCTATAAGACTGGAAATTATGCTTTTGAACCAATTCCACGTTACAGTGAGGGAGATGCTAATTATACTCTGCTTCCTAAGCAAATTCATGATACCACCAATGTTAACTACGAAAACAAAAATCAGAAGGGAAAACATCTGCAAAACAATTGTTCTTGTGACATGATCAATATTGAGGAACTTCCTATAATGGTTGTGTAAATGACAGTAAATAGTTTTGTAATAGACCGTGTCAATAAAATCTAAACAGAAATAATTAATATTATAATTTAAAATGATTTTATGTTTAAAAATTTTTTTACAACTTTTTTATTATGCTTAGTTATGCTTATTATGTTTTATTTTAATACAAACATGATAACCCAATTTTCCCAAAACTTTTATTACTTCTTCAAAGCTTTGTTTACTGTTATTACAAAACTTTTTACATCCACTGAGTTTTTCAAAAAAGTATTGCAAAAAAAAGATTAATATTGAATAGAACAATAATAATTTTGTAAGCGAATTAATATAATACAATCTAGATGAAATAAAAAATTTAAAGTATATATATATATATCTTTTTATTTTATGTGGTTTGAAAATTAAACTTTTTTCAACTTAACATTAACTTAAATGCTTTTGAATGGCCTACCTCTGTTATATGTAATTCCTACAACTTAATGTTCATAAATGTAAGGCTGAAGTCACCATATGAGGAGTCAGTTTCCCTGGTAAAAAAAGAAGAAATTAACATTATATTATATCTGAGTTTAAATAAAGGTCATGGTTAGGTGTGCAATAATTTTTTTTAAACATTTCTCATGTTACAGAAAAATAAAACATGGTAAATGTACACAACATTTTATATAACTAGTTCGAAACAACATAAGACAGAGAGACGCAAGATAAGATTTTTACTTACTAGTTTTATCTTTCCAAAATAAATAAGACACTTGATAACAACTATCATATACAGTCAGTTACAGCCTATGTTCATATAAGGTTATAATTAATTGTATGCCTCATAAGAGCTACAATAATTTTAATTTTTAATAAGTCCATAAGCTCATATATATCCTTCTATTGTTAATGTCATTTGAACAATAATTGAATACATTGGTATCAATACATTTTTCAGTTTTTAGTAATATGTCTATAATACCTCTAATTTTGGAATTAACTGATTGCAGATTAAACATGAAATTTTAATTTTCTTAAAATTAGTTCAATTGTCATAACCAAAATTTTGGTAGTTTGTCACAGATCAATAAAATTGTAATTATAAATATAAACACTACTTGTTCTATAATCTAAAAACTAAAAAAAAACTGCTTATTGAGTGTGTTTAAAATAAATATAACTGTAAATGACTGAAAGATTTTGTGCATCATTTAATTAATATATATTAATTTTTAAACAATACAAGTTACTTTGTGATACCCCGATAAAGTCTAGTCACATAAAAGAACATAAGGCAATGTTGTAGCCACAAGAACATGAGAAAGAAATTTTTGTTTCAATGGATAATGTACACTGCAGTATCAATGGAAACAAGGGACAGATCAATTAGCAGAGAGTACATTGAAATTTATTCTTCAGTGAGTAGTTCATGTAGAGATTTAACTTACATTGAAAATAATAAACAAGTATTTAAAACAACATGAAATTTTGTTATTATCAATGCTTTCTCTAAATGCTACTTCATAATACAGGAAAATAAAAGTTTCAGTTATTAAGAGTAGAAGAGATACTGCCACTAAACTAACAACTAATTAAATGCAATAAGGAAATAACCTTGAGACAAAGACCTTAATTAAAACTGATGATTATCTTAAGATGACAAACCAAATTAGTAAACATAGACATTAACTCATGCACTGATTTCAATTACATTATTCCGGAATCAAGATGGTGGATAAAAATTTTAATACATCACAAAACATAGTATAAGTAATTATACACAATCGTCATTTTATCCGAAATCATTATGACGCAAACTGTAGATAATAATAGTAGGGGGGGGATATTTATGGCCACTCTGTACATGATATATATTACTGGTCTATTATCGTGAACGTAAATATTCATAATTTTGATAAGGAATTATCAATGCTAAGGTCAAGAAATCTATTAATTTTATAAGTTATCTAAAAAAAAAATATCAATTTGCCTGTCTGCTCTCTTTATGTAAACACATCTAAGTGCATGGAATTTTTGCAAAATTTAGCATTTACATACATTTTTTACTATTTTCATAACTAAAAAATATTGAGTATTGTGTTTATAAATGCGTGACATAAATAATAAAACTCTTATAAAAATCAAATATAACAAAATTGTAAGATAATTTTGCTATATAATGGTAGATCCAAAATTTTCATTTACAATAGATATGCAAAGAGTTATATACAGGGTCATTGAAAAATATGTTCATGATTTCAAAATAATTAAGCTTATGATTAAGATAGTTTTTAATTTGTATACCATGGCATCAGTGAATCTCTCTCTCTTAAATGGGATAGATCCTGAATTTTGTCAATGTTCTTAATGTAACCCCCAGAAGAAAAGTCCCCATTGCATAATTGTGGTACCACCAAGTCACTATTAATTATTATTAATAATATTACCTTTTAAGCTCCATCTTGTTGTATCTTTTATGACGACATGTTTCAGAGCCGTAACTCCATCATCTGAATGAAACATGTCGTCATAAAAGATACAACAAGATGGAGCTTAAAAGGTAATATTATTAATAAGAAAAAGTCTATACAGGCCAGACCAGGACTTCTTAGTAGCCAGAAAACAGAACAATTTCTTCCAATCCAAAGGGCAGAAAACGTGTCATAGAGAGCTTCTTGTACAGTGAGAAGATAATGGAGTGGAGTTTCAACTTGCTGAAAAATAACACATATTCCTTTTCTCTTACTATTGTCATCAATTTACAGGAAAACATAAAGTACTTATAGTGACAAGTGTTTCCTTAGCAAACATGAATGGACCCACGACTCGATCATCACACATTATTTCACACTACATGTTTATCTTGAGAATCACAAATATTCTGAAAATTTTTATTTGATTAATGAGCCTCCAGATTTTACAGTTGTGGTGGTTAAGATAGCCATTTATGTGTTAAGTTGCTTCATTACTGAAACAAGTTCAGTTAAGGTATCTTTCACCATCACCTATCCATTCAGCTTTGTCACAGCAAATTTAACTCATCTAGGGCGATTTGCTTCCTTAATTTCATGCTTAAGCTGGATTTATAACCGTGCAATTGTAAACATTTATGAAGCACGTTTTGAACAGTTAATTTAGTAATGTCAATTTCCAAACTGTGTCAAGCTCTATAGCTTGACACAGTTTGAAACTGACCTTTTTGGGCTATACAAGCGTGACTGTCTGAATAGCTTCACATTATTGTCCGAAGTGCATGGTTGGCCTGGAGATTTCTTGGTGTCCACATTTCCGGTTACTTTTAAAACTGATTGTACCATCTAATAATGGTCTTGTCTGTAAGTATGCCAAAAATTACATTGTACTGTAACCACTGATTTATATACAGCAACAATAAAACATATTGAGTCGCAATTACTAAATTAACTACATCCATACTATGTTTGACAAACACTGCACGACACAATAGCATCTACGCATACGTATACACACTTTAGGTCAACACAACAACTAATAACAAAACTCCAACATGTATAAACAGTTTGGATTCAAATCAAGATGATAGGCTGATTATTAGGTACTCATGTTATATATAATTAATTGAAATCATGGACACCTTTTTCGTTGATCCTGTACAGTGATGAAAAAATTGTGTATACTGCAAACATTTGGTAACTAACTGAGACTAGTTTACTTATCAAAAATTATTCAACGTATTTTAGTTATTTTGATATCTACACCTTAATTTTACAATTTTGCTCATTGAATAATAACTTATAGGAATATATTTCAATAGCATTAAAACGACTCAATTAAACATCACAAGCATATCAATTATAATATAAAATAAATGGTGCAAAAAATTCCAGTATCTTTCTCATACATCCATACACAAAACCATAACTGAAACACAAAAAACATATTTGTTGACACATCCTAAAAATACATCTTCCAAATAACATCGAGTAAAAAAAAGTAAATATACACCATAGGCAGTCTTAGAATATCTAAAAATTTGCCCAAGCTGTCAGGTTTCATTTGATTTTTAAAAAAAATTTACTCTTTTATGATTTAAACAATAATTGAAACTGATTTTTGTTTGTTTTAAATCGGCACAATAGTTCCTAAGATACTATTTTTTGGTGTTGCAGTACTTTAGAACTACCCTTGTCCCCTCGGTAAACCAGACTCTTTCCCTCTCATGCATCTTATTTTACAGAGTCATGTTAAACAAATTAAAACCAACTCACATCTTTACATTTATATAATAGAACATCTCTCTGTCTGTTTTTCAGGTTATGCTGTGGTGTATGCTTACCCACAGTCCTCATCTTACTGTGCCTGCTGTTATATTTTTCTTTTAACGTCACTGACAACTGGGTCCTCTATTCCTTAAATTATAGGCGTTTCTCAAACTCAAAACCATGACTTTTCAAAAGACATAGGGAAGGATGATTTTTTTAGTTTTTTCGGAGGAACAAATAATGTGCCACCTGGCTCAAATTGGGTTAAGAATATGACGAAATCAATTAATCAGATTCTTTCCATCTCTTTCAATACAAATGTGATAATAAATACCATTCCAAGACCTCCAAGACCTAGGTCAACGACGTCACAAGATAAACTTGTTATCTCTATACGTAATAATTATAGCGATAAGTCTGACTGTTATAATTATAGCAATTTTGTTGAGATGACAGTTGGCAGTGTCTTCTTTCACCATCATCACATTCAGCTCTTCATCTGTAGCTGTACCACAGCATCAATGGAAAACATCGCCAATACTGGTGATGACTCTCAGAAATCTGTTTCTGTTGGTGGTTTGACTAGTCATGCCCTGAGACTGCCTTGCACTGGATGTTGTTTATGTTGTTCAATAATTCTTGTATCGCTCTGACTGCTTGACATACCTTTTTTCCTGATGACTCCAAAAAAGTTGCAAACTGCACAGGAAACTCCTTGAATTGGACAATAGGATTAAGTGGGGAACTATATGTAATGGGAATGGAAGTTTCATAAATATTTCTCCAGGTAAGGGTTGAAAATAGGCCCCTGTAAAAATAGGAATGAGGATCTCCACCGGGATTCCATAAATGACTAGAAAGGTGGGAAACGATGAGAAACAACCAACTGATGTGATTAATGTTCTCATAACTGCCTTCTGAAACTCTTGTGTGTTGAATAATAATAAATTATGTAAAAAAATATAAAATTGTTGGTCATCCGTAATGGTCGCCTAGAACTGAGCAAACATCATGTGAATAAATGTGTTCTTCACTGTTAACATGGTTATTGAAATTAACATTTAATAAAACATTAAATGATCCTTCCAAACTTTGTTTTCATAGGAAATTTTTTGACAGCTTTCACACTTTTGTCCAAAGGCTGTAAAGTTTCTGCTGAGATATTGTTCCAGTACATCGATATTTAGGTAGAAAAAATGTCACTTTGAAGTTTTTAATTTTAACTTTGCAGACTCCAACCATTAAAACATGTTTTCGAATGACTCTAACTGTTCTTGAAATGTAGATTCACATGTTACTAGTCGTCCACACATATAATCATCCTTTGATATAATAAACCTGTGAATAATCCGTTCATACTCCGTTGAAATGAATTTGAAGAGTTGTGCCAGCCCATCGGTAACTTCTTATATTGGTACAACCCTTTGTGCATTAAAAATGCCATATACCCACTATTCCCCGGAACTATAGGTTGCTGAGAAAATGCCTGGTTGATATATATAGAAGAGAAATATGTTGCAGTACCCAAAGTATCGAAAATCATATCCACCATAGATAAAGGAAATTTATATGGCTCTAGATTCTCATTTAGCTTCCTGTAGTCTACAACCATATGCAATTAGTTCCCTAGCTTATTTACTAGGCAAATTAGCTCTGCAAAGCACCCTGTCAATCCTCCGCAACTCACAATTTTCAGTTGTTCCACCTGCCGATCCAACTCCATCCTCTTCACGAGACTCAGTTAGTATGATGGATATAGCTATAAGTTTGTCACACTTAATTCGTATTGAGTATGCTGACATGTTCGCCTCTTGCAGCTCCTTTGGTCCAAGCACAAAAAGATGAATATATTTTTGTATCAACGTTCGTGCTGCTTCATATTTTTCAACTGATAATCCCTGTTTAATGTCCACCTAAGTCATCTAAAGGTTGCTTGTAAGTCATTTTAACTATCTTTAAGTTCATTGAAAAAACTCCTTAGTTAATTCACACAAATCCTGGGCGCATCACTTGTGTGTCACCAAAGAATCTATGTTTTCTGAATATCTTATGTTTGCACAGATACTTGTTCTATTTCAGTAGTATTTAAAACTATTGTAGATAGTCATGTAGGATTATTTATTCTGAGTTGTACAGGCCGTGAGGCGAGTAATGAAACTGCCTTGGTGATGCGCAGTGGCAGAGAGAAAGTTTGCGCGTGCGTGGCAACAACCCCCTCAGTTGGTTTAAGTCTCCGTGTGTGATGTTTGTCTTTCTCTCCACCTCCCAATTCCCCTCCTACGTGCATCGAGAGATTCATCACTCGCCTCACGGCCTGTACAGCAGTACACGAAATAACCATGCATAGATGCACACCTTGTAATGCCAGCATCCTCTCTTTTGTAGTACTTTAATTCATCTGGAAGTAACATTCTCAACTCTATCTTAATGTTTTGTGCTGTATGCGGTTTCAATAATGTCTCTCTTCGAACAAACTTCTTGTTCTGTAGTTTTCATTACAATTAGAGAATTCTACTGGTTTCAAACAAGCACCATGAATATGAAATTTGTCCTTCCCAATTTGAACACTGTCCAAATTAAAGTTGATTATTGTGTTATTACGCAAAAGAAAATCTTTTCACAAAAGTAGGTCCCACACAAGTTAAATGTTCAAAATTGCTTTTTAAACAAGAAATGTTTACATTGTGTACCTAAAGGAATAATATAATATCACTTACAGTTCTCACCACATGTATAGCCATGCCCATTATTATTATTATTATTTTTTTTTTTTTTTTCAAAGTTGTTTTCAAAGTTGAGAAACCACAATGTTTCTCATGTGGTTTATTTTCAATATTTTTAATACTACATGAAGTAATGTCTTTTTGGCCGTCATGAAATTTTTCAAAAATTGCACATGTTGTTGTTTATTTCATTGAAAGGCATGCTACCGTCAACAGTGTCTTATGTAGTATTTGCCAAAAACAATTTTGTTTATGAGGTTGTAAAGGCACATCAGAGTACGTTGCACACACTCCTGGCCTAATTATACTTTATAATTGATTCCCTTAGCAATTAAACTCTCTGAATTTTTAACACACAAATGATGGCAAATATCCGAAAAATGTATAATAATAAAATTGAACTTCCATCATTAACAAATAACTTCAAACAGAGAATTAAACTCTGTTATTCAATGGAATTAACTACATTTATTTTTCCTCCACTGGTGCAAAAATTGTGGAAAAAGTATTTAAAATTTTGACCCAAGACAAATTTCCTTGTTTTCTCTCAAAATTTTCATAATAAGTCAAAGCTACATTTTCCAGATACATTGGGAAGTAAATGATTTTTTTTTTTTTTTTTTTTTTTTTTTTTTTTTCATTAGACCAACCATTCACCAATACAAATCGCTCAAAACAATCGCCTAAAATATCATCGCCTGAAGCACCATGAAATTTAGCAGGATCAAAAAAAATGTTCATTCATCATAATTGTTTCAGCAAAATAAGTTTTTCTTATTTTTTCATAAAAGTCATTATCTTCTTCCATCCCTGTATGAAACTCTGTGTTGTAAAAACATTTGATTCCTGGAAAGTACATAGTTCATGTTTTGTGCTGCCTGTTTTTGCATTTTGCACTAGTCATTTTTCATGATCTGTAGAAATGTCACCCAAACTCATATCCGAATCTAACATAAGTTTTATCAGCCTCAAATTTGACCACATAAATTCCAAATCTGGCTGTTCTGGAATCTGTAAACATATTTCGACTGGACGTGTCTATGTTCAGAAGCAACATGGTGCGATTGAAAAAGAACAGTTTAGTAAAGTGAAGTGCTAAGACGAGAAAGGGTAATTAAATGTTTAGAATCATGATATTCTAATAAGGTAACATTCTATATTATTGTCTAAAGATAGAAATACATGAGAGATTCGATTTCAGACATTTGTTGTAAGTAAGAATATTTAACTTTATGAGAAGGATACTGAAATGTTTGTTTTAGGATAGAGATAATTATAATAAAAGATGATTTTCTGTAAAAATGTTCAATTTAAAATTATATTAAAGAGAGATTTCATTGAAACACGTTCATGTCTGTCTAAACGATCATTGAGTACATCCATCCATTCAAGTTAGCACATGTGACTTTAAAAATTTGCACAATGCAAATCTGTTCATAATTTACAGTGTTCATTCTAACTACAGTTCAATTTGAATTTTGAATAGTAATTTAAATTTTTTATAAAAATTTAATGAAATCTGTTTTTATGAAAAAAAAATTACACAATGAACAGTTTGTTCTGAATAAAAATAAATAACAAAGCAAATTTTAATAAACACTTTTTGAAGTAAACCAAATGAGAAAAATGTTTAAATTGATTATCTCACATGTTCTGTGTTAATTAGATTTAGAACAGTGTTTCCTTGAAATATAATTATTGCTGAGTCTGAACAATAACCATAGGCAATGAACCAAACCAATATTTCTGTATTTAATAATAGTGATAGATTGTCAACCGATAAAACTGCCTACAATAGCTAATTCTATTAATCAAACACACCTGTGTGAAAATCATAAATAAATCCAAAACAAAAAACATTTAATTAAACTTGTAAATTTTGACAGCATAACATGTACGTTATTTCAAATGTTATAAGACTTTGTAATTCTTATAACAGATGTAATTCTGGTTTAAAAAAAGGTGCCAATACAATTGAATGGCTAAGTTAGCACACATGCCTAATTTTCTAAAACTTCTACTAAACATCCAACCATGCAGCTTACATAATAGTAAAGAGTAGTACTGGCGGCCTGTGCCAGTAAATTCATCTGAATCTGAACTATTAGTTTCAAAACATTAAAACACAGTAATTTGTTATGTATAATCATTTCGGATCTTTTGTTGTACTGTGAGAGTATATTTTAAATTGTTTCATACTTATGTCTAATAGTAACCAACTCAGTTTACAATTTTCTGAAATTTATTTCACGATAATTTTAATATTTTGTAATCATGTATGGTTGTTAATATTATAATTTATTATGAGCTTTGTATTCTGCATGTAGTTTAAAACTTACACAGTGTAGGAAAAACCTGCTGTGGTGGCCTACAGCCCTTTTTTATTATTTTTAAAATTTTATTTGTAGGGAAGTTTTATTTATGGGGGAGAAGCTATCTGAAACAAAAAGGAAGAAAAAACAAAACAAAAACATACACACACAAAATTTGGGAGGGGGGAAAGTTTACAGTAGAGAAGTTTCTTTTTTAATTTGATTGATTTTGTAATTTTTGTTAACGTTCAGCAAGTAGGACTTCACGACAAGTCTTTAAGCTTTAACTTAATTTATATATGTGTGTGTATATATATATATATATGATTGCACATCATTTGCTGTCGTCGGGGAATTTCATTTGCTTCCTGAGCGAGTCGAAAGTAATTTATATTAATTTTTATATATATACCTTGCCTATGTTTGTCTGTAAGGTATCTTTGGCATAGGGTAAATTTTCATATTTTCGTGTTTTGTAATTAAACTGATCCTCCAAGGGAATACCTTTAAAGGTGGAAACTTTACTAATTATTAAATTTCACGTTTACTTTAAAGTGAGTATCTTGTAACTGTTTTGCTTTTGTGGCTTTTTTTTTTTTTTTTTTTTTTTTTTTTTTTTTTTTTTTTTTTTTTTTTTTTTTTTTAATATATATATATTTCCTCAATGTTACACATTAAAACTGCTCCAGCTTAGTCGCTTGTCTAAAATATTATAATTAAAATAGTAATTTGACACTAAAATTACTTCAGAAGTTAGAAAATTATAAGTGGTTTTAGTTTATACATCATCGTTGGATGCAAATTGAAAGAGTAAAGCTAAATAAATAAATAGATAAATAGCAAAATCAATGCAAGACTTACAACTATTTACGAAGATTTTCTGCCTTTCATAAAAAAAAGTACAATAACCTTTCTGTTGTTAGGTTCTATGATTGGCGGACATGTTTATCACTCAAACGTGCGTTTGTTTAGGAATTTTTATTTTATTTTTGTTCTTTTATTATTGTTTTAGTAGGCTACCTATCTTTTTTAATGTTGGTTTAGATAAGTATAGGGAAAATACCTTAATAAATGATGTGCTTATATGTAATTAACCCAACATCCAAGTGTGCAAAACAATTGGTACAGCTAGTAGATGATAAACTGAAGGTTTTAGATTTCATTGTGTTCTAAGGGATAATCATTGAAAGATACATCATCTGGGAAGATCAAATAAAATATACAAGAAAGTAACGTCTGATATGGTTAATATTTTTAAAATTGTGTTTCATAAACTAAGATTTATGCCAAATTTTAACACAACTGGCCTATAGAGGTTGTGGTTATACCATTGTCACTTTACAAGATTCTTTATTCTGTAAAAAATAAACGGTTAAACCTATAGTATGAAAAGAGGAGGAGAGAATCCTGTAAGATTCTTTCAGAGAGCAAAGATTTCATACACTTCCTTAGCTTTTATAATCCTGGAAACATTTTTTTTTCCATTACACAAAACCTATTTAATTAAAATTAGAGTCATTCATTTTCATGAAAATTATGTTTGTATGAATAAGCACCATTTGACAGTATTTGAACTGCTATAAAATTACTTAACCAGCATCTTAAATATCTAAAACTATAATAGCAAATATAAAAAAGAATGGAAGACTATTAGGTGATGTGAGCAAGCTGTAGTGGAATATGGACTGATACATTTATATGTATTAATCTATTGTTTATTAGTTTAATGAAACAAACAGAATATGTTATAAAATTCTACAATTTATTTAGTCTTGATGACAAATTTTGGCAGTTACAGCATTTACAAGACTAGTCCATGTTAAGCTGCTTTTGTAAATCCTGCAACTGGCAAAACCATGGTCAGCAAGACTCAATAAATTTTAGAATTTAAAAAAATATTGTGTTTTTATTTGTGTATCATTTAACAATAGAGTTCTACGAAGTACCTTAGTCATTAGTATCAATTGTTTATTAGTTACATATACATATTTATTCATTATTATTATATTTTCTATGTAATAATAATTGTTATTAATACGAAACTTGTATTTTCATTTTATTTCTTAAAAATTATTGTTCACTTTGCTATTCATTTTTGTAATAATTTCGGCAATAAACCACTTATTTTTAATTTGATAAAATTACATACCCATATAACCACTATAACAAACAACAATCCTCTGTTGTTTAAAAAGTTCAACAATTACACAACCATGCACAAGAAACAACTTAATTTTACCTGAAATATTAACTTCCTTCTTCTTATTAAAAACTTACTTTTCAAATTTAACAATTTTCATAAAGATTTTAGAGTCAACTACTCATGTAATACGAGTCAGTTGTACTACATTTAAAATGATTTAACTGATAACAGAATGGCATATATGACCTAATTAATCTGTAGTTAATAGTGATAGTGCAAGAAATTATTAAGTTAAAAATTGTAATTAGAAGATAATTATACAAATTATCGTTTCAAAGGTCTAATAACAAACTAATGGATTAATTTATATGTCTATCTGTAGACCTTGAAGAAATTATGACCATGCAGTTCAGCATTGGATCATATTTTGGCAGACAGATAAAATTTCACTAGCCCAATAAAGATATTAAAAACAATTTTGTTGTTGTTGTCTATTATATCTGTGTGAAATATAAAAGTTTGAATAAAAATTATAATATAAACAAACAATTAATTATTTTAATATATTTAATTTTAAAATTTTGTCTGTATTTTTTAATTAAATCTCAAATATATATATATATATATATATATATATATATATTCATTTTTTATAAAATGAAACCGGAAACAAGACAGGAGTGACATTTCATAGTTGAAAGTCACTCCTTTCAAATTGATAGTACAGCTACTCTTCAGTTATTTAAAGTTGTAACTGTCACAAATTTGAAATTTTGATTTTGCTTTAAATTATTGTAAATAAAAACAAAATTATATTACACATTCTCAAAAAAACTAAGTTTAATCAAAATTTGTCCATATTAAACAATTCAAATTTATGTTTACCATTTAAAATTTTTAGAGGAAGGAAATTAAATATTTTTAATATAAAAAAAATGTTATCATTGAATTACTTTGAAATTCAAATTACCATGAAAAATAATGGGAAACAAGAATTCTCATTAAAACCAAAGTAGAAAATATTATGAAGATTCTAATCAGAATTTGCATTTTTTGACAAAAAATTAAACACCTTAAGATAAAACAAAAACCATCAAATTTAAATTCGTGCAAAAATTGCCTATTTAAAATTTAAATTACTGTATACAACTTAAAGACAATATTAAAAATTACATAAAAATTGCTTCAGGTTTTAACAAAAAGTTGAATCACAATTTTTGGCCAAAAATTATACTTTTTTGGGGCCAATAATATAATACACGTAACTTCTCTTTGGAAGGAATTAAATAAGAAAATCCACATTCAAATTTGCTAAACTGTTTTAAACCATAGAGGTGAGTCTAAAAGTGTAGCAAATATCCAATCAACATTTTAAAGTTTTGGTTCTAGAAAAGACTAAAACAAAATATAAGGTTGAATTGTCCCCAACACAAGCGCCATAAAAAGAAAACAACATGATTATTAGATAACATAAATGGTAAGGATTTCCATTTTGTCTGTCATTCTAATTGTAGTAATATTGTAATACTCTAATAGTCCTACATACGTTGCTTGTTCATGGAAACCACCAAAACTAAACAAACAGAAGCAAGTCACTATAAAGGTAGTTAGCCTGGTCATTGCAGTCACTTGTTCCACCTTTGACCACCAGACCAGCTCTCCATAAGCAACTTGAGATCTTTATAACCAAAACGCAATGTGTGGCTTAATGCCCCAGTTGCAACCTAATTCCAGTTGGATTTTTACAAACAGTCCACTGGCTACCCTAGAGGTCGCCCTAGGGCTCCTGCCCTTGGACATAAAGAAAGAAGCACGTAAATTGGCCTATAGACTAGCTGTTGCAGGATAATGACGTGAGGGCCTGCTTAGTAGTAGTCATAGAACCATTATTATGGTGACTTTAGATAGCTCTGTGCTCAATATGACTTCAGATGTCATGAGTGCAAAGTATGTCTTCACGAGACCCTTTTTGGTAAGTTTCAACTTTTGTAAATAGTGAAAAAGGAAGAAAAATGTAACTCCTCCAAGCTGGAGTGGGATTGCTACCAGGTTTTATAAACACTAGCAACCACTAACTCTGTAACCCTAAACTAGGTACCAAGCCACAAAATCATTTGTGGTAATGAATGTGCAGATGAACTGGTCAAGAAGGGTGCTAAAATGCCCTTTCTAGGTCCAGAGTCAGCCTGTGGCATATCTAAATCTTTGGCCTACAATACTTTGTAAATGGTCCAAGGACAAGCATTGTATATGCTGGCAGGTTTACTCTAGACAAAAACTTGCTAAGAATCTTATCAGAGGCACGTCTCATCATCTAACTAACTCATTACTAAGGATGAATAAAGGCCAGTTAAAACTTTAACTTATGGCGTTACTTACTAAACACGGTCATTTCAGGAAACATTTGCTAACACTCAGGATCACCAATAGTCATCCCGTTTGTGGGCTATACAAACGATCTGATGAGACTGCTAAGCATATCATTTTTGAATGCAAGAGGCTTGAGACTAAAAGAAGAGCCATATTTGGGCCTCACAGTCAGGTGATGATTTCGACGCGAGCTTAGGGCGGAAGCTCTTGAGTCTCATTAAGGGAACAGGTATCGGCTTGCCTTGCTAGTAGGACCCTGGGGTGTACAATAAGCTTAGGTTGACGTACACGGATCTTGAGTCCCATGCCCCAAAAATATAATCATATAATTATCAAACGAACAGAAGCTACTGGATATTTCGGACAATATGACACAAAGTACATTAAAATCAATGCGTAAGTAAGCTCAATAACATGATAACAGATCTAATACTGTGTATAAAGCTGTAAGACAAAAACTGGATCTTTTCCTTTACAAAGTACTATGTATTCAAGAACTTCAACCTTACGACCATACTAAAAGACTAAATAGTGTCAATGGCTTACACATTTTATTGGTCAAAATTCCGTAGATATCCATCACGTTATTAAAGATGAACCGTAGTTTTATCTGGGTGGGTATATTAATTCAGAAAATCTACAAATGTGGTTGACTGACAACAAACCCCCATGTCTTACATGAAGCAAAAATTTGAGTTTGGGTTGATGTGAGTAGAAGACACATTGTGGGACCAATATTTTTTTAAAGATACAGTTAATAGTGATCAATATCTTGCTGATATTTAAAAAAACTTCATTAGTTAATTAACAGAAGTGGAACTCAATCATGGTAGGTTCCAACAAAATGGTGCCACAGCAGTCACAGCTAAAACAGGTCAATAACTTTTTACAAATCATTCCTTGGTGAATAAATAATTTCAAGGGATTTGAAGCTTGCCCAATCACACGACCTGACTCCTTCAGATTACTTTCTTTGGGGGTAGCAAAACAAGCAGTGTATCATAACAGACCATGCACGATTAACTAACTGAAAGTCGAAATAACGGCACACATATGACACATTTCAATAGATTAGTTGCTTAAAGTGTTTGAAAACAAATTGAAATACGTTTAGTGACGTATTGATGTTAGAGGAGGTCATTTTCAACACCTTTTATAAACTGTCCTAGTTATTTTTATATCTGTTTTATAAAATAATGAAATACAAAATTAAATTGTAATAATTTAAAAAGTTGCAACATTACACTTTTATTAATTCCAGTTCACAGCACCTTTTTGAATGCACTGTATCATAGGTTTATGTTGGTTAAATTGTTAAGTTCTGATTGTTCAATTTTATATAAAGAAATGGAATTGAAAAGAATTGCATACTGGACATTTGAGTATTGCAAAAATTAGCTCTTGCATGATGACATGTATACTGGTTCAATATTAATTCTAATATAGAGTTTGGTGCAAGGAATTGTGAACAATGTATTAAAATTCGACACAAGCCGAAGAAAGTACAAGTGCACTTCTCAGGATAATCATCTCAGTCTTGACAAAATATACTTATAGAATTTGATGGACATACTTCCTGATAATTAAACACAACATATGAACTGGAAGATATATTTGCAAGATATGGGTTCTCAATTGTTATAATTAGTGACAATGGTTCAGATTGGTGCCAGGACACGAAGGATCCAAGGACTCCTTGGATCACCTTGCCAAGGAGAGTACAGAAGCAGACATTGTTGGGCCTGAGCCATTCTTTGAAGTGCCTAAGATGTCATCTTCATAACATTATGGAACCCTGGGAACAAGATCAGAAGACCAAATCTTGGACCAAATACTCTGGTCTAAGACAAGCAAATAATTCATAGCCTTCTCTAGAACAAAGGCTAAACAATTAGTGGAATTCAGCAGAAAGGATCTTAAGATGAGATAATAAATGGCCCTACTGCCCAGTAAATTATAATCTCAAACATATTGGAAAGGTTGCAATGGATACATGCTGGTTTTGTTTTTGCACATGTATGTGGAGGACTTTCTCCATTTTTGCAGATGTAACAGTCATATTTCCCATACCACTTTAGGCATTGTAAGAAGCTTAAATTTTGGCTATTTCTAAACTTAGTTGGGTAGTCACAAAAGATCCTTTTGGGTCACAGAAACAGGAGACTGAGTAGCCTCGGAGATCTTCATAACTAACTAACCTATATATTTCAAACTTTGCATTTACATTATTTGTATTATCCCACATATAGAAGAAATATAGCAGTAACAAAAAATTACCTTGGAGTAGGTAAGGACCAAAAACTATAGTTGAAAAAAAAATATATATATATATATATATATATATATGTGGGGTATCAAATAAATCTAGAACTTATTCTGATTACAAATACTATATATGTATATTTGACGGAAAAATTAATATGTTGGTGTTAGGCTAAATTTAAAGTGTCCAATATCATGTCCCCCTCCTCTGAAAAAAGTTGAATTTGAAATTAAATTGCAGTGCGAACCGATATACTTTAGTTTTTTCTATGACAAATACAACTTCATTTAACCACACTATGAGAAATACGTAGTGTACAGTACTACCTCGTTTATCCGGACCTCGTTCAACCGGATGTCCGGATTATCCGGATCGATCCGCAACGGAAAATAAAATATTTAATGATCAGAAAAACGTGATTTCCTGATCACTACAGTGTCGCCTTGAGGTAGTAGGGCGGGTTGTTGATGCGCTGGGAAGAGAAAGTGGAGGAGCAATAACCTCTGCGCCACCATCACCCTACCCCAGTGACAGTGACCAGTGACCTTGTCTATTTTCTACGCCGGCGGGTAATCTGTCACCTGCTAGTGACCGGAATACATCATTACCATATCATGCTGTGCAGTGTTTAGTTTCTTTACATTTTTGATCGGATACGGTTAATAGTATTTTATATTTGTGTGATAGCATTTGTGCGTGGAAATGGCGACGAAACGAAAACGTAATGTGCTTACAATGGCCCAAAAGTTAGACGCATTGAATCGTATAGACAGGGGCGAATCTTTAAATAAACTTGCTGCAGAACTCGGATTAACTGTGTCAGATTGGAAAAAAAAATCGTAAAAATATTGAAGACTTTTGCTTTAAAATGATCGCTAAAGACAGTTTAGAGGGCAGAGGTACTATAAAAAATGCAAAAAATGAATCGTTGGACGAGGCATTATTTATGTGGTTTAGTGCTCAGCGAGAACGTGGTGTTCCTGCAGAAGAAGATCTCATCAGTGGGGATATTAAAGTTAAATTTCTCCCCCTAAATGTGACTCCAATTTTGCAACCTATGGATCAGGGTGTGTTGGAAAGTATCAAGCGTGTTTATCGCAGGGAACTTTTAAGCAAATTAATTGAAGAAGAAGGCGAACCAAGCGTGATTGATTTGTTAAAATCTGTAAATGTCAAAGACTTGATTTACATGATTGCAGACGCTTGGGATCATGTTCCAAAAAGTGCTCTACAAAAGTCTTGGAAAAAATTGTGGCCAAATATAATTGTTCATATGCAATATAATTGAAGAAATGAACCCTACCACTCCACACATAAGTGAATCAAATGAAACCACTGTCACTACAGAGCAATAGTTAGGCATGTTTGCAAGAATTGACGGTTGTTTCGATGTTGATATCAACGACGTCAATGATTGGTTGACAGACAACAACGAAGGAAGTTATGGAGTCATGACAGATGAAGAGATAATTGTAGCGTGGACATCTACGTAGGGAGCAGACGACAGCGTGAGCGAGGAAGAGGGACAGCGCACGGCCGAAGATGACGCACGCGGATGCGACGACACAGCTGGACAACATCATGGCGTAATTGGAGCAACAGCAGCATACAACGCCAGCTGAACTAATGATGGTGAAACGTTTACATGGTCGTGCCGCATTGAAACGTCACACCAAATTAAAACATAGGAATATAAATGACTTTTTTGTAAATAACCACTAAACCCTGTGTAAATTAAAAGCATGTGTAAATATGTCAGGTGTGTAAATAAAATGTTTTTCGTGATTTACAGTATTTAGTAAATTGAATGACTGTGTAAATATTATGTTTTTTCATGACCAAAAGGAAATTATAAATGGTAAGTTATCATTTTATAATTTGTTTCATTTAGCTTTCTATAAATCCGGATTTTTGATTAACCGGATCACTTCCGGTCCCAAATAGTCCGGATAAACGAGGTTGTACTGTATACATTTTAAAAGCAGTTTTGTGAGATAAAAAATTCAATAGCCATTAGATCCATTGCATTTTTATTGATTGTTCTTTATTAGGGTTTGTAGGTAAAACCAAGAACTCTTATAATTTTACACTTGTGTCTGTCCGTCTATAAGTCGCTACCCATCTACACATTCAAGATGATATATTTCAAAATTTGCATTTATATTCTTTGTATTGTCCCACATATAGGAAAAATATATCCGTAACAAAAAAAGATCTTGGGGTAGTAGAAGGGCAAAAACTTGAGTTGAATAATTTTATTTTTGTAAATATTATGTATAGGGTATTGAATAAAACTATAAGTTAGTCTGATTACGAATATGTATGGCTATTTGAAAAAGAAATTAATATGTTGGCATTTATTTGCTTAGAAGATTCCGACTTTGTAAAAATAACTGTCCCTATGTTATAACCTGATTCCGACTTTGTAAAAATAACTGTCCCTATGTTATAACCTGATTCCGACTTTGTAAAAATAACTGACCCTATGTTATAACCTGATTCCGACTTTGTAAAAATAACTGTCCCTATGTTATAACCTGATTCCGACTTTGTAAAAATAACTGTCCCTATGTTATAACCTAAGTCCTGTGGTTTTAGCACACTCTTGACCATTTTACTAGTCTGTACATTTAAAAGGAGAAGAAATAGGTAACAATAATACCAATGAAATTAAATGGTAAGAAGATACAATTCCTGTTGACTTTTTTATTATTATACATTTTTCGGACATTTGCCATCATTTGTGTGTTAGAAATCAAAACACGACGTTTCGGGAATAAGAATCAATTCCCGTTATCAAGTGACTAAAAACTAAAGAAACATGAAACTAGAAACTAAGCCTATGTAAGAAGTAAAATTAAATAAGAATACCACCAACCTTAATATCTAAGCATGCATCTCAGAGCTAAAACTGAGAAGTCAAAAATCACAATCACGGTAACACACAACTAAGTCAAAAGATACAACACGTATTTGACGTTAGTTGTGTTTTACCGTGATTGTGTTTTTTGACTTCTCAGTTTTAGCTCTGAGATGCATGCTTAGTTATTAAGGTTGGTGGTATTCTTATTTAATTTTACTTCTTACATAGGCTTAGTTTCTAGTTTCATGTTTCTTTAGTTTTTAGTCACTTGATAACGGGAATTGATTCTTATTCCCGAAACGTCGTGTTTTGATTTCTAACACACAAATGATGGCAAATGTCCTGTTGACTCACACATTGCTGGACTGAATTCACGTATTCCTTAAAAAATGATGAAGAAAGAACTAATACAAATTCATCTTTTTCATTAAATATATTAAATAAATCGTGTACTAAAACCAGAGATTAGAATGAACTTATCATTAGCAATTCTAATAAACTAAATAGTTATTATTAAAAGTTGTTTTATCTCTTCTTTAGGGTCATAACCACTCTTTAATATGACACCAAATGGATCTATTGTGGAACATTTAAATGTGACCCGGCTAATTTTTTTGGCCTTTGTAGGAATCTATCTCCATTGTGAAACAAAATTGCTATGCATATTAACTCATTTTGATTAACTATTAACTTGATATTGAAACACGATATCAATGTTTTAGATGATAGGAATGTTATGAATTAAACAATATCTAAATAGCTACTTAATTAGATGAGTATAATATAACTTATGTTTATGATATTATGAGTATGTCCAGAAAGTAAGTTCCGTTTGTATTTCTTGCCAAGGTAGTGCTGCGATCACAGTTTGATGCATGTGTGGTAGTTGCTTTGAGTCAAGGAGAAGGAGATGACACCATTTGTAATGCTTGATTAGAATGGCGAAATTGATGAAAATCCTGTAACTTGTGAGATTAGATCTGTAATTCGTTTATGAATGTGAAGAACTTTAAGCCAGTTGACATTCATCAACAGAACTGTCAGGTTCATGGAGAAAATGTGATGAGTGATTCAATGGTAAGGAGATGGGACCGACAGTTCAATGAAGGACGTGATCTAGTGCATGATGACAAATGAAGTGGGCAAATCTTTGGTTACTGATGAATTGGTTCGTGAAGTATGAGAAAAGATTAAGAAAACCGTAAGTTTACAATTCCTAACCTTTCTATGGAATTTCCAATTTTACAAAAACTTTGTACTCGTTTGGTGCCAAAAAGTCCTACAGAGCAACACAAAAAACAACTTCAGGACAGTGCACTTGACTTTTTGACATATTACGACAAAGATGGCAATGACTTTTTAAGCCAGATAGAGATGGGGGATGAGACTTGAGTCGATTATGAAACCTCTGATTTAAAATGATAATCGATCGAATGGAGGCTCACATTCTCACCGGCAAAGACTCAATCCAAGCAAATCTTGACAGCTAGAAAATCATGTGCACAGTGTTTTAGGACATACACGACATTCTACTGGTGGATATTTTACTGCGAAGTAAAACAATCAATGCAAATGTTTACTACAAGATGCTTAGGAAACTGTGTTGAAAAATACAGATTAACCACCAAGGAATGTTCACAAACGGTATTGTTTTGATTCATGACAATCTCTGACCTCACACTGCGTATGTGACATGACTACTCCAATAGGACTTTGGATGGGCTATGTAGAAAAATAGTTTAGGGTTGTAGATAATTTTGTAATATGTAGTTTTTCTGTATATGTACTATTTTTGTTGTTATTACTAAACAGAACTTACTTTTTGGCGTACCTAGTATATATTAAATTGTTTTTTTCTAATAGTTCAGTGTAAAATTATACACTTTTTAAAACTAATAACATATATATATATATATATATATATATATTTTATACTGGGCTGTGATAGCCTCCGTCAGAGGCCTCACCGGCGTCGACCTAAAGGTCTTTTGCCGCTCCAAGTTCCTTCCTACACCCACTCAGTAATACCTGTCATCCTTATAAAGGAACAGATGCTACCTATAGGGTTGTCTAGGATGTAAGGGGTTGAAGTTAATTTACGAATTTAGTTTAATGAAATCTAATCTTTATGAGCTAACCCTTTGTTCAGGCATCATTTTGTAAGGGGTTGAAGTTAAATCTTTAAACTTTAGGAGCTTTTCTAATAAAAATCAAGTTACTTATGTGTTTGTAAGTCTGCGTTCTTACAAACTTTACATTAAATTCTTTATCAATTTACCGGAAGGGCAAGGTATCAGCCTCATTCGTACTTACAGCTATTCCTACAACGTGGTACATGGATGACACAATAATCTAGCCAGACATTTTTATGAAAACAAGAAATCTCCCTTTATTAAATTGACGGACAAAAGACATAACTTTATCAACAGGTAATTTTCTAAATCTAGGATTCATTTATATTGAAATACAAATCATCAACATGTTAAAGTCCAAAATTGAAAGTTCTTTGCAATTCCTTCTTATTACAACTCACAACCTAATGATTAATTAACTTTTATGTTCATCACTTTTACTCACGAATTACCAATCCATGTTCTTAGTTTGTTTCAAAATCACAACTACTTGAAATCCTTCATCTTGACGTTGAAAGTGAGTCCGTCCAGTCGTCTCATAACGTGACTGTTCTATATCGAATCCTGACAAAGACTGACTGCCTCGTTTTCCTTTCTTCTTGGCAAAGCTAACGCAGAGGCTCATGGGAAGTCCCTCCAGGGTTCAACTTCCTACTGGAACGGACTTTGCAACGTCAGTCGGTTGATTTGGCGCACACATTTTGAAATTCAAACTATATTGTTTTACATGTTTTAAACTGTTTTATCAATCATTAGGTTATCACTGTTCATTTGAATGTTGTTTAGGAACACTTTACAGTTACTTATTTTTATATAATGTTTCTTTTCTATTATTATTCTATATATTATTAATATTAATACTAACATTTATTGTTTTATTATATTTTATTGGTTGGAAGATGTCCCATGCTTACAAGGATGGTTTCCATCTCCTTCCCCGGAGGGCCTAGAGAGTATAGCCTGGCTCGTCCTAACACCTCACACTCTAAGAGAATGTATTCTGTGAACTCTTCAGCCAAACCACATTTCCTGCAGCAATCCCTATCCTAAGTAGGTGTTTTCTGAGGTGACAGTGGCTCGTTAAGAGCCCAACCACCCACCTCATGTTATCTCTTCTAAGAGATATGAGTTGTTCAGCATGTTTCTTGCTTGGTCTAATTAGCCTCTTTGCAAGTCTACTTGTAGTTGAATTTATCCAGGCCCTATTCATCCCCTCCCATATCCATGTATCAACCGCTGCCCTGGCATGTCCATAGGAGATCCCGAACACCGGTTCCGGGCCCACAAAAGGGGATTCTGAACCTGACCTGGCTAATTCATCTGCTCTCTCATTTCCATCGATACCTGAGTGACCAGGAACCCAGCCCACAGTGACCGTGTTTACCTGACTAAGCTTTATCAATGATGAGATGCAGTCCCATACCAGCTTCGACTTTACTCTAGTCATGTTTAGTGCCTTAATTGCAGCTTGACTGTCTGTGAAGATCAGAATGTTCTTACCTTTGTATTCCATTCTTAGATTCTCCTTGATACATTCAGAGATTGCACCTACTTCTGCTTGGAAAACAGTGGCATGCTTACCTAGGCGCAGTACGATGGAACTCTCTGGGTTAATCCCATTTATACCACCGCCCGTACCCATCTCCGTTTTCGAGCCATCTGTAAACCAGACTATGTCCTGCTCGTTATATAACCTCTTTCCTAGAGAAGATTTTCGTCTTGAATGGCTTATCTAATGAAACATTAGGTATCATGTGATCTGAGGGCATGTCTAACACTTCCTTGTTGACCACTTGATTTATCCTGCAGTGACCGATCGCAGGCCATCTCATTCTCCAGCAACCTGTTTGCTGCAGTCTGTATGCACTCATCCTGGCCTGTCCCTGCATATAAACCCCTAGGGGAGGGAGATCCAGTAGAGCATTCAAGGTAACTGTTGGTGTAGACACCATGGCCCCCGTGATGGCCAAACAGGCCACCCTTTGGACACCATCCATTCTACTTCCAACCCCCACCCGTCTTTGTCCACCAAACCACTGCTGCGTAGGTAAATAGTGGTCTAATAATCATGGTGTATATCCACATCACCACCTTAGGTTGCAGACCCCATTGTTTTCCAACAGCCCTCTTACATTGGTTGTTGTACTTTTACTTTCACTATAGTTTAAGCAGACTTAGGTATTTTGTTATATATGGCACCCCAGTAATTGGGTTTTAACCTGTTGGGGCTGCTTTTGCAACATAATTAATTTTGTATTTTATTTGTTGTAAAAATTGTTGTTGTTGCAATAAATTTATTCTACTATTCTACATGCAAACATAACACTTGGCTCTGGTTATAACCTATATATAATTACAGTTCTTGCTGATTGTTTTATCAAATATTTACTAGTTCTTCATTATGATTGGTTTTGAACATATTTTGTCATATTTTCAGGTTAGCCTTCAATGTCACCTATCTTAATTCAAGTCTTTCTTAAATCTATTGTAAAATTCTTTCTTTGCTGTGTTCTTTTTATTTCACCACTTTCCTTTTTCCTTCTCATCTTTTCTGCCATGTCTACACGTTCTCCATTCTTTCTTTTTTTAAATTCTTTTGAAGATATATAATTCTTTCCTAATTGAAGATAGGGTAAAATAAAAGAAAAAATAGAATAATAGAGTAGTATTCTTAGGTAAATGTTTTCTAAGTCACATATTTTTTCACAAAGTCTTTTTCATATTTATCACTATACAATGTTACAGTTTGACGAATATATTTAAAGATCAAATAGGGTGTAGGTAGTTGGATAATAATAACATGCCCTGTTCTGGTTCTAGCTGCAAAAGTGGCTATAGAGTAGGAATTACATCAACATATAACAGATTTGGATGGTTCTATTTGTATATGATATAAATGTTTAACACTTATAATTTCTTTTCCACTGCTGTGTTCACAATAGCTACCAAATAATGTGGGGTGTATATTGAAAACATTCTTGCTATCACCTTTGCCACATGTTTTAAAGTAGAAAGTAAGAAAGAAAAGTTTATAATATTCAAAAGTTGAAAAAATCCCACTTAAAATATATGGAAAAGTACCCTTAATCATTACTAAAAAAATCGATTCAACAAAATTAATAAATTTCTTTTTAACCCTCAGCCCAACACGAGATGACCACTGTGAATCTTCTTATTTTTTAAGGAGGGTTTATATTTCCCTTTCTTCTTATCTCATATTCATCTACGCCACAAAATTATAATTTAATCACTACCTTTTTTCTTTCCTTTACCCCCCCCCCTCCCCGATCACTGAGGCCTGTGCCACCCACGGGACTAGTATGGAAAGGTGCGACCTTTAAGGGCAGGACTGTGCCAGGAGTTACAAAGTTATTATGGTTTCCTACCCTACCACCTTTACCACCCTCCTTTTTCTCCTACCCAATATCGACCTTGGCCCATTTGGACCCCTTGAAAGTTGTGCTTTGGCTTAGTACACTTACTATTTTTCTCTGTGAATAGTTTCCTTTATTTACTTATTATTTATTTTTACTATAACCCAACTTTTTTTGGGCACAATGCCTGGTCGCCGGGTTTTCTTTTAGGTTCACTTTTTTATGTCTCAGACTTTTGGCCCTTTTGCATTAGGTCAATTCTATTTCCCACTCCTCAAATCCTAATTACCAATATCTTTTCAAACCTTTTCAGTTCTCTCCACTGACATATTAAATCTAACCACTCCCCTCCTACCGTATTACTTACATTATTACATCATCATTTCATTCTTTTTCTATCTTACCAATCTAGCTCTCTTTAATATTAGTTCCATCAATTTAGTTATAAGTATAGTAATAACTACCTTTTTTATATACATATAAATACATAGTTATAAATAAGAATATACAATATAAGTACCCTCAATTCCACCAACAATAGACCCGCCCCCCTTACATTATAACCCAGTAAAATAACCAAAGGCATGCGGAGATATCCTCCCTGGACGTAACGCCCTACAACACGATCCCAGGGAGATTATCACTGTGCATCCTAAATATATATATTTATTTACATTGTATTACTATTAGTATATTCAATAAATCGTTATCACATATAGTTCAAAAAATAAATATAAAAGATGATATTCATTTTTTTTTTTTTTTAAATCATTTAAAAACTGTATCCTACCCTATCTTAAGGTAAATCAGCGTCTACACCATGTATCTATTCCCAAGCCTAACTTTTTAGTATAGGTATGACTGAAGTGCAGCAGGAAGGTTTTACGACCATCCTTCCTCATGTTATGGGTCTTACCCCCACTCCCCCGACAAGAAGCCTGCCCACTCGAAGCTGCGTTGAAGATACAAAGACAAAATAAGTTGAGAGTTGTGCATCGCTTGCCGGAGAGACTGGTCGTTGCCATGGTTCTGGATTGATTCTTTACTGGATTTGAGAAATCCTTCAGGTATGTTACCCCCATACACGAAGTTTTACACAAAAGACTGAAATTACACGCACATAAAATCCAGCTATTGCAAGAATTGAAACCTGATGATGGTGCAAAACGTTTTAATTTCAATGTTGAAATGTTGAACAAGATTGATGAAAACCAATCATTTTTAGATGTTTTTTTTATTAAAAAAAAAAAAAAAATTTCTTCTTCTGACAAAGCTACATTACATATCAATGGGTCTGTTAACAGACACAATTCACATATACAGGGATCTGAAAACCCACATATAATTTTTGAGAAAATATGCGACTTGCCTAAAGTTAATGTTTGGCATGGTATGATGAAAAATCGTCTGATAGGGGCTTTCTTCTTGGCTGAAAAGACAATTAATAGAATTGTGTATCTTGATATGTTAATCAATTATTGTTTTCCTCAGCTGTATGAACTTGAAAACATTCAATAACTTTATTTCCAACTAGATGGCACACCCCCACACTTTAGTGCATTTGTCACAGACACTTTGAATGAAAAGTTTGGACATCAATGTATAGGCTGGCAAGGACTTATACGCTGGCCTCCAAGAGTCCAGCCCTGGCAATTTCTTTTTATGGTACATCAAAAACATTGTTTATCGAGAAAATATTTGTGACCTAAATCAATTACGGAACAGGATTAATAAAGCAATGACAACCATTAATAAAGACATTTTGAACTAACGTTTGGGCAGAACATGATTATCGATTGGACATTTACCGAGCGACTAATAGAGCACATATCGAAATTTATTAGTTATGGAAAAATGCAATTTAGATAAATAAACAAAATCAGCTGTAAGTAATTCTGTTTTTTATTTAAATCATGTTCAAAACCCCAACATTATTTTATGATAACCCTGTATTTCCAAGAAAGAAAGGAAGAAAGTAATCAATAAAAGAAAATAATTAGTCCACTAATTCAGACATATTTAATAGTATACCATCATAAACTGAGCTTCTTTCGTTTTCTTAAATAACAAGTATTTTTAAGGAATACATTTTTCTTTATTTCAAGAAACATCACTTCTTCGTAAAGGTCTCTAATAGTAACACCAATCACACTCGCACATTCTTTTAACAACCACAAAAATGCAGATGGAAACACATCAGCAGCAAAAAAGTTAAAATCATCATTAGATTCAAAATTTTTATGACAAATCCAATAAGTCTGTCTAGTTTCGTACAACGGTAGTGAGCATTTCTTTTCATTCAACGAAGGAAGTCCATCACTAACATCATCCGCTATTGTACTCTCTTCAACGTCAGTATCTTCCTCCTCTTCTTCTTCATCAGAACTATCATCTGATACAATATCCGAAAAATCATTTTCTTCATTCTTTATTTCTACCTCTATTTCTTCTTGTTTTATCAGTTTCTTTTGAAAATAATTATTTTCTTTAGTCATAATCTGAACTCGTAGGTTTTTTGTATTAACAGTATCATTTTCTATAATCTCTCGAGTTTTTGTAAATTGCTCTACAACACATGTGTTGGCAATGCCGGCTTGAAGTAGAATATCTAGATCACAATTCGCACCCAGAGCAAGTGAGCTAAAACAAGGAAAGTTTTTTAGATCAGTACATGACTTGCCTATAAAAGGAATTTTAATTTTTATCTAAGCTAATTTTCTGTTCTTCCATTTTACTCCCATTTTCACTCCTACTTTCAAATTATTTTCACTATATTGTGATCATTCATTAAGCTAAGAATCTTTCATATAACTTACTAATTTCACATCATTTGTGTCATCTATTCTGACAATCACATTTCACTTTCCTTCATGTCACTCCTTCCCCACACACTCCATTATTTTATAAAAAATATAATGATTATGTTTCCCACATTAAACATAAAATTGTATAATTAACAGAACCACTCCTTTTTGAGCAGATACATGAATCTTTTTAAATTATTACTCTTCTTTTGACACTACATAAATTTAACTTATTTTCTTGGAAATAAGTTAAATTGAATAATTCCAAGAAATATAATATAAACTCCACTTTTAACTTAAAAATTTTCATTTATGCAAATAACTAATGACAAAAGTTAATCTTTTTATTATTAGCTTGTCACTACATTCTGTAGTGGGGTCTTGATCTTGTTAACAATCTTTTGTCGGACAGCACTGTCAGTTACAGCTACTTTCCAACTCCTTATGTTGAATAAAGCCCTCACATCCTGAGTCACCACATCAAAACCACCTCAATCTAGATCTTTATCTACCTCTTATTCTGTTCAAGTTTCTTTCAGAGTAATTTCTTCCTACTAATTTCTTCATGGTTCATTCTGATCATGTGACTGGCTCATTAAAGTTACCCCAGTTTTATGTAATGGAGGGACATCAAGTTTCTATAGATTATATAATGCATGATATTTTTGCTTCTCAACTGCATATCGACATTAATTGAGTCAAAAATCCACAACAATATTTTTCATTCACAAACCATGGTCTCATTCTTTTCAGACTTGGATACGATTCACGCCACACACAGTTACATTCTCAATGTCAGTATTAGCTATGAATCCATCCACCTATTGCAACCATGGTTTACATATTCTCCTGTGGTTAAGATATTTTGGTATTTCAAAGTAAACCTTATTTGCATTGGTAATTCTCTTATTTACTTTATTCTATTTCTGGAAATCACTACTGATCGCACATTTGTAAAATATTCTACTTTCTCAAATTTGGTGAAGAAATATCAACAAATTCCTCTGCTGAACTTATAATATACGCTTTCAATAATTGTCATCAATATTTGATTGTCATCATCTCTGTGGTTTGTTTTCCTAAATCATGTATTACTTTCTCCATAACACTGTTGAAAAGAAGGCAAGTAAGGGCAATCCCCTTGCTTAGTGTATATCTATCTTTAAACTCTGGAGATAATTCAGACTGTAGCCTAACCTTCCAAATAACATCCCCATCATCACTTTAATATATCGTATCAGCTTTATAAACATGGGCACCTCCAACCAATAAATAAATAATAATTTAAACAATAAATATTAATTTAAATAATAAATAATAACAATGTATAGTTAATAGTGAATAACAGTTTGTAATTTGTAAATAAATCGTATTAGTAAATAATGTGTTAGGATAGGAAAATTAATAGTGACAATTTAAACATTATTTGAATGTGAACTTTTAAAATAAAAGTGCTTTTAATAAAAATGTGAAAATCGTAATTTTGAACAACTGTGTATTATCAAATAAACAGACAATTGCGTCAGACAGAAGTTTCTAGAAGGAAGGGAGCCATAAACGATATAGCGTGATGCTCCATATAAGGAGATGTGTTTTCTAAACGTTTTAATTGGTTGAAGTCACAAAACATTTTATTACAAGTGGCGTAGTTCTGAGAATTGTAGCTAGAGGAAGTTACTCTGCTCCTCATTCTTGTCTGGAACGTCGAAAGGAACAGCCGTATCAATATATAAAACCTCAACCTAGAACGTCGAAAAGGGCGGATGTCTTAAAATGAGTCCGTATATAAAAGTAAAATTAAAATGTTAATAGAAATCAATCATCATGAGATTTATTAAAAGAAATAAAGATTATTTTAGTAAAACTATAAAAGTGACAAGTGTTTAATGAAAGTGTTAATACAGGAAAGGACATAAAAATCATAAGTAAAGTTTTACATAACCAAAGTTTGCAAAATAGACAATGAACAATTACTAGATTTTTAATGGACAATATTAATGATAAGATTGTGTATGTTTAGTTATAAGTTTGTTCAATAACAAACAATATCATAAAAAAAAAAAAACATTAGTTTCTTATGCTATGTTCAACCAAAAACAATATTTTTGAATCTAACATGTCTGAACAGAAATTAATTTATAGTACCAATCTTCCAACTTCATTGCAGGATTAGAGTACAAAGTACAATAAGCAAAGGCAAGAATCTATGACCAAACAAAAATTGTAATTGAAACATTCTAAAAATAGGTATGTGTTGTGACATAAAAAGAAAGTACAGTCGTTTTAATCTACATAATGACACCCTACCTGCATATTTAGAAATAAACAACATCATAACCTTACAGCTTGTGGAATGCCTCAAATCGTCAGAGAGTTTCATACATCTGCGACAAATTTTTTGTGAAGAGGCATACATTGGGCAAAGTGAATAAAAAGTAGTATTTGCTCAACTTCACAAAATTTAAAGTAATTACTTCATTTTATTTGAATAAAAAAAGGAAGTACTTCCTTGTGGTAATATACTACAGTATTAACTTCAATTTGAACTCAAAAGTAAAACTATCAACTACTATTTATATTAGTGTTCACGGGAGGCAGCGTATGTTTTTGGGTAGTTCATGGCAATGTACATGACGGTTCGCGAGCAGAAGGTCAATGGAGACAGATTGAAAGTAAAGAACTATTATGTTTTGAGGATAAGATTGTTAATTTCTTGACACATGAATTTTTGCCTGTAAATGACGCAACTCGAGGAGTAGTTCTTATATAGAAAGATAAGACCGATATTTTTATACTCGGTTGCCGATCCAGGACAGTGGCATAAACAAAGATTTTGGAGATGATCGCTCCATGGTAAGACCTTTCATTATGTGACGGACCAAATTTTACAAAAAGCACACAATTGGATAATATTTCCCAAGACAGTTGTGTGAAATAAATGAAGCTCAATTTTTGTGAAAGTCTCATTTTAAAATGTCATCTCTAATAGGTTCATTGTACCTTTTTTTGAGTTTTAAGGCGAAAAACCATTTTGGTTATTATCACCTTCAAAACTTAGAAATAACAAAACAAAAACTGAATACACGAAAATAAACAACAACATAATATATTACAAGGCTGTAAAATGGGCCTGTAACAAATATACAATTACAAACTATGGTAAATTATTAACAACAATTAAAACAAATATTACAGGGCTGTAAAAGGAACCGAACTTGAGAGGTGTTTGATCATAGAATAAACTATGCTATCAGGGCCTGGAGCAAAATCCCGTCCCGACGAAATAGCAGACTTTAATTCCTGAAAGAAAAATGGGGTATTTAATGGTGATTCTTCCAACAGACCTACTGTGAAAGGTATTGCTTCTTGAGACATTTTTTACAAACAAAATGTGTCGCTATAAGCAGTAGTTGAAGAAAAATTAGCAAATAATGAGCTCAAAACATTAACAATTTCATAGTTAATTGTAGTCAAAACTCCACCCCGCTAGTTAAGGCCCAATAAAGGAGCAGAAGGAGGAACCACAAACAGAACACAATTTCTTCCACACCGTTGACAAGGGTGTGGTTTTTGATATTGTACCAATGTACTAAGCCCGCGATTCCTTTTTACTCTGCCTAAACACTCGATGTGCCTTGCCTCGTAGAATTTCATACCTTTCGAGGTGTTCACAAGTAAGTCTTCGATTAAATTTCCTTAGAGCTTTTCAACGAAAACGGAGAGCGTCACTGCATTTGTCGTTCCACCATGGAACTGGTGAGCATAGTGGTCTCATCAACGTTGTTGTCCGCTGCTGTAAGGAGTACTTGCGTAAAAGACTGTATTGCTTCATTCATATCAAACGTTATTATTATAAATAGGTGATACAAATTCAGCAGTGAAACTTTCCCACTTTGCTTTTCACAAAATCTATCTGGGTTGGCGATCGTTACAGTGCACGAAGTCAGAAAATGTAAACTTAATAGAAGTGTGATCACTACTGTAGGTGTCAGTTAGAACGGACCACTCTAATTTAGTGGCAAGATTTGGGCTACATAATTACAAGTCGACAGTTGTCCAACCACCTGTAGATGCTGCTAGCTAAGTTGGTGACTCATCACCGAGCTGAATCAAATGCAAATTGGATTGAATCCTGTCAATGTGGTTCCTTCCAGGGCTACAGGTGTTTGATCCCAAGGTTAGTGGTGAGTATTAAAATTGCCCACCAAAAGAAATGAGATAGGTAACTGTCTGATCAGGTCGATTAGTTCCACATCCACAAACCTGAAATTAGGTGGCAAGACAAACAACAAATTGTCATTATATATGATGTAGTGATTTTATGTTAATGATGTTATTGCTGTAGTGATGATGTTATTGCTACTGCTTGCAATGAAGTCCTAAGGTTCACAGACATACACCACAGATGGAATTGTGGACGAGTATTGCAAGGTCCATTGTACCCTGATACATATGAAACCAAGAGTGTATGTGATATATATGTATGCCGAAAACGATACCCGAGTATCAACATGCAATGTGAATGAGCAGTTCACCAGCATCAGCACAGAATTGCTTGGAAGGGTGTAAAATATACTTCAATCTCAAAATGTTCAAGGATGTTCAAACAAGATCTTGAAATTTTCATATAATTTATATTATTTCCTTAACTTTATAATTAGAAATAAAAAATATCAGTAAATACTAAACTATATTATGTTAAATCATATTATGTTGTATAGTTCTTTATTTTTTCCTATAAACTAATATTATGTATATAACTAGAAACAATTTGACTTTATTTTGTACAATACACACCTTTTTGGATTAAACAGAAAAAATGTAGAATCCTTTGTGAAGTCATGCGCTAAAATACTTTTGGCTTTATTTGATAGGCTGTTTTGGTGTTCAGTAGTGAGTATTTGACAGTAGGTGTACATAGGAGTTAGAGTTGGTGGAAACCTGATAATATCAGTACTTATTGAATCATCAGTATTCAGTTGGTTCAGGGTTTTTTTGACAGCATCTCT
The DNA here is from genome assembly GCA_963513935.1 of Aphrophora alni. Classification (NCBI taxonomy): domain Eukaryota; kingdom Metazoa; phylum Arthropoda; class Insecta; order Hemiptera; family Aphrophoridae; genus Aphrophora; species Aphrophora alni. Next base: position 75,666,067 of record OY740773.1, read on the forward strand.
CCAGTCTTCATCCATCACTAAAAGGACAATTGAATTTTTTTAATACAAAAAATGTATATAAATATAATTTATTATTGATTATAAATAAAATATAAACATTTTAATAATTAAAAAAAATTCCTATAACAAATTTTGAATTGAAAAATCTGGATTATTTGAAAATGATTTAACTCTTACACTAGACACTGACACAAAAAACAATAAAAGACTTTTTTAACCCTCCAACTGGTGATCGACCCCTTTTTACCTTAAAAGTGGTCGCTTCGTTAGTCACGGCTCTATTCACCAACTAAAAAACACGTATTTTGCCATTCAACGTTACGCCCACTTAAAATTGTCCCATCGCAATAAATAAAAAACCGTTGGAAAGCTAATGTTCCGTAGATGTATATCATGCAAAAAAAATACCACAAAACGTTATTAATAATATTCCAAAAATTGGCGAAGTTCGCATAGTTTTCATGCGAAACGTCAAAGTTTTACGTCAACAAGTTTTAAACAAAACATTCGTCTCATTTGTCAATTATTCCTATTTCGAAATTTCAATCTGTCACATCGGACATAACACTGCTTGATAGATCGCGTCTTTCTCTTCAAAACCGTGTTTATCAAATATTTCCAACTAGTATAGTTTTTATTATATAAAAATTAAACCAAATCAAGAATTTTAACGCTATTTTACATGCTAAAAATTACATTTTTTGCAATTCAACTTTTATCCTAGTAGATATTATATTATCGAAATGTATTTTATACCAATGAAAAGGTTATCTTTCAATCTTTCATAACCAAGTTTAGAAAATTTTATGTAGCGTGTAGTAAAGAAATAAGACTAGACTGAAGTTTACCTTGTTAGCGCTAGATTGCGACAGTTTCTCGCGGCGAGTTTTATATAGAAAATATCACCTATATGTTCATATATTTTTTCGAAATGGTAAAACTTGTCTAAATGTTACAAGTTGACAATATTATATAGTATTTTTCTTCCTCTTTCGAACTATGAAGACGAAATCATCCTAAGTTATATAGTTTACGATTTATATCCATTCTAGGAAATGATCCTCTGAACTTTCAGACCGGTTTGCGATATTCAGTTTCTAGACAGTCTTGAAGAATCCGATCTTTATTTTTATACAATCTTGTCGTTTTTGATATAACTGTAAAGAGGAGGTTTCAATGTTTAACCTTGTATTTGAAACACATCTATACAAGGAAAAATACAAAGGCTGTGGTACTTTATAAAACGTAGAATAAGCTCAAATTTGTTACTTCGATCTCGCAAGATTTTTGCCGATGTGGAAATTTCAAAGTGCAATAGCTTTGTTTTTATAGTGAATATAAGTTTCATGAAGTGATTTTTTTATTATAATTTGTTTATACAACTTAAAATAAATGTGTCAATGTTTGTAGAGTGTAGTTATGAGTGATAATTCATATTTTCGGCATAGTCTAGCCAAATCTAATACTAGTCAGGCCTAGTTCTAGATTTGCTATTGGAACTTTTAGTTTCAAGAAACCATTTATTTATTATAATATGTATATACATAATATATAAATGTATATACAACTTATAATAAATGTGTCAATGTTTGTAGAGTGTATTTATTAGTGATATTTCATATTTTTGGTTTTTTTTTCACAGCCCTAACCTCAACGTCTAGGCTATTGTGAAGGTAGATTTTTATCATAAATGACCCATGTCTAATAAAAAATTTCAAAATTGATTTTTCTTTTTAGCAACTTTTATCCACAAATATATTACAAATCTGTATCAATATTTAAAAAAAATCATAAAAATTTTTTAATATGGTTTATATACCTATTTCTGTGGAATTTTGCCTCGGTTACAGGGTAAATTTGTTGATTCCGTCCGTAATAACTCTAAAATGTTTCCATATATTTTTTTTTGCATTGCACACATAAAATCTATGTATATTTGTGAGAACATAGGTAATAAAAACTTTTGTTTAGAATAAAAATTATATTTTTGGTTACTGTTTGAATATAGTTAGTCAATATTCACATTTTACGTAAAAATGTACATCGTCTAATGAAAATTTTCAAAATTTATTTTTCTTTTTAGCAACTTTTATCCACAAATATATTACAAATCTGTATCAATATTTTTAAAAAATCATAAAAAATTTTTTATATGGTTTATGTACAGATTTCTGTGAAATTTTACTCTCCGTTACTCTCGATTTTTTGGTATTTGACCAAAAAACTCCAAATGTGATGCATGTAACATTTTTTTGCACTACACAACTAAATTCTATGCTCCTTTCTGGACATAATGATATATAGAAGTTCTGTATAAAATATATTTTACTATTTTTAATGTTTTTTGGAAAAAATAAAGAGAAAATTCAGTTTTTTCGTAAAATATTTTTTTTAATTTTTAAAATATAAAATTTTTTAAAATTTTTTTTTCTAAATATATTCAAAAATATTACACAAAACTTTTGTATATCTTAGAAAAAGGTAGAAAGCTATTGATTTTGGGTGATACAGATATTTCTGAAAAAAAGTTAATATCATTTTTGACATCTAACATACTTACTCCAAAACCGTTTCAAAAAAAAAAATTTTATTACATAGATGAATTCTATGCATCTTTCTGAGAAAAATGATATCTTATAAATTAGGTTTTGTATACAAATAATATATTTTATTAATTTTTAAACGAACGAAGAATTTTTAAGACCCATTAACATGCACCAGCTGGAGGGTTAATAAATGTAATTAATTTATATGGTCTAAATATGTTACTGTATTGTTTTACATATTATTTTTTATTGTATGCATTGCATCAATAAATGTTGCATTATTATAGTTAATTTTTTGTCAACTGTTTAACCCATTAATAACAAATATAATTCAGTTTTATATAATTCTGTTATATTCATATTATCAGAGTTTTTTTTTATCTGAGGTAGTCTCAGTCCCAATAAAATTGGATAATCGAAAATCTAATGTATGCTAATTTTAACTTCAAACATAGTTGTAATAATATTCGGTCTAAATTCTAGTCCCGACAATATGGACTACAACGGAAAAATGTTGTATGGGATTTTATTTTGGCCAAAAAACGAAAAAAATCAAAATATAAATCTAATGCAAGGTTTGGATGAAGTGTAGCTAATTTTGCTGCTTGAAGCGAGTCCGTGTAATTGTACTATGACCATGGGTAAAGGTAGTTTTTTCGGACTAGTTTTGACAGAAATATCACATGTTAGCCGATTTTGAATAAAAATCTTATATTTGATGAATTATGAAAATATGAAATAACTAGTGTGGAGAGTATGTATTGGTAGTACAAGTTGTATGCAATGCATGTCTAGCACTGGTACTCCATATAAAATGACACACACCAAAATATAATTGAAGTAAAAAATAAAACATTATATGCTGTGTGCAGAAAAAGTGTGAAGTTTAAAGACGAAAGCTCAAAAGGTGTAAAAAGTAAAATTTGAAAATAATGTAACTTCTTGTAACGTGAATTACGTAAGAATGGATGGACCTATAATCAACACTCAAAGTTCCAGGACAAGCTCTCGCCGAGTAGAATAAAATGACTGCATCAAAAATGAGGAAAATCCTGTGGTAAAGCATTAGGAACAGTTTAAAGAAAAAACTAAAGAGATTTCTTCAGTACAGATTTCTTAACAAGTACAAGCTGCAAAGAGTAAAACTTTAAGAAATTAAGACGTTGCAGAGGGCGGAGTTATGTTGCCAACTAACAACTTTACTAGCAAAATGAGTAATTACAATAAAAGAAACAAAATAAAGAATACAAAGGTGAAAATTAATGTAAATATTTCAAGGACAAATAGTTAACAGCACTAGCAACACAATAAAAATAATAAAGACAAAAAGGTATAATTCCCAGAAGAGAGAAAAATTGGAAATAGAATAAGGGAATTTTCGGCTATAAATACAGCCACTCTGCTTCTCACAGGTGGACTCTTAAAAAAATGTGTGAAAAAAGTTGTAAAGGGTTACTAAGCCCGAACAAGTAGAAATTCTTAAATAAGTAAACAGTAAAGTATAATTAGTCGGTTAAAAAAAAAAAATTTAAATAAAATGTGGTATAATTAAAAACCAACGCATCTTTCAACTCTAATCAACTAACAAATCCATGGATCCAAGATAGGATAAACAACAACACAGACATCAGAAGCCAAAACATTTTAGGAGTGGTCAAGGTTAGAAATTTCAAATAATTAATTTTTTTTTACTAAAATTCAAAGTTTTATAAAATAGTCGAAGTGAAAATGAAAATCAACTGATTTTCCAGGGATAATTTTAAATTTAATTTTGTATTGTAATAGTAAGATTTCTATTAACCCTATGCACTCGTCTGGCCAGCACTGCTGGCCAAATAGTTATCTGAGTTTACCCGCCATTGTTTACGATGTCGCCGTGCGCACAGCTCGGGTGGCCAGCAGTGCTGGCCACGTAACTTTTCTGGCTAGGTCCGCAGCCATATTGACTGTTCTGTCGCACCAGCTCGGAATTAATTTTAGACCATTCACCACAATTGGTACATAGGATGAAAGAATGACAAACGAAAGCATATTTTATTTCTATATAGTTTTAATAAATGAACTAAAACACATTTTTGCAGTTTTTATATTAAAAAAATATATTTGATATACTTTTATTATAAAAACAAAATTGCATGAACTGTTGCTACAATGTGAGTCACAAACTACTTTTTAAAACTACTACATCCGTAAGCCATTGTTGACGATAATGGTTACAAAAATTAAGATAACGACAATATAAAAATATGGCAGCAAATTTAACATTTATTATTACATTTTTTTAAATGTTTGTAATTTGTATACCAAATGTCGTTATTTGATATACAAAGTACAAACATAGCAATTCTAAAAAAAAAGTGTTCTCAAAAAGTGGAATCGAATTTTTAAAAAAAAAATATCTACAGTTTATTTTTTTCAATTTTAGAACGTACTTTTAAATACATAATTGTTGTGTTATTTGCAAAAAAAATTGTTGCGGTTAATAATAAATATCGCGATTTTTCGTTTCATTTGTAAATGGTAAGAACGCCGTTGTGTTCAATATAAAAATAAACAAATGAAAATAGTAGGTAATCAAATTCTCTTTAATATTTAGCATCAGGATAATTTAAGATTGGCGAAATATTTTCCGATTTATCAAAGGAAAACGTATAGATCTCCAGAAAACCGCGATTTTACATTAAGAAGTTTTAATATTTTTCATGATCTGAAAGTATCGTACAGTCGCCCCCAAAAAAACCCATGTACTTTCTAAACAATTAGCGATTATAGCAAACATTTTTTCTTTGAAAAACGTTTATACAAATTGGACCCATTCTTGGTCATTTTTTAAAAATATAAACGATTTATAAGAAATTGTACATTTTATGCTATACAAAAATGGTGTCTTAATTATTTTAAATTAGATTCGTATTATGCGAACGTATACAAAATTCTCAATTTATTTAACTGATATAATTTATTTAACAATCTATTTAACTGATATAACTACACAATAGAACTCAATTGAGACCAACAAATAACCTCACGACGGCGATGCTCAAACAGAAACATTTGTGATCTTTATTTGACGCTCTTTTTACATGTTTATTTAGATCACTTTCCACTTCATAGGTTGCAGCACATACCAGACACTGTACCTATTATGTGTATATAGCTGCAATTAAAAAAATATATTTTAAAAATGCTGTTTATTTTCGTGGCCAGCACTAGTGGCCTCCCGAGCGTTCGAGTAATTTCATGTTGGCCAACACTGCTGGCCATCCGAGCTACGCGTGCCTACGCAAGTAATTAATTCTGACTTGAAGCGTAAATGGCTGCGGCCAGTAGTGCTGGCCACCCGATCTGTGCGTTCAACTTATAGTAATGGTTACCGAGCGCAAAGGGTTAAATGTCAATTATGTGTGTGAATTATTCTGTTAAATTGTAATATAACTTATTCATAAACTTATCATTTTTTGTTGTATAAATATAATTAAGATTTTTACTAATCTGCTAATAACTAAAATGATTTAAGGTTAAAATATTGTTCTTTTATGTCAAAAGTGTGTTTATAAAAATATTGCTTGATTTTTTGTTTAATTAAAAATAATAGTTAGCATATTAAATTGAAGTCTTATTTTAAACTTTAAATCCACATACTTATCATATTTTTGAGGTTGCAACTAAGGTAAAATATAGGGTGTTACGAAAAGTATTCTCAAGAACTTACTCCCGAGTGAATGTAAATATTTCAAAATTACTCGTAGTCTCCCTAAACAAAAGGGAATAATTTAAATATAATAACTGGAAGGATTTAACAAATAGGGGGGTACCACCAGTTTGAGGAAACTAAAACTCTTGAAGGAATTGAACAATCCATTTAGTTTCAATGAATGTTTCAAACAAAACAGTGCACAGCAAACAAACTAAACACGAATAAACATCACTGAACCGATTTGACAGTGGGCGCACGGAAAGGGAAGGAAGCTGGGTTTTCATGTTTAGACCTGAGCGTAAGACTCGTTTCCTTCAAAACATCCATTCCGTTGAGTCACTGACCTTGGGAACTGCACTGGGATGGGTGAAGTTGTGCTATAAAATTTCCGTTGTGTAAAACGACTTACTACTGAGGTTGAACTCTTGCTATAAACATTCGGTTTCGCAAAAAGAGTGCTACAGAGGGTTAGAGCAACGATCTGTATAGAGACAAAAATCTGTGCTATTGAGGTTTTTAAAATAATAATAGTCATGCTATTATCTTAACCCTTAGGGGTCGGATAGAATATTTATAGGTTGTCCTGATCTGTCGGATGGCCAGCTGTACTGGCCGCGGACATTTGCGCAACAACTCGGATTTAATTTCACATCAGTTGTTCCTGCCGCTCGGATGGCCAGTGGTACTGGCCAAGATAAAAACCGTTGAAACCTCGGAAGGCCAGCAGCACTGGCCAAGAAACATTTGTTGCATTTTAACAATATATTTTTATGTTGTGATGTGAGTATGTAACCTATAGAGAAACTATTTAACTAAATGACCAGCAGTTCTGGCAGCTTTATCGTTGAAAAGTATCACCGGGAATGCCAAAATCAAAACGTGCTCTTTTCTTACAACATTGAGAACGTACACACAGTGTCTTGTGATTTTTGTATAATTAGTAAATTAGGCATAATTTTCCTTTTTAACTTGAAACATATGTTTTTGTTTAGTTCATTATCTTGTTTGTTTGTGTATCTATAATAATAAAATATAAAATATTGTTTGTTTGTTTTAAAATAAAAAATAAAACAGTAAGGTGTTCTCGTCAGTTTTAAATATATGTGATTTTTGTATAATTAGTAAATTAGGCATTATTTTCCCTTTTAAATTGAAACATAATTTTGTTTAGTTCATTATCTTGTTTGTTTGTATATCTATATTAATAAAATATAAAAAATTGTTTGTTTGTTTTAAAATTTAAAAAAAAAAAAACTGAGGTGTTCTCGTCAGTTTTAAATATGTGTTAATTTGTATAATTAGTAAATTAGGCATTATTGTCCTTTTTAACTTGAAACATATGATTTTGTTTAGTTCAGTATCTTTTTTGTTTGTGTAGGCCTATACCTACTAATAAAATTTTTAAAATTGTTTGTTTGTGTTAAAATATAAAACTGACGAGGTGTTTGCGTAACTTTGAAATATATGTGATATTTGTATAATTAGTAAATTAGGCATTATTTTCCCTTTTAACTTGAAACATACAAATTTGTTTAGTTCAGTATCTTGTTTGTCTGTGTATATTAAGAAAATAATTGTTAAAATGGAATTGGTTTTTGTTTTTAAAAAAATAAATACCCTTTGTAAAAATTGCAGTCTGTGATAAAAATAATTCCAACCTGGTGGGAAGAAGCCGACATTATGAATGCCGAGTTGACGCGGAATGGAGCATGGCCAGTACAGCTGGCCGTCCGACCGCCGGAACCAATTTAATGCGGAAAGAATTCCGAGTGGCTGCTGACTGCGTTGTGGCCACTCCTACTGGCCTGCCGATCGCAAAGGGTTAACATTATCTTTAACATTAAGTGTTATGGCAATCCCAGGGGGATTGGAAAAATGCATTTGTTATCAAGGAAGTCGTGTTATTGAGAGTCGTGTTAGCAAATTTGTACTGTATAATAAATAAATTTAATACCTGTTTTTAAATAATCTGATGAATTTTTAAATGTAGTTTGTTCAAAATGATCAAGGAATAACCGAGAGTCCTCCCCAGGAAGGTCTTTATACACTGACTGCCTTGTTACATGATGAAAGCTTGATACAATAGATTTACGACATTCTATATACTGCACCCAGTCTGTCCAAACAAACAGTGTTGGTTCCCCTTGTCTTATCACTGACCTGGAAAAAAAATTGATGCTTTTAAATGAAAACAGAGGGATCAATGTTACGAGGAAGGAAAGATGGCCAGTAAATGGTTAAACATACAAGACATATCACTATTAGAGTAGGAAAGGGCAAATTGAATTAATGATTTGTAATGACAGTGTAAAGATTTTGAGTTAACAAGTTGTTAAAAAATTTCTTTTAAAAATATTGAATATTATATTATCAATTCAATCATCTCAACAATTTGCATCTGAATGAACGATTCAACTTAACACACAATCTACAAAAGCAAAGTAAGGAAGAGATTACACATTAGGTTGGGTCCAGGAGGAAATGATCTATTTACTGTTTGTAATACTCAATTTTTGAATTTTGAATTGGTACCAATACATCAGCTGTTACTAAAAGGAATTTTATGATTGGTTTAAAGGTGGACGATAGAAGTCAAGTTTAAGTCTGTGAATAACATTCAAAATAAGTAGAAGATAAATCAAAACAAATTTCCAAAAGATGTATTTATATAGGTAGTAATGTCTAATTTTAAGATAAACTAAGTATTTGTGTAAAATTGTGTTTATATTTGAGTGAAATACTTGTTGTCATGCGATTATGATTTGGAGACTGTGATCATGTGATTTGAGATGAATATCCGGACAATGTAAGCGTGCGTGTAGTCGGTTGGAAGCCAGCGTCTAAGATGTTCAGACATATTTTAAATTAGAGAAAGTAATTGAAGGACAATGAAAGTAATACTAAAGTGACTTTTATAATATAGACAATGTAAATTGCAAACAGTTTAGAGTCAGTTGATCGTAGAGACTTTAGAGGGTACGTCGGAAACAGATGGACATATAAATATGGGGAAATAGTTAAATCTTTTGTGAATGTGCGTGAAGCACATGGTGCAACTTGAACTTTGTTCATTGCATAGACAGTTTAACCGGTATTTTCAAGTCGAAAGACGTTAACCCTTTGACGAGTGCGGCCGTTCCTGAACGTCCCAAATAGCCAACAGCTGGTTAGTAAGTATTTACAAAGAAAATTGTTGTCAAGGAGTAAGAAAAAAAATTTTTTAAATAGTTGTTTTATTGGTTACAAATGTATAATAATATAATAATATTGTGTTAAAAACTTGTAAGAATAAAAATTTACACTGATAAATGTACTTTAAAAAAAATTTGCACTGATAAATCATTGTCACCCGTCGGTATAGCAGACATACACAGACAAAAACGTTTGCTGGGCCGCTTTTTTTCTACGAATCAATTTAGTATAGCCTACATAATGGAAAATATAACATTTCTTTTCAGTTTTCTTGGAAGCGTGTGTTGGTTTCGTTTGCTGATAGCGGTATCCCGTTGTCGGCGGCATAAAAACACCGTGGCATTGTCACCCGTCGGTATAGCAGACATACACAGACAAAAACTTTGATGGGCCGCTTTTTTTCCACGAATCAATTTAGTATAGCCTACATTATGGAAAATATAACATTTCTTTTCAATTTTCTTGGAAGCGTGTGTTGGTTTCGTTTGAGACGCGGCTAAATGTGTCAAAAGACTAGACAGAGGGGAATCTGTAAAAAAGCTTTGTAGTGTTTAATTTTTCATGTTTGATGTATAATATACGTAACATAATATAATGATACAAATCACTTATACTAGACAAGGAACATAGGCACAGGTGTGTGTAGGGGGGAAACAACCGCGGAGAAGACGATGCCATCGCCTACATTTACGCGTCAATCAATACGCATGGTGAATTCTCCTGAAACCACGCCCCCTGGAGTTGTCCTGCCTTACAATTGTGAAAAACCCGATTTCATGTGTTCTTAGTACTATTTCTTGTTGAATTGTGACAACACAATAAGCCATGACTAATTTGTTTTATGATAAATACTTTTATTGCTCAGACGTAACCTAAAATGTTCCGGAACGTCCATACTCATTTACGCAAACAGCACAGAGAACGTTCAAGAACGGCCGTACTCATTAATCGGTATTTCCCTGTACTCTTCAAAGGGTTAAATATCAAAATATAAACTCTATATCAGTGGTAGAGATGAAATATGTGCGAATTATGAATTTGTAAAGTCAAAGTCGAGATCATCAACTGAAAGATTACGTAGTCAATGACGGACCTCAACCTCAATAACGAGAACTACACGCCACAAGGGACGTTCACCCTGGAGATTGCTACAATGTGGTAACATAAATGATAGACAATCTTATTTGATTTTTTGTGTAAAAAAGGACTCATGATGAAGTAATAAATATGTTAAAATTTGTTTAAATAAGTAATTTTAATATTGTAAGTAATTTCAAAAATATCTAAAACTAAAACTTTAATAGAAAATTTCTAACTTTTTTAATATGAGACAAAGATGCTCATGTAAAATTTAATGAATAAAAGTTGCAACTAATTTTAAAATAGAATCATTTATAAAGAATTTAAGTCTCTTCAAGACAAAACAATTTCAGATTTCTAACATTCTATATGTATATGTATTATTAATATATATGTGTATGAATACTTTTAATAAACTAATATGTTCAGTATCAGAAACTTGGTACTTGGAAGTACCCTTTTAAAAGAAAACACGACCATGAGAAGAATTTAATTAAATTTTAACCTTTTCAAAATTGGTAAGCGTAATGCTTCCTGGCGCCCATAATGCTGAGCAAAATAAATTTTCTTTTAAAAATAAATAATTTAAATTCAAAACCCTAATAATTAAATAACTTCATGTTTAATACTATTTGGATTAAATATAAAAGGCTTACATTAAATAGGAGCTAGATGAAGAAATTTGAAACGCATATTAAAATTATAAATAAATTTACCTGTTCACTTCTGAAGCTAATTCCGACAACTTGTTTTCTGAAACTCCATCCAACGAGAAGATAATTTTCAACAACACTATAATGTAGGCCATAGTTCTTGATTCAAATTTTGTGTCCATTCTGATTAGCTGTTTTGGTGTTCGAGTTATCCATGACTGGACAGTAGTTGCAAAGTCATCTAAAAACAAAATGCGAATAAAATTACAAATATGCAGTCTGTATGTAAATTTTTATGGGAATCCAGACATCTTAACATTACCTTAAAGAAAAACATATCATTCCATTGTTTTTATATCTACAATTCATGTATTATATTTGTTCTTTATTTAATTTTGATCATATATACCATCTATCACTATATTTTCTGTCATGTACTACAATTTTATGACTAAAACCATTTTTCACACCTCACTCACTTTTCATAACCTATAAAGATGCTATATATCCGGCAGTGCTATGATAATATACTTATACATCTATTTAGGCTTTCCTAACCTAGAGTTTTCTTGAGAGTTGAGTTCTTTTGCTACCATCTACAATACTTTGGCTACCATATGTGATGCCTACAGGCCCATTTGCAAGAGTCACATTTAAACAATCTCTAAATTTGAATATCAAATGTATAAGGGCGTGACTGTGATTGTCTGTTTATCAACCCCCCCCCCCCCCACCCAATACCCAAAGTTATGCTCCTGTGCAATTGATTTGTCTCACCTCACCAGCCATTTTTGACAAGTTTGTCATAACCTAATCTATAATTAAATATGTTTAATTAACACTACTACTTTAGACTTACGTGAATTTTAAAGGTATCACTTAGATTATTGCACAAGGCCAAACACCATGGACCTATTGACCATTTGGGTTAAACTAATCTACGTTTAATAATATTTAGGGTTGTGCGAGGGGCCCAAACTCTGAAGTGGTCTTCCGATCCTTTTCAACAAACTCCTAGCCACTCATTTTGAGTTGATATAGCCTACTACAAAAATTACGATTCACAAGTGATAATGCACTTCCTAGTTGATCGCTAAATGCATACTATGTTCGGACAATCTATATTAGCTTAGGCCTTGGTTTTGATGGTGGGAGTATCGTTTCCTTATCAAAAGACAGTGGAGCATCTAATACTCCAAGGTAGGCAACTTATCCTACTTAAGTCCCATGTGATAAGGACATCACAGACTATTAAACTAAGATTTATTGTCTTTAATACTTGTGAAAATTACCACACTACATTGTCTCCATGCTTTTGACCAGAGTGCATTAAATTGTGCATTAGACAGTGAAATACGGGATCTAAGGCCAAATTATTTCACTTGAACTGACTAAGAAAATCTCTATTACATTTAAAAGAACAGAAATCAAACTTAAACCCATGGAGAGTTTAAAATAAACCAATAAGTTTTTAGATTTACTGCTTGAATCTAATAAGAAAATGATTATTGCTAAGTTTATTGTTGTTAGAGAAAGAAAAGCAACACCTATTCTTAGTTTAAAACATAGATAAAGAATTAATTAGGAGAATCAACAACTGTTGAATATATGAATATACAGTGAATATATTAACTGTTACAAACAAAATAAGGTTGTTTTTTTCTGGATTGGGTTGTTTTTTTGATAAATGTAAACTGAAAGTAAAAACGATGCTATACCTAAAGCCTGTCCTTCTCATAATCACATTTAAACTTTTTTTAAAAAGCTAAAGCATACTTTGTGTAATTTAAAAACAAAAAAGGTATTGTTAAATCTGATGAACTTAATGAATGGATAAATAATTTTGTAATATGTAGTTGAAAAACCAGATTCTTCACTAAAACCCTGTATTGACGCGCAGTATCAAAATACTTATTTTTATTCGAAATTATTTTAAGATAACTACATTAGATGAAATAAGGCTTAAATTGGCTAATAAAAGCAACTTTTATTCATTTGATTTGACAAAGTTATCACCAGATAATGTTAAATCAGGGATGAAGTAAACTTTGTTTTTTTAACACACTATTTAGTGTGTACCGTTATGTATGTGCTCCATTTTGGTTGTCAGTAATGCCAAAGATATTCCAAAAGCTGACTCTGAAGTATTTTTGGTAATATAAAATGTGTCGTAGTTTACTTTGATGATATATTGTGTGCGGCTGAACCCAAAGAAGAGTTGAAGATATAATTAAGTTGGTACAAACAGTTGCCCAAAAAAATAATGTTAAGTTTAACCCTGAAAAATTACAATATTTTATGTCATCAGATAAGTTTCTACGATTTATTTTTTAGCAAAGATGGTCACAAGCCAGATATTGAAAAAAATAATAAAGCAATAAAGGGTATGAATTCTCTAAGAAACAAAAAAGAAATTCAGTCCTTTCTTGGTATGATAAATTATCAGAATTTTTTACCTTATCTGTCTGAAGTAGCTTCTCCATTAAAAACTCTAATAAAGAAAGATGTTTATTCGTGTAGACTAGTAGTCATGAGGCCAGTTTCAATAAAATAAAAAGAGATGATCTATAATATTAAATTATTGTTTGTTTGATCCAAAAAAGAATATATCAATTCAAGCAGATGCCGATCAAGATGGTACTGGCTGTACATTAATGCAAGATAACAAGCCAATCTTACATGCCAGCAGGTTGCTTTCAGAGTGTAAATGTCAATACACACAAAAAGAGAAATATCGGGCATAATGATGTCACTCAATTCAAGCAGATGACAATCAAGATGGTATATGCTGTATATTAATGCAAGATAACAAGCCAATCTTACATGCCAGCAGGTTGCTTTCAGAGCGTAAATGTCAATATACACAAAAAGAGAAATATCGGGCACAATGATGTCACTCAATTCAAGCAGATGACAATCAAGATGGTATTGGCTGTACATTAATGCAAGATAACAAGCCAATCTTACATGCCAGCAGGTTGGCTTTCGAAGAGTAAATGTCAATATACCCAAAAAGAGAAATAACTGGCACAATGATGTCACTCAATTCAAGCAGATGCCAATCAAGATGCTATTGGCTGTATATTAATGCAAGATAACAAGCCAATCTTACATGCCAGCAGGTTGCTTTCAGAGTGTAAATGTCAATATACATAAAAAGAGAAATATCGGGCACAATGATGTCACTCAATTCAAGCAGATGACAATCAAGATGGTATTGGCTGTATATTAATGCAAGATAACAAGCCAATCTTATATGCCAGCAGATTGGCTTTCAGAGAGTAAATGTCAATATACCCAAAAAGAGAAATAACTGGCACAATGATGTCACTCAATTCAAGCAGATGCCAATCAAGATGCTATTGGCTGTATATTAATGCAAGATAACAAGCCAATCTTACATGCTAGCAGGTTGCTTTAAGAATGTAATTGTCAATATACCCAAATAGAGAAAGAGTTCTTGGTTGTAACTTATGCATTTAATAAATTTCATAATTATTTTTTTGCGGGCACAATGATGTCATTTGTTTCACTGATCATTCACCACTAATATCTATTATTAAAAAAGATATCAGTAATATATCGTGTTAAAATTTTATCAAGAAGATTGTTCTAGTAAAATGACGTCCAACTGAACTTAATCATATCTTCAAAATGATAAATGATATCACTGTTGAAAATGATTTAATATATTCCAGTGATAAGTTAATAGTGCCATTTAATTTATTAAATATGTAATTAACTTGTTTCATGAGACTCATATTGGGATTGAAAAAATTAAAAAGAAATCTCAACAGTTTTTTTAATGGTGTGATATGATATCAGATATATTTAATTACATAACATCCTGCCTGATGTGACAACGATTTAAGAGATCAAAGATCAAAGACACAATGATTTCACATGAGATACTTGAGATGCCATTTTTTTAAGATTGGAATGGATATTGCTGATTTCAGTAGAAACAATTTTTTAGTTGTTGATGATTCCCCCCCCCCCCCGATAGATTGAAGTTGATAAATGTAATGAAAAAGTACTTCTATCACTATATCTAAGCTTAACCCCTTGACTGTTTGATTATAAATGACAGGGTACCCCCCCCCCCCCCAGTGCTACTTTGGTATGCACTAAACTAATTGAGAATAAAAATTTACTCACCGTTACTAAGAGCTGTTTCCTTATTCACAAACTTTGTTTTTATTTTTTAAATTTTGCACACATATACTACAAAATATTTACATTAAAATTTTTTTAAGATTTTAAAACTTCCTTTTTCTGTGATAATTACTAAATCAAGACACCAAATAAAAAGCAACATCACATTCTTTGAATATATATCTTGTTTCTTTTCTTTTAATTTTGTATGTGCACACAAATCATTTTCTCGTGTCAGCTTTCCTTTCTTCAGTCAATGGAACTAAAAAAGAAAGTGTCTGTCCATAAGCCTTGTTGAGATGTTGCCACTAGGCATCCACCTCTTTTCTCTTTCCATCCTGTATTTTTCAATCATTTTTCTAATAACTTCCAACTAAAATTCCTATAAATTTGTGTTTTTTTTTGGTTTTTATAAGACATAATAATAATATATGGGAATTTGAAAGCATCAAATATAAAAACTAGAGCCAGAGTTTGTTTACCACTTCAGGAATTTCCTTATGTATTACAAACTTGAAATCATCATATCGCTTATTGTGAAATCATAATACTTTCACAAACATAAACAGGATCATTTTCATCCTCTTCATCACAAAATAAAACAATATCAATATCACTATCATCAAGTATTTGGTGTAATTTTTATAAAAAAAAACGGGACGAAACGTGTCTACACATCTATAGATTAACATGGACGGTATGTCACGGACACATTAATGCATTTACAACACCCAAGGAGTTCAGCCTATTTTTTAAGGGTATGGCATTTTAAGAATTGTGGTTGTAGATAACAGTCTTTTAAATTCTTTTGACTTATTGCAGTTTTCAAAATAATGGAATTTTGAATTAAAGACTGTTAGTCCTCATTACCCAAAAAGCAATGGTTTAGCAGATAAATCTGTGCATATAGTCAATAAATGCTGCAAAAATGTAAATGTATTCCAGTACAAGATTCCAATCTTTAGAACTTTTCCTGTTGCTGGCCTAGAATATTCACATCACAGTTATTGATGAGAAGACATTTAAGAACCAAACTACCCATTCATAAGAATAACCTATTCCTACGACAATTAGAGATTCCAAAATAACACCAAAGCAAAAACAGATCTCATATTATAATAGATCAAGCAAAAAAAAGGAGGATGAATTTAAAATAATGACAAAAGTATTAATACAAAATAAGTTTAATAAACATTGGGAAGAGAGCAAGGTTGTTAAAATATTATTTTGCACAAGTATTACCATTTCGTAAAATCATATGAACACAGAGTACACAATTTTCTATATAAATCCGGTCACGGCAAGTAAGGCGATCTAGCCGAAATCAGTCAGCAAATTTATCGAGTTCTAGAAAATATAGTTTTCATGTGATGGATTTTGCTAAACTTGATTATGAAAGATTGAACACAACCTTTACAATGATATATTATACATTTTGATAAAATAATATCTACTAGGATCAAAGTTGAATTGAAAAAAATGTAATTTTTAGCGTGTAAAAATGAGTTAAAATTCTTGATTTTGTTTAATATTTATATAATAAAAACTATAACATATAGAAAGATTTGGAAAGCACAGATCGAAAGAGAAAGATGCGATCTATCGAGCAGTGTTATGGTCGATCTGTTTGACAGAAATATCGAATTGAGAATATTAGAGAAAAATGACGTTAGTTTTGTTTACAACTTGTCAGCGCAAATCTTTGACGTTACGTATCAAAAATATGAAAAATTTAGCAATTTCTGGAATATTATTTATAACATTTTGTGGTATTTTTTTTTTTGCATGATTATGCATCTACCAAACATTAGCTTTTCAACGGTATTTCATTTATTGGGATAGGACGATTGTAATTGGGCGAAATGTTGAATTGCAAAATACATGTTTTACGGTTGATGAACGACAGACGGATGGGCCGTTGTGGGTCGGTTGACGTGAGGAGGGTTTTAAGCAGAGTCACAACTTTCATCCTTTATAGTCTCATTCACCTAGTTTACAGTCTAAAAATGGATTCCCTTCAATGCCGATGTTACCTTAGAAACAAAGTAAAAGTCATACTGAGCTAAACCCAGAATTTAAGAAGGATGGTCCAGCACTGGAATTTTTTTATCGGTCAGAAATGGCCTTAATGACAGAATATTCTTCTGAGCAGCACAATGCTGTGATGGAAAATTAATGCATCATTGTTCTACAACTCACTCATTTTCTCAGCTTGACCAAAACGTCAAGGAAATACTGCTCATTAACTGTCTCAGCT
The DNA here is from genome assembly GCA_963513935.1 of Aphrophora alni. Classification (NCBI taxonomy): domain Eukaryota; kingdom Metazoa; phylum Arthropoda; class Insecta; order Hemiptera; family Aphrophoridae; genus Aphrophora; species Aphrophora alni. Next base: position 75,683,647 of record OY740773.1, read on the forward strand.
AGTAGTACCCATTGAATTATGACAACGCTATTGATATTAAAACAACTATCAGTGTTACCTACAATTTCGACTTAGTCATTCCAGCCTGTTCATTCTAGGTGACATAAAAGTTTTCCAAGGCATCGATTCTCACTTTGTTTCTATGTCAAACTGTTGAATTCGTGCCTCGTAGCAAGTGATGATCTTTACTGTGAAGTTAAGTTCCATGACAAGTTGTTCCATGAAGTCAGTACATGTCTTTCCAGATGTCTTTCTGTTCCAACTGTGAGATTTTGGGGACCATTTTGCTGCCCGACTCTGCACATGTTCTATTTAACTTGTAAAATTATAAATGTGCACTTGTACAGTCTCTTTATAAATGTGCACCAGGTCTGGTATCACTGCTTATCGTTGATTGTTATTAACAATTTTATTAATTTTCATAACAATTTGTTTGGTTGCTGTCACGACAGGGTGACTGGGTTGTTCAACATCTTCAATGTTCTCTCGACTCTAGAAAAATCGTTTATCCCATTCAAATACTTGAGAACCTCCTGCAATAATTTCAAACACTCATACAGTGATTTCTTCAATTTCACAAAAGATTTGAGTTTAATGCGCTGATCGATTTTAACTTCAGTAATGATTCCACAACATGATTGTGCCTGTCCTTTCAATTGCTACACATAGACTTACTACAAATGACTGTGAAGCTGGTTTTGTCTTGTCTGCTTCCGTAAGCTTAAAGATCACCCACCCACTCTACTGTATACCGCCTACAGGGCATTCAGTCAAGTTATTTAATAGCCACAACTTGTATGTCCTATTAATTTATTTCCTTACCTGGTAACTGTAACTCTTGACAATACCGGACAGCCAAACTACACAGATCCGGTGTTGGTAATTCAGTAATATCCAAAGTTGCACATAGATTCATTAGTGTTGTTTGCTGTCCAGAATGTGTAATAGCATTTGGTTCCAAAATACGATGAGTTTCCATAGGAATTTCGACATCTTCAGGGATAAATTTTTCACACTTATTCACGGATAAATGACCTTCTGCTATCCATCTACAATCAAATTGAGTTTATTTTTTTAAATCAAAATTAAATTATGTATATTACCAAAAGTCAATTAATGATCTTTAAAAACATCCTAGTTTCATTAATATTTTATTTACGATTTCAGTTCTTTACTAAATCTTTATAATAAACTAGTAAGTTGTATGTTTTATTTCATTTTTTCATGATGTTAAAACGTACTATTGGTTACACTAAGACTAACTTAGATGGAAAACTAAACTAATGTCCACAAAATCTAATCCTGTCATTTAAAACCTATCATAAAACCAACCTTCAGAAAAGCAAGATGATTACCTGCTAAGAAGCTCTCAATTAGAGGAGTTTTTAAACATTTATTCAATTATAAAACAATAGTAATGATATTGGTTCCAATGTAAGCTACTACACCTATTATATATACTCCAACCAACATCCATGACTTCCCGCCCCTGGCAACCATTTCGTAACATATCATACCACAAGATAGCTTCCCGATTCTGAGATGCCAATAGGCTTGCATACTTACGAACAAATTAATTATATATACATATCTTGACCATCTTTTGATATAACCAAATATATTACACATATTAAACATACACATATTGCATAATAATAATAATTAATATTCATAGTCCCCATACCGACTATTGTTTTTTAAAATTATGATTAATATGATTGTAACCTACCATCTAATAGTAGGCCTATATACGTTGCATGATTTAACAATGGCCATTCAGTTATTTAGCCATTTTCAAATAGTCATTCAGGATCGTTATCCTCCGTCAATAATTGTAAAAACACTTACACATTATTTAAAAAACACACTTTTGTAGATAAGGACACACGGAAACACTCACACATTGAATTTACATGTCTAAAACCAGACAGCGGTTATTATTATGTCTTCATAGGAAACTAATCTGTAATTATTTATACAAAGTCCATCAATGTATCGAATAATAAGTTAGATTCGAAATTCTGTTTCTAATGAGTAGTGTTTCAGGTTCTGTTTTGAATGCCTTATAAATTACGAATTGTTCTAATACATTTATAAGATTTCCTTATTACATTTATGTAAAACATTTAATGATATATCGATTCTTTTATATTTCCGATTACTTTGCATTATGTGTTCAGCAAACTTTGATTAATTTTTTGGAGGATATGTAGATTGTACGGCAAGTGTAATCTGTTCTTTAAATCTCTTATGGATTGATCATCTTGTCTGTTCTATATATTTCTTAGAGCAATCAGCACATACTATCTGATAATTCCTGTCCCCTGAAGTTTCTGAAGTTTCTCTGTTCATTATATCTGAGATTACAATGTATCTATTTTTTATGTTTTTGTATGTGATATAACCTTCTTTTCTGAAAGTATTGCTTATTATGTGATGTAACTCTTGGTTCTATGGGTTTCTTTTTTTTTTTTTTTAATATGTATTTGTTGTCCTTTTTTAACTTTGATTTTTTAGTTTTTTGTACTTGCTTTTTGAATAATTTGCTATTGGTTTGATGGTTGGTTTATATCCGTTTTGTAATGCAATGTATTTTATTGTATTATATTCTTCTTCAAAGTTCCCTTGTGTAATTAGTATAGTGCGTAATCTATAAATGAAGCTTGCCATTTTGTAGGAATGGGTATGGTTTGACTTGGCATGGATTGTACAATCTGTATTTGTAGGTATCCTGTATATTCCAAATTCATGTTTTTCTGCTATTTTTGAAATGGCGAGTTCAAGGTAGTTGATGCTGTTGTTTTGTTCCATTTCCATTTTGAATTCTAGAGAAGGGTGAAGGTTATTCAGGTATGCGATGAAATTTCTTATTTGTCTATGTGTGTCTTGATTCAAAACAAAACAAATTATGTCGTGACATATCTGTAGTAATAATTTATGTTTTTGTCGTGTTTATTTTTACTTGTCATTATGTTACTATTCTCTATGTGATTTAAAAATATTTTTGCCATTATACTAGACAAGAGAATGAACATCCCATTACTAATACCTTGTTCTGTTTGTAATATTCATCATTGAATTGGAAGTAGTTCTGCGATCCAGTAAAGTGCATAATTCTTTTATTGTTTGTTTCTTTATATTATTTGTATTGTTTTATTTAATATGGATATTGTTTTATGAACAAGGATGTTAGCATACAGATTGGTTAATTCAAAAGAAATTAAAGCAGAACCAGACTTTATGGGAATGTTTTTTTTATTTTTGATATAAGGTCCTGGTTATTTCTTAAACTGTAGTTGTTGTCGAAAGTTATGTTTTTTCGGATTACTGTATCTAGCATCTTAGATATTTTATATGCAGATTCACTTCTAAAATTTACCAGTGGTCTAATCAGTTATCCTGTTTTATAAATTTTAGGAAACGATCTTCAGATGGGAGCGACAGGTTCAATCATTTTATTGTGTTTTTTGAAGTCACTGTGTAATAGAGACTTGCATGCATTTATGGAAGTTTATATTTGTTTGTTGTTAGAATTTAGGGTCTTTATTTAGATTTGTAAATTGTCCAAGTGGCTTGTGTAGAAAAAGTGTGTTTTTTTTAAATAATGTGTAAGTGTTTATACAATTAATGGCGAAGGATAATGATTCTGAATGACCACTTGAAAATGGCTAAATAGCTGAAACAGTCGTCATGGAATCACATGACGTATAGACTAATGGATGGTAAATTACATATTAATCATAATAATAATATAGTTACAGTATTAATTTTAAGCCTTGAATTATGAAATTATGATTATATAAAATCTCTGAGGTGTTTTGAGCTTATTTCTGATGATACTGTCAACGGAAGTGAAACATGAAATTAAGGAAAAAACTAATAAAGTGTTAAGAAGAGGGAGTTAAAAATTAGTAATTATTTTATGAAGATACTTTAGCAGGTATTGACCATATAAACTCACATAATAGACTAATTTAGTTAACCTCTTTAAAATAAACACTTATATCTCATAGAGTTATATTTGTGGAACAATATGAATCACTAACAAATAATATGTATTACTAGATAAAACAAAAACAAATTTCACAACAAATCATTCCACCATAAAACGATGCCTCAACAACACATCAGCATCTTTACTTAATGCTGTAATCTCTATTTAATACTGTATTCAACCTGAACATGGAGACCTAGTCATTGAGTTATCATCTTAATATAGATCTGATTTTTTGTTGAACCTGAGTTTTAGTTTTTTTAGTGAAAATCCTTAAAATTATTCAAACTTGAATCTCAATTTGCAAAAAGGAAAAATATTTCGTACGAATTCCATACCAACAGCTATTATTTTATATATACAAGTAAAGGTTAGAATTTAATAGGGCACATAACCTATTATGTTTAGGTTTTGTATGGATAGGAGACAAAGGTTTACCTTGGTATGTGGTCTAATCAATTTAGTCTTCTTCTTTTTATACTCTCTACTGATTGAAAAAGTGAACAATATTTACGAAATATTTTAGTGTTTTATCCTCAGCTGTAAATTGTTTACTGTTTACAAGCTTACTTTTTAGAAGATATCAATATGCAATATCAATACGAGTTATTTTGGACAATAGCAACTATGAACGAAATATTTCAAAAGTTTTTTTTTTTCAATGTAGATAAACTGAATTGTATTCAAACAACGCAATTTTGTTGCACAGTTTCTTTAAATGGTTCTGTTTATATAGATTACAGATGCAAAATAATAGATAAACATCCCTGCTGCTACAGAATACAGACCAATAAATAAACATTTGCTCAGTGGCTATAATATGTGTTCCAATGTGTGACTTGCAATAATAGGCGAGTTCTTTATTTATTTACATATAAAACAAATGTTTATATTTTATGTACTTATTCATTACAAAATATAAGAAAATAGTTTATTATAATTTTTATAGCTAAGATGAACAATTGTAATGTGAGAATGGTAGTTGTTTCTCCAAGGTCAAACACTTTGCAACAGACTTGATTCTTGGCATGTGTGACCTATACCAGCCTAGTCTATATTAGCTAAATTTAAATTTGAAATGGTTAGTTAGTTTAATTGGCATTTTATTTGATATAGTATAGTCACAACCAGAAATTTATGGACTTGCACTTATTACTGCTGATGCTAAATAAATTTTTCTCTCTCTTACTTACTAAAAATTGTAACATTAAAATAATTTTTAATAAATATAATACTATGAGGGGGAACCCAAAAGTAAAGGGAATCGGGCTGGTGAGGAGGTGGTGGGCGTGGCTGGTCGGCCGGAGTGTGAGTCTTGAGTCATACATTGCTACACGTCAGTATGCGACGTTTGTTCGCTGTGAGTGGATCAGTTCGTCCGTGAGAACTTTTTTTGTGAAAGACCTTTTTTCCATTTCGGCGAAAGCGTAAAATGGCTGACTGCCGGGAGCAACATGTGGATGTGTAATTTTGTTTCCTGTTGGGGAAAACACCCACGGAAACTCTTGTAATGCTTAAAACAGCTTATGGGGAAGCTACTTTAAGTAAAACACATGTCTACGAGTGGTTTTAGCATTTTTAAAATGGAGAAATGTCGACTGAAGACCAGCCTCATTCTGGGTGCTCTTCAATGTCAAGAACTGATGACAACGTTGAGAAAATCAACACTCTGGTTCGCGTAGACAGTCATCGAACCATTGATCAATTAGTTGCGATGTCTGGGTTGACTTGGAGTTCAATCCAGAGGATTTGTGCATGAAAAGAGTTGCAGCCAAACTTGTTCCACGCCTTCTCACAGACGAGCAAAAAGGAGCGCCGACTTCATGCCTGTTTTGACCTGCAAAATCAGCTGCAAGAGGACCCAGAATTTTTTTCCAAGGTCATAACTGGTGATGAATCATGGTGTTATGGATATGATCCTGAAACAAAACAGCAATCAAGCCAGTGGAAGACAGCTCAGTCTCCTCGTCCAAAAAAAAATGCCATATGGTAAAGTGAAACATCAAGACAATGCTCATTTGTTTCATTGATTGCCGAGGTGTTGTGCATTCAGAATTCGTTCCTCCAGACCAAACGGTTAACCAACATTTCTACTTGGAGGTTTTGAAGAGACTGAGGGAGAGAATTCGAAGAAAAAGGGCGGATTTGTGGCGCACAGGGGATTGGTTCTCCATCATGACAATGCATCTGCCCACACCGTCCTGTCTGTGAAGCAGTTTTTGACAAAAAACAGTATGACACCAATTGCTCACTCCCCTATTCACCAGATCTCGCTCCCTGCGACTTTTTTTTTGTTCCCCTGACTCAAAAGGAATATGAAAGGTAAACGTTTTGAGACTGAGGAAGAGGGGAGAAAAAAATCGCTGGATGGACTAAAGAATATTCCATTAAGTGAATATCAACAATGTTTTGAACAATGGAAGAAACGATTAGAGAAGTGCAATGCAGTCAATGGTAATTACTTTGAAGGTGACCAAAATTTGGTGTAAAAATATTGAAAAATAAAGGAGTTATGACCAAATTCCTGTTTTTTTTTTTTTGAGTCCCCCTAGTATATTAAATTGATTTCTATATCGGAAATGGAAAAATCATAATAATTTAATATTAACTTTTTTTTTTAATATTTACCACTAAAAACTATGAATTTAAATCCTCTTCTTAAGCTTATAAAACAGAAGGAAAAATATAAGCAATTAAATTAAGGAAAAGGAGAGAGTTAGATATTTAGTTAGCCTAGATATCAACAGCCATATATAGTCCATTCTTTTCGCTCTGACTGTTAAGTATATGAATTCAAGTATTTAATAATTTCCACAGGGATCATAATAGTGAGTACGGATAAAATAATCCCTAGCTGAATCTATACATTTTAAATGTAGTCTTGGGTTTATCCCTCATTTCATCTCTCCTACCTGGTCTCTCTTGACCAATTCTTGCTCTCTGCTGACCTGGATAGTATTAGAGGGCAAGGGGTCTTTTTAGTTTATGATATTTTCTTCCCTTTTTTTATAAGGCGATGATGACCGAGAGGGTATTTTTGCCAGGAAAAGAAATTTAGTATAAACTTGACTGTTTGAAAAAAGAGTACAACTATCTTCCTAGAGAAAAAATTAGACTCTTAATATAGTTCATATAATTTGCATACAAAAACTGAAACATAAGGATGAAAAACCATATGTTTCAAACTTTAACAAGAAAATATTTTCTTGAATGTATTACGATTATATTACCAATTGGTTTAAAAATAACCATACACCATCCAAACTTTTCTTACACTTTCTAAATGAAGTATAATTATTAAGTACAGTAGAGTCTTGGTAACTCAAGCCAACTGTAGCTGAGGTCGCCTCGAATTATAATAAACTCTGAATATATGGAAATAAGAACAAAATATAGGGTAGTGTGTGTGGAAATACATTTTTATCGAGTAGAAAATAAGGTTAAATGTTAATAATACAATCAATCATACTTTTTTAGGATAACCCTAATAAAATAAAATTTAAAAAGAATTTAGTTTTTTAAATTGTCCTGTCTTTTGTAGGGCCTCAATTTTTAGCAGCGATGTTACGCCATCGTCTAAGCAGCATAGTGTCAATCACCGCAGCTTGTTGCATGACAATACAATGCCACAACTGGTGCTCCCAAATCTTCAACATGAGTCAGCACTAGTAGAGAAAAAATAATTATGACTCAAATTGTTTTCTAAATTTCTAACATTTACGTAGTATACAGAAAGTTTTGAGATGGGACAGCAACATCGATATTGAGTTTTTTAGCCCGTTTTTAAATCCTCTTTTTCTAAAAAAAAACTTTCTAGAATGTTGCCTATTTGTCTGTGCTCCTTGCTCTCTTTACCCAAAACAAGTAGACGTATAGAATAGACTTTACAGATTTTGTTCTAATTTTACACATTTATTCTATTTGATGTCCACATGATTGTGAAAAATCTCAAGTAAAAGAAAATTATGCTTCAGAAACAATTACCAACCAAACTAAAACGAACTTTAACTGCTGTAATTACAAAAGTTGTTTTAAATTAAATGAAATTAAAGCTTGAACTAATTTATGCCAAGCAACGTAGGTGTACCTAAATATATAAATCAAATAATTATGAAAGTACGTCTATTTTCATATTCACATTTTTTACTGTCTCTCCAGATAAATCTTCGGTATTAGTTATACCAATCAACCAAACACTAACTTAATATTTTTAGTGACAAAGGGTGGCAAGACTACGATTCTAAGAAATAGGATACTATACTAAAAGTCTTGTAAACTAAGCAGTGCCGACCATACATGTTAAACTTATACCATGATACATCAAATTCTCCCTCTCATTAATTTTTTATATTTATTTAGAGGAGAGCAGTGATCAGCTCTACTTAAACAGAACCTCTACCTACCAAGGCCTGAATTACCAGGACTATTGTATATATAAATGTTTAATAAATACCTTAAAATATCCCCAATAAGAATATTGTCTTTGTTGAAAAGAAGTGCCAAATTCAACAAAGCTACAACTTTTGACAAGGTCAGATTATTCATTGTAACTGATTGCTTTCGCAGCATTTTCTTACGATATAAAATTTTATTTTTCTCATGTTTAATTTTAGTCAGTTTGGCACGAACTTCTTGCAAAAAAGATTTTGCGTGTTTTGTCAACTTTATCCTGTGAACATAGCAAAAAAATTTGTAAATGCAGGTTGAGCATTTTATTTTAAAAGCTGAATGTAAGTACAAATTTAACTATCTTACACTAGTTTACTATAACTATGTGAATACATAACATCCCAATACAAAAGTTAAAACTCAAATGAATTATCTTTTCTCAAAAGTCTCACAAATTTATAGGTCTAAACAACAGCTTTTAGTTGAAGCTTTTAATAACATCAGTTTTAAACAGAAAATAATATATTCAAAACGTTTTACAAATTACAGAAAATGCAAATTTCTTCAATTATTACGTAGGAAAGAGGTTTTAAAAAAATATGTTTTATAATTAATAATAATTTTATTAGTATAACAATACTTGATAAAAAAAAAATCAGGCAATTGTCGCAAGATAAAAAACATTAAAAATTTGCTGATCTAACCAAGCGCTATAAGAGTCACTCACACATTTTGATTTTATTATATGCACAGACCTAGATACAACATTTAAAAAAAATCACTTTTTCAGTTTTAAAAACTTAACTTCTTAATTTCATGGGTTTCATGGCGATATTAACTTAATTTCTTTCATTATGCTAACAACATCAATAACTCATTTTTTATAAAAATTTATTTAATAAATGGTATAAAAACATTGCACAAATTTTCTCACTCACCCATCCCTAAAATCAAATTAATACCAACTAAAACAAACTGTCAGTTCGGTAGTTGAAAAAAAAGTGAAAATGAACAATGAACGTCATGTTTTTGGAAAAATATCAACCAGATCACTTATGGCATGTTAGCGACTTGCTAACTGGGGTCTCCATCTAGCTATGACTAAAATGACGTTATAGTATGGTAATTAAACCTCAGATACAGTATGGCGCCCTAGTGTGGTGGAGAAGAACACTTCTAGATGTCACTAGACCAGCGATTCCCAACCTTTTTTATCTCACGGCACACTAAATATGGCTGCTAGCTGGAAAATATTGAACTATCGGTATCCCTATTAACTGTTTTTATAGTACACAGGCATAATGGTTTTAATCTCACAAAAATACACAATAAAACAAAAATTTGTACCGCGCAGTCTGTCTGCCCTTCCGCCTTTTTAACATGGGAGGAATTCTTAAATTATGTAATATTGGCTATGCGTGAAAATTTTAAATTAAAATAAAATGGTACAACCAAATAAATAGATTTACACGTTAATGTAGAAAAATGTTGTATTTACTTTGTACCGACTCGAAAAACAGTGAAAACAAATTGTTATTTTCCCATAAACAACACGTACTTTTAGGGTGACTTTGTAAACGTTTTAAAATTATGTACAAGCTAAATAGAAATAATTATTTTATAAAAAGTACGTGTATTTTTTTACACTCATACTATTGCAATTGTCTCTATTATTTACTTTAGTAATTTTAACCGTGTTTACTATTTATACTAGGAATTTAAAAATATGTTAGCATTTGCAATGAAAAATACAGGGTGCAGTAGTTCGGCCGTTAGCCTGCAGATAGGGTTGGCATCGCTCGCCAATCTTCTTTACCTTCGCGCCCTCCAGTAGTAGACTCAATGCTCGGTGCGTCAATTTGAAAATTTCGGTTGTTATTGTTTTCCAGTGATTTTATGAGGCTGTGTTTTATGGTGTAAATTTTAGTGTTGTAATTAGTTGTTTGTTGTATTTTAGTTTTTTTATTGTTATTGACAACGGATAGTTTACCCAGTGATTCTAAGAGACTGTATAGTATGCTGGTGTTAGTTCTAGTGTTGTAATTAATAAGTTTTAGTTTTATTTGAGTTTTTGTATCGTTATTGACAATGGGTATAAAGGGTCATATGTCTCTATCTGCTAAAAGGAAGAAATGGAGAATCGGACCTGGTTTGGAAAAATGCATAGAAGATAGAAGGTAAGAACAATTAAATAATTTATTGCAATACAGTCTAGTTGGTTGTGTGAAAACATTACAGTTATGTTTGAAAGACTGTACTTACTATATAAAAAACAAAATTAATGCTATTATCAAACATAAATCTCTTGCTTTACGAAAGCCAAATCATTTATGAAACAATCAAAGTTTAACAAATATTTTATATGTAAGGTAGAGTTTATGCTTGAACCTAAAACAGAATATTGGTGTTGTTTGTGACATACTAGATGTTTTATGAATACTAAATTGTGTGATCAACATATTGATATCCTATATAATGTTGTTATCCTATGTATTTTCAATAATTATTTATTTATTTTTAATTCTCCGATTAAACTCTTACGTAAAATTGATATTTAAAATAGTGTGATAGATTCCTCATGTTTGGCAAAATAACTGTGAAGAGTTTGTTTGAGGAGTGTTCACCCATTATTGCATGGTGATATGTCAACGTTTGCATTCTATCTAAGTGAGCTTCTCAATAAATTATTGTGCAGTAAATTTAGCAACTTATCTTTTTTTAGATCTTAATGGTGATTTTTTTTTTGAAGGATCGCTGCTTTGAATAAAGAAAACAGCATAAATGAAGAAGGACAGTCATCAGCTGCAGACAATCCTCGTGCAGTCATCGAGTACGTAAAACTAATTAAAACATGTATTTATAAGGCATTTAAAAGAAAACGGTACTTTTAAATGCTTTTCTCATATCAAATATAAGTACAAACCATAATTGAACTTTGAATGATCATTTTTGTATAAAGATAATTCTAAAGGAAATTACTAATATCCAAATTACTAGTTAATGCTGTATGGCTGACGTGAATTTTTTTGAATCTATTATACCTAATTACTCTGATATACAGAGTGTCTCGCAACTATTTTTCCAAACTGTACCTCATGATTCAGTTACTCAGACGTAGGCCTACCCGTGACACTCCTTTCCGCAGCGTTGCTAAGTCTTGGAGAAGGGAATTGTTTCGTTTTGGACGTGCGCACGTTTGAGGAATGTGCTAGCTTTTTGAACCTCGTAATGGGAAAGTAACGGGAGAAATGGGGGAGGTTTGGACTGCCCAAGGTTCACTGACCACCACCACAAGTGGACCTCCGCAGCGACAAAACTATTCGCGCCTGTACTTTGTTGAGGTGGATACAGCTTCCGCCTATTTTATTAGCGAATTTCCTTAGGAAATAGTAGCAAAAAGATGGCTAAAACCTTTTCAAGATGGCGCCTGTCTAAAATCTTTAAAAAATCATATTTAGCCGCGGTGAGTGTAGGCCTACTTTTTGCCATCACTTGCTTGCTAATAGCTATATCATAAAATTAAAAAATACAGTTCAAATTCAAATTAATAGGGGGAATCGTTTCGTCAATTAATTGCGGCTAACTTTAAAAATTATTACACTTTACTGTATGTAAGAAATGGCCATTTTAACGTTTTCTAAAATTCCACTTTTTTCCAGTGGTTTGTCGCATCCAACCCATCTGGGTGGAAGAAGGATTATACAAATTGCAGATTTCCTTGAACAACTGAAGAACATCGGCAATCACGGTCCACTTGGCTGCACATTCAGTAACATGGAACTAGTAAGGGAGAAGAGAGTTAGGTTAAAGAGTGGGTTTGTTTTCAAGTGCAATATGTGTAATATAGAACAATCAGTGTGGTCAGAAACTGAGAAAGAGGGAGAAATAGATGTAAATACAAGCGCTGTGAGTGGCACTATCACCACCGGCGCCAGGCACGCTCAGCTGGAAGAGTTCTTATCAACAATGAATGTACCGCCTATGAGTGACAAGACATTTCGCAAATTTGAGGATAAACTATGCAAGGAGATGATGGAAACGGCGTAGGCAGAAATGAAGGCAGCAGCAGATGAAGAGGCCCGCCTAGCAGTCGAGCACGGGGATGTGGACAAGGACGGCACGCCGCTCATCGGGGTTTTTTTGTAAAAGCACAGGACTTAAAAGAAAGAAAAAAGCAAAGAAGTAAGAAGAGATGCAAGAAGTCGTTGTTTTCTAACACAGCAGCAGGCGACCCCGACTACGGCTCAACAGCTCAACGACCAGATCTTGATGACCTCACGATGGCTGCAGAAACCGAAGAGTTCCTAACCAATCAAAAAAACAACTGAAGAGATTATTAAAATTGAAAGGGAAACAATCGACCAAAGTGACAGCGGACAATGGCTGGAAACGCGCAGAAACCTCCTTACTGCCTCAAACTTCAGTCGCGTGTGCAAAATTAAAGCCACACATGGATGTGAATATCTAGTCAAACAGTTTTTGTACACCACCTTTGACTGTGCGTCCATGGCTTATGGGCGGAAATATGAAGAGACGGCCAGACAACAAGCAAGTGCCGAACTAGGAAAGACCATCCAACCATGCGGCCACTTCATTGATGCAGACCAGCCATTTTTAGGTGCATCTCCAGATGGGCTTATAGATGATGACGGCTTAATCGAGATAAAGTGTCCTTCATCAGCGAAAAATATGACACCCGATGAAGCTATTGAAGCAAAAAAAGTGACCTGCTGGACATTGGACAAAAGTGGCAAAATTGGACCCTTTAATAACAATCATATATTTTATTTCCAAATGCAAAGACAGCTCCACATCACTAAACGCCAATACTGCCAGTTTGTTCTTTGGACTCCAAAAGGATTGAAATTGGAAAGCATTGTCAAAGATGATGAATTTTGGGACAAAAACATGTCAGAAAAACTCAAAAGGTTTTATTTAAATTGTATATTGCCAGAACTCATGGATTCTCGTCATAACCGGTCAATGCCAATTAGGAACCCGACCTACATCACAGAAGCCAGGAAAAAACAAGGGAACAAGGGATCACTTGAAAATATCCACAACGATGAGACGTGGTCCAACCCAAGAATAAGACTCCAGTGTAAAGATCACTAAGACTATAATGTAAATGAAGATGAACGAGCGGGCCGACAAACATCACACGAAATTCTCGCGAAAGCTGACGTGAAGACCTACAAAATGCTGATCAAGAAAAAATGAAAATTCAATCAGAAAAAACTGTTAGAAGAGGTTAAAGAAGAAACAATAGGGATTTTTACAGTTCCAAACTCCAGGACTTCGTGACGTATAAAGGGGAGGAGCTATCGTACCAACAAACAGACAGCTACAATCACGAAAATGATTAATTAAGGTAAAACAATTAAGACAAAGGATTAAAGGACTTGGACCATCGTAAATAACTCATAGATAAACAACCGAAGCACTAGAACTAAAAAATAACGCAAAAGTTACGTCATAAAGAAGAAATTAAGAACTATCATTATCCCTGCGAGGGAAAAAAATTGGTAATGGAATACGATAGTTTCAGGCTATAAATACAGTTGCACCGGATCTCAAGGCTCTCTTAACAAGTTTGTAGAACAAGTGTAAGGGGTTACTCTGCCCGACAGAGCTCTCATAAACAATCTTTTAAACAGTGGTCAGGCGTTACTATGCCCGAAGCTATCTCAAAAAATTATTAAGTGGAAAATGTTCAAGTGTCAGTGCTGAAAATAAAATCTTAAAGGAAATAAATAAAAGTTTGAAAGTGAAATGTGGAATTAGCAAATCGGCAGTGAGTTCCGAAAATAAGTGAAAAATCTTAACATCCAGAGTTAATGGAAATTAACACGTCACTGGAACTCTACTAAGGACACATGGATCAACTATAAACTTCTTCACAACAACCAGACACCAGAGAAATAAAATCATCCCACTATCCAGGAGCATCAATACCAGGAGTTTCAAGGCGGTGGTCAAGGTCTGAGAAACTATCTAAAATATTCTTTTCTTGTTAAGGCAAAGTTGTCCAAAAATTAACCTAAATTCAATACTGATTTTCCTGGGATAAAAATTTAATATAATCTAATGAAAATTGTTTACGCTAAAATTTAATAGCTGTGTGTGGATATTTTTTTTTTTTTCATTATAAGTAAAATATTAGTATGACAATCCTGGACAACTAATTAGATTAATAACTTAGAAATTAGTGTTCAGAGATTAATAAGAGTAAATTCATAGTTTTAACATAGTAATATAAAACGTAAAATTTTCCTTTAAATTTAAGTACTTGCCTATCTGCTATCCATAAATAAAATTAATAACATAATAAGTTTATAAGAGAATATTTTGTGTTGGAATAATTACATAGTTTAAGAAATTTTTCTTTTTTTAATAATTTTTTTTGAGAAAATTTGATTTTGTTTCTCTTGCTTAAAATAAAATAAATAAGTATTTATTTATATATATATATATATATATATATATATATATATATATATATATATATCAATAACAATGAGTAATCTTTTATAACTATCCACACATCTTTGTTATGCTTACGGGAAATATTTTTAAATAGAGGTAAGATATGTTGTATTTAAGAAGGGGAGTACCGATTTTAAGAATTTAAGAATTTTCTTTGATTCTTCCCCATAAGTAAACGTCCAAGACTGTTAAGTCAGGAGAACTAGCTGGTCAAGGGACAGGACCTCCTCTTCCAATCCAGTTTTCACCAAACATTGCTGTGAATGTTCGACGAATGTGTATAGCGAAATGGAGAGTGCTACCATCTTACATGATTACACGAACCACATGTTTCTTTGAATATATATAGGAACGTACAGACTTCAGTGTAATATTCTGAAATATTAATTATTTTTCAAACTTTAACACCTTTTTATTATGTTTGTGAGGTAAAAATTAACAGAGATAAAACTGTTAACAATGTTGTTTTCTTGATGTAGATTATGTTCGACTTGCACACAATAAAAGGCTTCAATTCCATATTAACAATATGTAATGTAAAGGTTTAAAAATGGTAGGCTAGTAAATAGAGTTAGGTTAGGAAATTCAATATGATATGTATATGAATAGGGAAGTAATAGCCAATGTAAATAATTAAAAGAACACTGAAGTTAAATTCACATAACTATTTTAATTTTAATTTCACCAACACATTTGAATTTCATTTGAAGCCTCATAAACACAAAATCACCGTTTATATATTCAATAGCAATTAAAATGTAAACAAAAAAATCTCAATTTAAAAGAGAGTAAACAAACCTGATGTAGGAAACCAAAAATGATCATAATAAGTTATTTGTGAGCATAAATGGAAAATGTATGAATATCTGTACAAGATTAATTGAATAAGAGTAAACTCAGATTAAAGTGAAATAATAATTAAAGTAAAACTGTTAAATAAACATTGGAAGAAGATTACGTTGTATACCGGCAGCCACAATAGATTTGATTTTTACCAATGTTTTAAAAAGAACCTAAACAATTAGGGGTAACCTAAACTGTTGAAGGGGTTATTCAATCCAGGCCAGATAAAATAAAGAAGCCTACACTTCCAGTGGATTGGATAACTCCTTCTTTGTCATGCGGAAACGGATCCTCGATGAAAAATTTCAGGATTCGAGACTAGTGTGTATAGTAAATAAGATAGGGAAAGCGTACAGTCTAGCTCATAGAAAAGTTGCGTTTTTTCGTTGTAGTACATTTATGTTTTATCAATTTCACATAAATTAATAAATTACACTACTATATAGGCAAAATATGTAATTCAAATTCTTAGATAATTTTATGTTTTTGTAACCACCTCGGGTTCAAAATACCAGGCCCAAACTTGTTTAAGCCTAAACTTGCTTCACTTATGGTATAAACATGTCTTAAATCAAGCTTTTAAAGACAACAGTCAAGTTCATTTTTGTAATTTTGTTTACATGAAATTTTACACATGAGTTTGGGGTTAATCTTCACTTCACTGAAATTGTACAAAATTGGAAGAGTTGTATTTTAAGAAATTACATCTTTATAACACCCCTATTACAGCCAATTGTTTGGTTTTTACCGATAACAAAAGAACTGGCATGTCTGAAGAGATGGCAATGAATATGTTTTGTTCATGTCATTAGGGCTACATTTTGAGCAAAATTTGATCAAAATTGTTTCACACCAACTTTCAGAAAAACAAAATTTTGTGTTTTTTCTTATGGCATAATTTTGAGTTAACAAAATATTTTTCATCTCCCGAAGATGGTAAAAATATTGTCACATAACAAATTTAATTAAAATCGGTCTACGTGATTGGGCTGTAGAGAAATGCACATATAACAGACAACCAACAAGGTGATAGATAACATTTTTAAATCACTTCTTTTTAGGCTAAGGGGACCTCAAAACGGATATCAATACTACATACATGTGAGAGTGTAAGACTTAAAATTTGTAGATAAATGAGGAACATACATTTGTTTAACCAAAACCTCCCCGACACCTTTATTCATCATAAAATAAACAACACACCAACATTGCAACCCCTTTCTCTTTCTCACCCATATCCAAAAACCAGAACACAAAAAAAAACTTATTTTCATCTCTATAAAAATGACAGTTTGGACGTTTTGGTCGAAAAGTGATAATTAACTATAAACAGTGACTCAATCAAATTTCTCAGAATTGGATTAGCAGTACAGTCAACTAAGAATATTTATGGAGGTTTCAAGTCAATCAGCAAAGCCACATGTAAATATATATATATATATATATATATATATATATATATATATATATATGGTTCATAGACGGGTCAGAGTTAATTTTGGGTTTTTCACCAACTTATTCAAATCATCATTTTCTTTTACATACAAATTGGCACATTGATTAGGTCATAAACCTTTGCACTATACTACAATCATAAATTTTGAAGTATTCTTCTTTCCAATAGTGTATTGTTATTTTTCACGTTTTTACCATAGCTACAGAAGTAACAAGTTTAGAGAGATGGCAATGGTTACAACTGCTTTTTATAAAGTCAACCTTTTGTATATTGGTCTTATTGTATCATCAAATTTTTTAGTTAATAAATGAAAAAGAGACACAGGGTATACATCAAAATAAAATAATCTAACCTAATCTAACCAAATTTGATCAAAATAATAATAATGGGTTTGATTACCTATTACAAAACATTCCATATACTACCTACTGTATATTATTTAAAAAATAATAGTAATAAACTAAAATAAGGGCTACTATAAGATTAAGCATAAAATAATTTCAATATTCCATGCACTATCTATCATAGAACCTATGATGCCAACTTTTCCAAAATCTAATTAACAACTTTACTATTATTAGCTTTTCATACCTTTTAGATTTTACAGATTCTGAATGTTCTGAAGGTGTTCTAAGGTTTTCCAAAGTTTGATGACTAATGTCTTGAGAAAGATTTTCATTCTCAACAGTTGAGAATGTCTGTTCATACTCTGCTTCTACCAAAGCTTTCTGTTAAACAAATTTCAAACAATTTTTGTAAAGTAATCAAACTTTTTAAAATATTCTATTTTGTACATAAAGATTTTCATTAATTTATAACATATATCTTGAAAATATATTTAAAAGTGCATTCTACGTCTAACAATGTTTCTCTTGTTCCCACTTTACACAGTATAGGAAAACTAAATTTTAGCTAACTAAACATATGATTTCATAGTGAAAACATTTAATGTTTTAGGGGGGGGATAATAATTAGAAAGTTGTATTATTTAATTACAGGGGTTTTTATTTTAAGGTTTTAATTTTGACTCTATACGTATATTCATTTCAATATTTTTTTACAAATGGTTCAGCGTAAAAATTAATTAAAATAAAAAATAATAAACCTTGGTATTTATATTTCTGAATATTATATTTTGTGTTTGCCAAAATCTATCATTTTCTTTATCAAATCTTCTTACTCTGCTGAAATCATTAAAGAATGATGAGCAGATATAGATTCGAATTTCGGCTTAATATAGACAAACCCATACAATTCAAGAGTAGAAACTACTGTAAATTTGAAGCAAAGTTCAGTGGATGGTCAGACACTTTTCTTTTTTTTTTTTTTATTGATATAATTTTTGAATGAGATTTTATTTCTTTTCCCCAAAAATTAGATACAGTAGAACCCCTGTTAACCGGTCTAGTGGGGACTGACACCCGGACCGGTTGCCCGTTTGGCCAGTTAATTCGAGGTTCCCGTGAAAAATCAGTTTTCGTTCACAGAAAGCTTATTTAATCAGGTAGCGCTAAGAATTATGCAATTAAGATGTTATTGCAACTCATTTTATTGTACATAAATGTATCGTATATATTATGTTTGAAATTTTACAATAAAAATGGGTAAACTACTTTTGCTAACCAATAAAAAATATGTATAAATTGAAATAAATTGCTCAACTTTATGGGCGCCAGGTGGAATTAACTCACTAATTTTGAAAAGATAAAGAAATATTGAATTTATAGTCTCTTGAGGTCAAAGGTTCTTTTTAAGAGGTACTTTGCAATGGGAGATGATTAAAAGATTCAAAGTCTTTCTCTGCTGAAATCGTACATAAAATATTTATTAAAATAATATTTCATATTACAAATACAATCAGAAATATAAATGATAATGTATATTCTACTATTAAATATTGGTTCAAAAAATCTTTTGTCTGAGTCGACTTCTTTATATTGATAACAAAAAGTTACTTTTTATGTATTTCTTGCTTTGCATTTTAATGTTGCAACAAAAAGAATTTTAATTATTTAAAGATAAATATTCTGTGTCTCTAAAGGAGACTTATTTATATATAAAAATAAATTATTTTGAATTTATCTTGAAAAATATAAAAACACAAATACATCTAGCAAAATCATACTCTATTCATAATACAAATAATTAAAAGGATGAATTGTTTATGATGTCTATACCACGACATCTATATAAAGAAATATATATATATTCATAAAGGTGAATCCTGGTGTCCTGTGATTCCATGGATGTGTCCAAACCGCAGTTCCTCCAGTGCTCGTGTGCTCGTGCAGTCTCCAACTTCTGATACGCAATGACATGAAAATCCTTTCTAAGGATTTGACAAAATGTTCATTATATTTTAAAAACAGTTCTGCATTGTTCATTTAGAAAATTATAAAAAACTGGGACATAACACTTCTCTAAATTGTTCTGAAGAAAATATTTTTTATATTTACACACATAATACGTTTTATTTATTTCAAAAGTTCTCTGTCCGCTCTGATTAATGTCCAAAAGCAAAAGTATTTATTTTAATATGTTTATACACTTAGTTCTACAATGAAACACATGTTCAAATTCTCACTTTTCATTGTTCTATCGAATTTCCCATCACACCACCTACATCCTATCAGGTTGAACGTTCCCTTCCAACTTAAACATTAATTATACTGTTCAAAAATTACTGAAAAACAAATTTTATTGTCCTCTGAATAGTTCTCTCACCACTCAAAAATACGTCTGTCCATTTCAGACGCCGGCTTCCAACTCTCACAAACACATCTGACCCTTTCAAAGGTTCCCTTCTAACTGAACTCCTTCCTAGCATCTCAAACTAAGCGTCTATTTACAAATCTACTAACACAGCATATTTCAATTAATTACGTTCATACACACACTAATATAAAAATATACCAAAACATTGATTATAAATTCATTCTAAACCTATTTATTTTACAATATTATCTTCTTGGATGTTTTTAGTTAAAAATTTACAGCTTTTAAATTAATTTACAGCATTTCCCCCATGCTCCAAAAACCAATCAAAATCTTTGACCTATTTATGCTTGGTCCAATCACATCTCTTCTTTAAAACTATACAATACTCAAATATTCCACATATTACATGTTATATATATTATACATCAAACTTGAAAAAATTAAACACCACAAACTGTTTTAAACATTGTAAAAACTTACATAATACAAACACACATCACTGTTTGAAAAAATCGGTAATTTTGTTTGTTTTTTACTTTTTAAAAGGTTTTCAAAAGCCTTAAATTCACTAGCACCTGATTCATTTGATGACATTTTTTCACCACATATTTGAGCGAAACGAATCCCATGACGCTTTTTTCAAGCCATCCCTGGCTAGCAGAGAATGCTGGTGCAGTCTCGATTTTACTGTGAATTACCAGTGCTTTTCCAATCAAAATTGGACCACTAATGGAGCTTCCTCTCCAGCATTTTTGGACAAACCACATCCAAAGAGCTTCGTCGACGATGTCACAAACTGGTTTTTCGTTAGTGAAGCGAATTGTAAGAACTTTCTCCGACTCAATTTTGAAACAAAAATCTTCAATCGATTGTCTATTCCGTCGCCAATCATTGATGGTACTTTTTCCCACGTTAAACTCGTCACACAACTTTATTACAGATTCTCCTCGGTTAAGTATTTTTAACACATTTAACCGTGTCTCAAAAGAAACCAACACACGCTTCCGTTTTTGTAACTCGCTCATTTTTATTTATATACGTAGATCATAACCAGTCAAAGACAAGAAGAAAACTGAAAAGAAATGTTATATTTTCCATAATGTACATACTAATTGATTTGTAGAAAAAAAAAAGCTACCCATCAAACGTTTTGGTCAGTGTATGTCTGCTATACCGACGGGTGCCAATGCCGCGGTGTTTTTACGCCGCCGACAATGGGATACCGCTATCGACAAAGTCGTTTAACTCGCCGCTGCTTTGGTGTTTCAATTACAATTTATTTTCGGAAACTCTCATCGAACCAGTACACTACGAAATAGTCTATATATAAACCGGGTGTACAAAAAGTCCCGCACAGGTTTAATATTTTTTGTTTAAATGACACTGGAAAGCTGAAAACCTGGACTTACATTATGAAACTAAAGTGCACACATTGAGTGATAGTGTAGGACCTAGGGGGATGTCCCATCAGGAGTACAAAATAAATCTTAAATGAAAGCATAAGCAGAGTTGTACATCATTTTAAAGGGCTTTACTGTCAAAGTTTAATGCCGCAAACCACACTTTAAAAGGTTGATCCAGTACAAAATGGCAGATTTTCAAACTGTAGGGAGAACTGTACAACGCTTTATCGAAACAGGAAATGTTTCCAATCATAGTAGGTCAGGAAGGCTAGCTACTGCGACAAATGAAAAAATATCTTTAGATGTATTGCAGACATTTACTGAGAACCTGCACGAGCCCCCAACGCTCAGCAGTACAAACTCATGACGTATCTGTTACAAATATTCTGAAATAGTCTCATTTCAAGTCTTATAAAGTTCATTTGGTGCACGAGCTCAACGAAGATGACTTTGATTGACGTCTAGAATTTTGTGAAACAATGATAAACAAAATTGATAGCAGAGAAATTGTTGTAAACAATATTGTGTTTTCAGACGAGTGTTCATTTATGCTAAATGGAAGCGTAAACAGACACAATTATCGTTACTGGAGCAACAGTAATCCTCATTGGATGCTAGAGGCACACACGCAATAGCCACTAAAAGTTGGTAGGTCCTCTCTTTATAGAATTTAATTTAAATGCTGCATCATACCAACATTTGCCCCAAAATGATATTATGCCAGTACTTCAAAACATGTTTGGAGAAAATTTTCAGAATATTGGTTTCAACAGGATGGAGCGTCACCACACTATAACGTACAAGTAAGAGAACATATAAACACTGTTTTTCCACAACAGCAGATCGGTAGGTGAGAGACTGTAGAGTGGCCAGCACATTCACCAGATCTGTCTCCATTAGACTTTTTTGCTTGGGGTTACCTTAAGGACAAACCCTTCAAAACAAAGCCACATAATTTCGATGAACTAAGAAAAAGAATACTAAGTAAAACCTTTGAACATAACATTTTGAAGTATGGTTAGCGGTATTAAACTCTGACAGTAATGCCCTTTAAAATGATGTACAACTCGGCCTATGCTTTCATTTAAGATTTACTTTGTACTTCTTATGGGATATCCCCCCCCCCTGGTCCTACACTGTCTCTCTTGGTGTGTAAGAATAGTTCTTTAGATTCATAGTGTAAGTCCAGGTTTTCAGCTTTCGAGTGTCATTTAAACAAAAAATATTAATAAGGAGCGGGACTTTTTGTACAACCCGTATATTACCTAAAAATTCAAACTGATTTTTTAAATAACAATCAAAGTTATGATAAAAGTCAAATTGTGATAAAAATATATGTTGGAGAATAAATTAAATAAATTCTTAGTGCAAGAGTCTGTGAAGGCCCTTAGTATGCTAGATAATTTTCTAGTCGTACCATTTGATGTATAATCAACATATCGAATACTAGCAGCTGTTGTAATTCTAGCTTTCATAATCAGATTTGCTAGCAGTCATAACTCCCCACTTTCACCTAATTTCGAAGTCAACACCATAATTTTTTGAGCACTCATGTGAATTCAAACCAGAACATCTTGTACACAAAGCAAAAGCAAGGCCATTAGTCACTAGACCAACCAAAGTCTCAGGTTATTTTAGAATAGGGTATAGATGAGAAATGCAAGCTGAGAAAATAATTTAAAAAGTTAAATCTGGAACGAAACAATATTTTAAAAACTGAAACTTAACCAACCTGAACACAAAATTGATTAAATTGAATTACAGTAGAACCTCTGTTAACCGGCCTCGGATTAACCGGTCCTCGGATTAACCGGCCTATATCATAGTGTACTGGTTGGATGAGAGTTTCCGAAAATAAATAGTAATTGAAACACCAAAGCGGCGGCGATATCAAACGACTTTGTCAATAGCGGCATAAAAACACCGCAGCATTGGCATCCGTTGGTATAGCAGACACACCCACAAAACGTTTGATGGGCCGCTTTTTTCCCACGAATCATTTTAGTATACATTATGGATATAATATTTCTTTTCAGTTTTCTTCTTGTCTTTGACTGGTTATGATCTACGTACAGTATATACAGTAAATAAAAATGAGTGAGTTACGAAAACGGAAGCGTGTGTTGGTTTCGTTTGAGACGCGGTTAAATGTGTCAAAAGACTTGACAGAGGGGAATCTGTAAAAAAGCTTTATAGTGTTTAATTTCTTCATGTTTGATGTATAATATACATAACATAATATATACGATATATTTATGTACAATAAAATGAGTTGCAATAACATCTTAATAGCATAATTCTTAGCGCTACCTGAATAAGCTTTCTTTGAACGAAAACCGATTTTTCACGGGAACCTCGGATTAACTGGCCAAACGGGCAACCGGCCCGGGTGTCAGTCCCGAATAGACCGGTTAAGAGGGATTCTACTGTAATTAAATCAAACATAGATTTACATATAGAAACTGGGAAATAAATGAAAAATCCTAACTTTGAAGTATTTATGTACTACTTGATTACAACACTAATTATACAAATATTTTTACATTTAAAACTATCACATTATAAAGATCAACCTCAATCAAATGGCCCAACTTTGTTTGCCACTACTATAGTTAGCAATATTTCATAAAATCTTGTACATCTAATTTGAATGTTACATTAATGTTTATAAATTTAAAAAAAAAAAACAGCTTACTTTTGCTGAAGCTGCCATCTTTGCCGATGCTCTTCTGGATAAAACAGTGACATCACTAGAATCTGACACACTACTTGATGACAATCTCCTTTTTCTTTTTGCACTTTTTCTTAACAAGCTATTATTATGTATCCTTTCTGTTGACACTCCATAAACTATTTCTGCATCTCTTTAAATAAAAAATAAATAATCAAACAAAATCTGGAGATTAAGTATTGAGGTTCCTAATAACATTCAAATAATAATGCATTACAAATTGAAGTGACACGCTACCCATTTGTATCATTACGTTAAATTGTTGTACGTAAATATAATTGTATACATTTGTAACATCTAGGCTTGTAAATAAATAACTCGCAGCTGAGAGGGAGAAACACTGAATTACTCAAGGCTGAGCAAGAGTGGGGGACATGCGCATGCACTAGGTTGAATTGTGACCTATAAATATAAGCCGTATCGATTTCAAAATCACTCTGTTTCACAGAGTCACCTAGAGCACTTCTCTCTCTCTCTCTCTCTCTCTCTCTCTCTCTCTCTCTCTCTCTCTCTCTCTCTCTCTCTCTCTCTCTCTCTCGCTGCTCTCGTAACCTAATTTCTCTTGTTTTTTGTTTTTTTTATTGTTCCTTACTGTTTTTCCTACCGTGGTCTGTCAGCTGATCCCGGCAGCACGGACTACCCGTTCGTTGTCTGAAGGCTGATCCCTCCAGGACGAACATTCCAAACATCCGAGTGGTCTGTCGGCTGATCCCGACGTACTCTACCTCCTTCATTGTCTGCGGGCTTATCCCATCGGGACAAACTCCTTTCTAAATTCCTACCACATCATTTCTTACTGAATACGCATATAATCGAAGCCCTTCTGATACCTAAACTATAGCACCTCTATCCTTAGTCTAAACCGAAACACAACTCAGACACAGATAATTAAAAATAATGCATTTGGAAAAAAGTTGAAAAAATACATATGCCTAAAAGTTAATATCAATTTTAAAAGAATTTAAAAATATATATATACTGTTTTTATCAATTATCTCAGTAATATAATTAAATCAATTATGTAGATCGGCTTAAAGATATTGTAATACAACTGATAGTTAGTTAGATAGTTAGTTTAAAAGTTTCCACTTAGAAGCTTTAGAAAAAAATTGTTATGATAAAGCCATTTATTGCATCAATAATACAATGATGATTTTAACATGTTTTTAAATATAATAATAAGAAATTGTTGCAAAAAGCAGTATAAACCCAATTACATGGGTATTATTCTGTATAAAATAGAATAGTGCCATGTTAAAAACCTAAATAAATGCACACTTATATAAACTTACACACATACACATATATGCACACATCCACAAACATAGAAACAAGCACAGATATATAGAAATAATCATTAAATTCCACCCAAATACATAGAGTCCCATTAAAACTTACAATTACCAAGAAAATGACTATAAATATTTTTAAAAACAGCTTAAAGTAAACAAAACACAAAGAGTAAAGAACCTGGAAGAGCGGGATATGCTCAGGCTAAGGCATACAGACCTATTTGCCTAAACTCCTTCTTGCTAAAGGCAATGGAAAGAATACTGGATATAACTATCAGAGAAAGCGTGCTAAGGAGTTCAGGCCTGCACGAAAATCAATTTGCTTATAGACCAGGCAGGTCCACAGAGGCAGCAATGCATCAACTAGTGAGCAGACTAGAGCAGTAGCGGCCGATGGTTAAGGGCAATGGGAGGGCTCTGTTTTATTTTATACACGTAAGGGAAGGCATGTTATCATTCACTTAACATTCACAATCACAAAGGGTTAAACTTAAAAACATAAACAAACAACTCGTGTGAGTGGCGAGACACTATTTAGAACAGTTGCGCCAACTTATTTTGCCCATCGAAAACAAGGTTTTTAGTAATGCGGAACATCTAATTTATGGTGGCTTCACTGACTGATGTCTGCGTGCGCAGCTTCGGACTCTGCCCTAGAAGCCCATTACACGCTGTGTAAATGACGTCACGGCACCCTCAGGTCTGTCTGCTGCTTGCCCCATATGACTAAATGCAATGAAACTGGGACGCTCTGGCCACCGTCCGAACTCCAGAATACATTCGTCAAATATTTTATATTGTAAAACTTCCGCTACAAATGATGGTGAAATCCATAGCGGCAATTCATAATTCATTTATCTCCACAGAATTAAATACATATAGGTATTTACATTATTAAAATAATATTATCATTGGGGGGGGCGGCGTCCGAGAGTCCTTATGAGTAAGCCGCCACTGGACTATAGGAAAGGCTGGAAGCAAAGGAAATAGCCCTGGGAGCGTTTCTAGACATAGAGGGTTACAAACAATACAATCGATGATTAGAGCTTTGGAGGATTGTGAGGTGAACAAGACTGTTGTAGGATGGGTGTCTGCCATGCTGAACAGCAGGTTAATACAGGCTACTCTGTACGATGAAACCATCACGGTCAGGGCTAGGCGTGGATGTGCACAGGGAGTTGTCCTATCTCCCCTGTTATGGAACCTAGTAGTGTATAAGATCCTGAGGCGTCTAAACGAACAAGGATTCTACTCACAGGGATTCGCCGATGATGTGGCCATCGTGGTAAGAGGCAGAGACATGAGTGTCGTCTGTGAACTCATGCAGGCTGCCTTTATCCAGATGGAAAGGTGGTGCCAGGAGGAACAGCTAGCTATAAATCCCGGAAAAACTACTCTCATTCCCTTCACAAGAAAAAGGAATCTGGGAGTGAGGTCGCCCCCTAAGCTTTTTGGGCAGGAGGTAGCACTGGAGAACCAGGTGAAGTATCTAGGTATTTTGTGCTGGATAAAAGGCTCACCTGGAACCCGCAAGTAGAACGGGTAGTAACCAGAGCCAAGTGTCTTATGTTTGCGTGTAAGAGGGCTGTTGGAAAACGATGGGGTCTGCAACCATAGGTGGTGATGTGGATATACACCATGATTATCAGACCACTAATCACCTATCCAGCGGTGGTTTGGTGGACGAAGACGGTACAAGGTGGTGTTGGAGGTAGAATGGATGGTGTCCAAAGGGTGGCTTGTTTGGCCATCACGGGTGCCATGGGATCTACACCAACAGTTGCCTTGAATGCTCTACTGGATCTCCCTCCCCTAGGGGTCTATATTCAGGGACAGGCCAGGATGAGTGCATATAGACTGCAGCAAACGGGTTGCTGGAGAATGAGATGGCCAGCGATTGGTCACTGCAGAATCAATCAAGTGGTCAACAAGGAAGTGTTAGACATGCACTCAGATCACATGATACCTAATGTTTCATTAGATAAGCCATTCAAGACGAAAATCTTTTCTAGGAAAGAATGGGAGTCTGAAAAGAGGTTATACAACGAGCAGGATAGTCTGGTTTACAGATGGCTCGAAAACGGAGATGGGTATGGGGTGGTATAAATGGGATTAACCGAGAGTTCCACCGTACTATGCCTAGGCAAGCATGCTACTACGATGGAAATGAGAGAGCAGATGAATTAGCCAGGGTAGGTTCAGAATCCCCTTTCGTGGGCCCGGAGCCGGTGTTCAGGATCTCCTATGGACATGCCAGAGCAGCGGTTGATACATGGATATGGGAGGGGATGAATAAGGCCTGGACAAATTCAACTACAAGTAGACTTGCAAAGAGGCTACTTAGACCAAGCAAGAAACATGGTGAAAAACTTATCTCTCTTAGAAGGGATAACATGAGGTGGGTGGTTGGGCTTTTAACGAGCCACTGTCACCTCAGAAAACACCTACATAGGATAGGGATTGCTGCAGAAAATGTGGTTTGGCCGAAGAGTCCGCAGAACACATTCTCTTAGAGTGTGAGGCATTAGGACGAGCCAGGCTATCCTCTCTAGGCCCTCCAGGGAAGGAGATGGAAACCATCCTAAAGAACCCTGTAGGTAGCATCTATTCCTTCATAAGGATAACAGGTATTACTGAGTGGGTGTAGGATGGAACTTGGGACGGCAAAAGACCTTCAGGTTGTCGTCGGTGAGGCCTATGACAGAGGTTATAACAGCCCAAAACAAAAAAGAGTAAAGAAACCAAACGAAACCAAAAAAACTACTGGATAAAGGAGAAATAAGCTAGACCTTAACAACTACACCTAAAGTTTTTCCAATTAACAAAGTGAAGCTCTTCAAAATAAAGTTACTCCAGGAAAAAGGAAAAATCAATAATGGTTTGACCGTATTATATTGAACAACTGATGAGATGAGTAGAGACAATGCAATGAGCTCCTATTCCAATATACTTTTGATATAAGGGTCATTTAACCCTTAAACCATAAGCCAGAATATATCACAATATTTGGCTTAAGGTTTCAGGAACATCTATCATGAAACTCGAAACATCCTTTCAAAAAGAATAATTATAATAAATCTTGTCTAACTGCCAACAAATCTATTTCAAAAATCCTCAAAATTTCTTTGAGTTCTACATTATTTTATTACGAAACTTGAGTAATTTGTAACAATAATACTGTTAATAAACCCCTAACAGGAAAATTTTTTAGCACCCTTAGTTTTTATACTGCGTAAATTCAAATTTCAAATTATGAAAAACAGATGCAAAACCTTTTTTTTTTTACCTTCCATCGTTATTTTTGCATTTAACAAAATGTTTTAAAAATATAACTATATATGGTTATACAGGTAATTTAATAAGGAACACCATGATATGCTTAATTTTTAACATTACTTTTGTCAGTACAACAGCGCTGCAAAGTGAAGGGCCTATAATAAAAAATTCTATAGCATGACAAAACCTTTGATAAACTGCAGTTTACCTTGGAACTGGTCGCCACCAAATGTGTCCATATCTCTCTCTCTCTCTCTCCCCCTCTCCCCCCTCTCTCTCTCTCTCTCTCTCTCTCTCTCTCTCTCTCTCTCTCTCTCTCTCTCTCTCTCTCTCTCTCTCTCTCTCTCTCGGAATCTAACAAAAAATGATAATCTAGAACCCTTAGAAAAGTGCTCTTGAAATGATTTATGAAAACTACATTAACTACCTGCACATTTATACTTATGGATCCTTGAACAAGTGCGAAACTATAGGATGTAATGGTAGTTCCATCTCCAAATCTGAATACTAGGATTATACTTCCAACAACTTCTACTTCTTAGTTTTCTATGGACATGGAACTTCTGGCCATATCTGCGGCACTGGTGCATTGCATGACTACAGCTAACAAACCAATATCAATTTATACAGACTCCTAATCTGCTCTACAAACACTGATCTATTATAGACCTACTGATTACTACTTTTGAACCAAAGAAATCAATGAACTGCTTCCGAAACTTAAAGAAAATGGATATATTTTCAGTGGATTCCTGTTCACTGGGCTATCCCTGGGAATGAAAAAGCAGACAGGATAGCATAAACCACATCCAGACTTGGCCTCAGGACAGTTCCTGCAAAGCTCCATCTCTGACAATTGCTCACACTTCAAGGTCTAATGAACCAGGAGATGGGAAAAAAATAACACTGGATGTCACCTCTTTGAAATCTAGAAAACTCCTAGCTATCCACAAGAACATCAGTAGATCAGAAGAATCTTTGGAGTAAGATCATAAATTGGCCATCTTGTCACAGAAAAATACCTGTTCTAATTTCACCTTACTGACTCTTCTGAATAATGAAGAGGAGGATTCAATTCCCTCCTATAGGAATGATGATGTCAAGGTAAATTTGTTGCAAAGGATTGGAGAACGAAATGGGAAAATGAAACCCCTGGAGGTTTTACTGACAAATCTACAACTCTGGAAAATAGCAAGCACATTTACAGGAGATATTGAGATAGTGGCACCTTAGCTTATAATCAAGAAGAAAACAACTGTTAAAAGAACTGTTAAAAACAATGCACAAAAGTTACTATTGTTTACGCTATTTACTAACAATGAAACTAATTAATTGCTAATTCTCATAACCTGCAATACTTACTTTGGTTTGAAATTCAAGCATAGTTTTGGTTTACGAGAAATATTTGAAGAGGTAAATGCTACTTCTAGTTTGTTCAGATATGAAGCCCAAAGTTGAAGAGTCACAATTTTAACTTTAGGTTTTGAGCCTAATTTAATAATTTCATCTACTAGACCTTTGAGAACATAGTTGAATATTTCCCATGATGTTAAACCTAATTTATTTCCTGGAACAAGTTACCAAATTTAAGTTTTTTTTTCTATTATTAATATGTTTCATTCGATTCAATATATTACTAAATTAAAAATCATAATTTATTGCATGTTTTTACAAATTTAGAAAAAATAAAGATGCATAAATAGAGATGGGTATTCTCATGCACTTTTTGAACTAAATTAATTTAATATTTACATTAATCCCAATTGCATCATCAGTAATCCATATTTTTGGCTTAAAGTTAAATAATCGAAATATTATTTACTGATAACTTTTCTTCGATAATCAAATACAAATCAAAGTTGTATGACCCAATATTGGTCCAAATACCTAAAAATAGGAAATATTTTTCTTTTTTCGTGTAGAAATCTGTTAATCCCATTTCACCGATGTATTACCTTCCATAAGAAACATAAACCTGTTCAGATAAAATTAGTTTCTCTGAAAACAGATGTTTAGTGTTAACTTTTCAAAGATGGTTCTGAAAAATTACAAAAAAATATATAAAACATAACAGGGCTCATAAAAGTACAGGGCATATAACGTTTATAGTACCATATACAGACTTATGAATAAAAGTGCTAAACCTGAAAATCATATCTTGATTTATCAGTTTAATAAAATGTTAAAATGATCTTTATATTTTTATTAATTTTTTCTACAGTTACACCATTTAAAAAATTGAAGAACTAAACATACCAACCATACAGTATTAACACGTTAGCTGCCAAGGCCTAATACGATACTCTTGCCGTGAGTGCCACTATTACCAAATTATTTTTCCATTATTATTTTTGCATCTACCTATGTTAAATAATATAAGGCAATAGTATTTACTAATTTTATTTACATTTATGCATATATAGTTCCGAGACCGATCGGACCGAAATGCAATTTTTCGGCTTTAATTTTAATCGTAGTATAACGTTTAGGTCCGATCGGACCGAGGTAATTTTCGTGTTAAAAAAAAAAATCTAAACGGGCTATTTCATTTCTTTATGTTGGAAATCTCACTATTTTATTTATCTAATATTTATTTTATAAATACATATATTCATTTTACAACTGTATTCTTTGTGAATTATTCATTACTAAACCAAAATGTTTTTTGTAAAATTTTTAATTGGTCCGATCGTGCCGACAAAAAATCGTGCCGACAAAAAAGTGAAAATATCCACCGATTTTAATATTATATTGAGTAACCATGGTAACGGTTATTAAAGCATACAATATACTATGTCTAACACACGTCTTTACCCAATCCAGAGAATACCAAAATATGCCGATAGGTTGCTGCACTATCGAACTGTGAGCCACAAAACAAAATATTACGTCAGTGACTTTATCGGTCCGATCGTGGTGTAACGCTGCATGTACAGTCACCTTAGTTTCGGTCCGATCGGACCGATATGGCAGCTAACGTGTTAATGAACACTGTAAAGCTCATATAAAACAATAAAACATATAACCTAAGTAATCCCCTAAACAATCAATCAATCCGCTTTATATTTTTTGTTTTTGTAATAAATTTGTTATTTTATTTGTCTTGAAGACAATATAAATATGTATAAAAAATATCAATAATATTTAAAAAGATTGCAAGGCTCAGGAAGACAACAATAAATTAACTTATAAAACAAATTGGATTAAAACATTAAAATTAGTATTAAAAAAAATCATAAATACAGACAACAAATGCCTATTACCTACTGCCATACAAATATCTCCAAATGGTTTTAACATGCAAGAACTTAAGGTAATAAAAATTCTATATGTTACACAACATAACTGGCAATATAAAAAAATGTGCCGTCGCAGGACGCCTGGCAGATGTGCAACATCAAAATTATTTTATGAAAAGTATGCAAAAGAAAAAATGGTATTTCAAGGGAAAATAATAAAAATAAACAAATGTTTAGATTATTGTAAATAAAACTATTATTATATTTTTACAAAAATTGTAATACTCAATTTTTAAATTTAGCTTTGACATAAAAAATATTTGAAACAAGAAAATAAAAAGGGAATTTTATGATTGGTTTAAAGAAATACGACACGTAAGTTAAATTAAAGTCTGTAAAAAATATTTGAGACAAGGGAAAGAAAAATTAAAATAGATTTCCAAAATATAAATTTAAGGTAAAAAATGTTCGGTTACAAAATATAATAAATTTTAACGTGAGATACTGTATTGTGAAAATAGACAATGCTTGTCGTCAAGCAAAATGATTTGGACAGTATCCGCGGGACCAGAAAAGTGAACGTATTGAAAGTATGCTGAGTTGGTAGATCTGAAAAGGACGCTTAGTTGAGATGCTAGGAATTAGTTCAGTTCTAAAGTAGCGTCTGACTTGGTCAGGCGCATTTTTGATTGAAAATATCTTGTGAACAATATAAAATTAATGTTTAACAGTTGTAAGTGGCCGTCTGAAATGGTAAGACAAGTTTTTGAGTTGAGTCTAGAGGCGGCGTCAGAAATAGAAAGACGTGCTTTTGATTAGTGATAGGAAATAGTTGTAGACAATGTAACCTGTGTTAACCCCTTAAGTGTTTATGTCGGTTTAAGCCGACGCTACAAATATCGATAAAAAAAATATCGATAAAAATATCGATAGCTAAAGCCGACGCTCTTAACTTGCCCTATTTTATTTCGTTCTCTGTCGTAATATTACGTTGTAGTTGCTAGTATTGCCGCTAGATAGTGTTGGCATGCTCTCTAGAGTATAACTTATAAAACTACCGCTTTATTTTTGTTCTCTTTGGATCCGCCGTGAACATCGTATTTACAAGGAGTCGCGATATGTCCGCAAGGAGTCGCGATACCAGTGCAGCGAATGTGATGTTGGGCTGTGTGCTACCCCATGTTTTAAAATATATCACACCCAAAAAAATTACTAAACATTAGTAAGAAACTGTAAACAATCTTTATTGTGTGTACTTTTATTTTTAACAATGGTTTTATTACATTTTACTTTTTTTTAATTGTTAACAGGCGAACGTGTTAAAAAATAATATTTACATTTGAATAATTATGTTTTAAAAGTATTATTGTAATTCATTGTTATTGTATTCATGTATTTCGGAAATAATATTATTTCATTATTTGTATTATCATTATATTCTACAAATGAAACGATTGGTTTGTGATAACTAAAAAATGAAATGAATATTTGAATGAAATTATCTTGTGAATACAGCGTCTATTGTAGTTTCATATTTTGTTGTACTAATTTTTTTTATCGTTAGACATTGTTAACTCTTCAAGTGGCACATGTTAAATTTTTGATAGGTATTTATTTTCATAACAAAATCATAAAAAATAATAATTGTATGCAAAACCTAACTAGTAGGATATCATTTTTCTCAGAAAGGTGCATGGAATTTAGTTGTGTAGTGAAAATAAATTTAGATGTAATAATTTTGGAGTTATTACATGTGGAATCAAAAATCAGCATTATAGCCGAAGCAAAAATTCCATAATATACTCTACATTTCCTATTCTAAAAGTTTTTTTAATATTTTTTTTATAACAGATAAAACGTTTTTAATCAGCGGGAAGAACATGGTTAATTTGTTGACAAGTTAATTTACATAATTTGTGTAGAATAAAGTGATTATGGGGTCAGAGTAAAGAAAACTATTTCAATCAAGAAACCCTAGAATAAGTGTTAGGGGAAAATATCTATTGCAACACCTTTTATGGTAAAACCAAGAGAAAATTAAATGTGTTGTATAATTAATGATCTTGTACTCTATAGCCAAAATTTAAATTTCGGATCTTGAATTCTCAAATTTTAAACCTGAACAATAAATAAATACCATGAAAGAAACATCCAAAAGATTTTAATAAAGTATGCCATGTAAAAATCATAACTTTTGAGTTTATGTATTTTTTACAATTACCACACAACTGGTTTTATCTTGTAAAACTGAATGTCAGTTAATTGTGTAATAATTTAGTTCAACAGTTGAATTTAGCCAGGAACAACTAACCCATTGTGTTCTTAGATTAATAAGATTTGTGCTCTAGTGGGAGGTTTCAAGGGGTGTCTAGGTCTGCTGGGAAAAGCCTTGTTGAATCTAGTGGATGATCAGGATTTTCTTCTTTTACATCCTTTAAAGAATTGCAAGCCGACATCTCGTCTTGCAAAGCTAATCTAGAAAAGGAGTTTTCAGCTGCTCCAAGTTCCTTGTGAATTAAATCAACGTTTCCTTTTGATGGCTTAAACCTTCCAACTGACTTAGTCAACTTATCTATCAGTTTAGATGGGGCAACATTAACTGGAGCTAACCTCAAACTTTTCCTGTCTGCAAACTTTTGACCAATCATTTATATGGTAAAATAAGTCATTCTGTAGAAACACTTATAAACACCATTTCACACGGATGGTTTCTGCTTTGCAAAAATTATTAAAGAGTCTTTATAAATTTAATTAAAATAATGTACTCTGACATTCATAGCAGAACTTTAATGCTTTATGCACAGGGTTCTCTGACCTCATGCTTATTGAAGCATTCCTCTTTTGGAGATTTTAATAAGGAAATGCTAAATCTATCTATTCCCACAAAGAGACTGAACACCTAGGCTCAAGATCTATTTCACTGTCTTCAGGCATACAGGGAAAAATTACATCTTTTTCTAAAAAAAAAATTAAAGAGGCTTCACAAGTCTTCTGGATTGATAAATTGGAGACTGAAATAATAATTATCATCATCTAGGGTTTATCTTTAGAGGCAAGAAATCGTTTAGTTTTTGCGGACCACCTCAGAACTTTTTGGAGTCCTGGACCGTTTTTGCACACATTTCAACAGCACCATGTTTACGTTGATATTTAAAGAACTATTCTGGACCATATCTCAGAGCCTAGACAGCAATCGTTTAAACTACTTCCAGATGTCATTTGTATCTGTTGTGGGCAAGAGGGACACAAGAATCCGGAATGTCACAACCAACTATCAGGTAGCTCTCACCCTCAACAGTTTCCAAAAAAACAGTCGGAAAAATTTTACCACACGGAAGAAATTAGTCAGGATTTCTAACGTCATCCCTAAATCCAAGTCTGATCACTACACTCGTCTCTCTATATCATCTCGTAGCTCAATTAAAAGTTTAGTAGGAATAGTTTTGTGACTCATTCCAAAAACAGTAAGGAAGAGAATTTGCGACTCTCCAACTTATTTGTTTCTTGTGCAGAAGATCCACTATATCTGGGGTTGTGATTTTTTTTTACATTTAGACGTAAAAGTAGGTCCGAACCTCTAGTTGTCTTCTATATGATGGTACCATAAATCACAAAACCCTGACCGCCACCAAAACACTCATGATCAACAAACCTTCTCATTACATAGCCCATTTCTATTCATGGACCATAACATACACATTAATAATCATTGTTCATTCACCAGATTGTTACACATATATTTTGTAATAAACAATGAATATAATTTATTTTTATATAAGTGCTCTTCATAAGTAGCAATGCTATTCATATCAAAAGTGAGGTAAAAGAAATAGATAAAAGATGTTTCATCAGAGGAGAGGAAGAAGAAGGAAAAAGCCATTATGAGGATTCTTACTGAGACCATCAAACTGGACAGTTCATTTAAATTTACACAGAAA
This sequence comes from Aphrophora alni, assembly GCA_963513935.1. NCBI lineage: Eukaryota > Metazoa > Arthropoda > Insecta > Hemiptera > Aphrophoridae > Aphrophora > Aphrophora alni. Next base: position 75,719,412 of record OY740773.1, read on the forward strand.
ATATTCAGTGATATAATTATAAATAATTATACAATAAGACACAAACAATAATCAGATATAACTAAAACATTAAAAACTTCTTCCAATGTTATAAAAAAAACCTACCTGGTAATTATAGCTAATCTAACCACAAATTGGTGAGTGACCCTGCAAGTATTATAAATACTTGACTATATAAAAATCATACTAAGAAAATAAACCTTATACAAGTAAATAATACCTGCTACTGAAGGATTGGCAGGCTCTAGAGATGGATTCTTCAGTGTTCTTATGATTCCTTTTTGACCAATAAATAAATCGTCAAAAACTTCCTCTCTAAAGTCCTGTAAAAAAAAAATCCATGATTTTTTTTTTAAGTGGTGTCTGATTAATTACAAAATAGTCACTGCCAAGAATGATAAGCTACAAAAAAGTATAATTAAGGTTTAACATAAATAAATCCAAAAAGAATTTGTTTATAACTAATTTAAATAAAATCATGAATCTTAGTAGTATAAACTATAAACATTCTAAAACAATAATCATTTAACGTTAAAAACACTCAAAATTTCAGGTTATAATTAACAAATATATAACAGTACAAATAACATCTGAGACTAAGCATTATAAACTAATAAATAAGAAGAAATAAAATTAGGGTAAAATAAAAAAGCCAAAGCCTCTATTGAATGAATTAGTAAATATACGCCCAGCTGATATTTGTAATCGCGATTAGAAACAAAATTTAACCATTTAAATAACAACTAATTAACTCATAAATTGAATTATTATAAACAATATGAATTTAAAAGTATAGCAGTATAATCAAAAATTGCCTAATATCCAGAAAAGGTATAAAATACCAGGACTATATACAACAGCGGAAGACGATCGGCACATCAACAAACGATGCAGAGAAGAGATCCCTCCGCAACGAAGCAAAAACCCGCTTAGATGTGAAAATTATTATTAACATTGTAGCATTCGACATAGCAAGAAGCCAAAAATCCCACCTCCAAAGTTTTTTTATAATTAATAAGTGTTTTTGTTTTGATTTTTATACAGTGAATAAAAGTAGTGCTAATACAGAACTTGGTATATTCTGTCTAATAACAGTTAAACGTTTTCTTTTTTTTTTATCAATTTAAAAGGAACCTTATTAAAGGCCTAGAACTATTAAGTAACCATTATAAGAACTTGAATATTTAAATTCTTTTTTTCAAAATTTAATAAACTTCCATTACAATTTATATATGCGTTTTTAAAAATAAAATAATACAATCATCCCAGCCGAGTGCCTATCCCGAGATTAATTGAACTAATTAGGCTAAAATATATTTCTAAATATAAATTTACTATATAGACTGAGCTAAGCCTAGAGGCATTTGAATTGAACATTTATTTCAATTGTAATTACTAAAGATCAAAGACTAATTAAAAATATTTCAAATATGATTTTGTATTATAATAATTAATAAATAACTGTTTAAAGTGATATTGTTAACTAATCTCTAGTTTTTCATTTTTAATAATTTTAGACTTAGAATTTTAAAAAATTATTCATAAGTAAAGATTTGTTATAAAATTGGCGCGCAACGTGATTGGCATGATTGTATTATGAAATTACACATATCAGCTTGGCACTAACTAGCATATTAACCGAAAAATTTAGTTAACCTAATTATATATTTAAGTTAGGCTCAATCAAAGTCTAGATTTATAAGTGATATATTTTAATTTTAAGGATCTAAATTTATGTTTGTTAGATTAACCTAATTTCAAATAAGCTATAGGCCTACTTGTAATATTAGCCTTCTAATAACTATAATAACTGATACTTACCTACAATTTTAAATAAAATGAATCCTTCTGAAGAACAACAACAAATCTATAACTTGAGGCCTAACATTACACAAACCGAGAAGGCTAGGGAAAGTCAATTAGCCATCCTTAGACAACCAAACCCCATTGAGACAACTGAGCCGATAGATAGGGAAACCGAAATTAGTGTAGACCCTACAAATATAGACCACCACCTACAAATGGAAACACAAAGCACTACCACACCTAACCTATTAGAACAAATAACTTCTTTGATAGACAAAATGCAACTAAGTTTAGGCCAAAATTTAGAAGAGAAATTAAAATTAGCTCAAACCGAAATTCAACAAAACTTAAAACAAAATTTTCAAGAGGTTCAATCCGAAATTGAACGACTAAAAGAAGGTATAGCCATACAAATCAGCCATGTCGAAGACAGATTTACTGAAAAACTGGTCGATATTAAGCAAACTATCCACAATAATAGCCAGAAAATAAATGAATTGGAAACTAAATTAGACACCACTATCAATAGCCAACTTTTAGACGAATCTCTAACCAGACAGGAAATTTTGATAAATCAAAGAATCGAGGCCAACAAAAATAACGTAATCCAAGAAGTACAAAATTTAATAGCAGAAATCCCTAAAAATAACAATAATAATAACAGCCTACCACCAATAACTGTAACCTGTGGAGCTACCGGACACGATATTAGCAATTCAATTAACCCCATATTACCTAAATTCAATGGAAGACAATCAAACCCGAATGATTATTTATACAGGTTAAACAGATACTACGAACGCCTAACAACCCGGAAAATAGGACAGCCCGGCGATCAACAGGACTGCCTCTTCGATATTATTGAGAACAGCCTAGAGGGAAGTGCGAGCCGATGGTGGCAGCTGATAAAGAACGACATTTCAAATTTCCAGCAGTTTAGCGACGAATTCCTTGCTAAGTTCTGGAACAGGGACATCCAAAAAGGATCACGACAGAAACTCGAGTACGAACAATACCGACCAGGAGGCAAACTCACTAGAAGTGAATATTTTATCGAACGAGTCTTAACTATGAAGTCTATGATTCCCCAGCCTCCAGAGGAAGATATTATAGCGACGCTTGTGGAACACTTCGATAGAAGGATTCAGGATGCCCAACGAGTGCAAAATATAACCTCAATAAAGGAATTCGCAGACTTGTTACAGCGGGAAGATACCGAGGAAGCAAACGCTGAGATACGCCGCAGAAACACCGCCAATCCCAGAGAAGGAGCAAGCACTACAACGACAGCTCGACAACACCAATTATTCCAACGCAACAACAACAATCAATACAACAACCGAGGCCCATCCTACCGGAATACACTGCAGAACGACACCACTCAAAATTACAGAAACCACCCTTACCGAAACCAAACTGGAGAACAGCCAACCCAAAGACCTGCATACCACAATGGACAACACATGTACAACAACACCAGATACACACCTAGGATTACTTACGACAGACAACCAGGTCCTATACCAACAAACTTCCATCAACAAAGCCGACCAGCATACCAACAGCAGCGAGAAACAGTATATCCAACAAGGGAACAACAAAAGGTCTGCCAGATGATCGCCACCACTACCAGGCCACACACACTAACCAAACCTGCTTCTGAACCCGAAATCGACCCTAATCAGACCGCGTTAAACGCCAACGCACTGGTTTAGGTCAAAAACAAAATGAAGTCTATGGCTACACGTGTGATTCTGAAGAAGAAGGGGACTTCAGCAATCCACCAACCACTCCAGTGCAAGAAATTAAACATAAAATCGGAAATAGGCCAGAAACCGAAGAAGGACAGCAACACAAAGACGAAGTTATTATATCGAATTTATATTGTAATGGAGAATTCCTCCTACAAGAAGAAGACGACGGAAACAACGAGCCACCTACAATTTACAAATGTCCGGTCATCAACGTGAAACTAAATGGAATTAACACCAATACCCTCCTCGATACAGGTAGCAACATTACTTGTTTATCAGAGACATGGTTCATAAATAATAAAAATAAATTAGGCCATTTTGAACAATTACCTGTCAGCAATACTTTCATAACAACCGCCTTAAATAATAAATCTAAACGAATTTCACAAGTAGTTATGCTAAAAGCAGAAATAAAACAATTCGAGTTCGATGTACAGTGTGTGATTGTACCATATTTGATTAAAGAATGTATTTTTGGGATAGACACGATAAGTAATATGAAGATGGATTTAAACTTCGACGACAATACAATTAAAATAATTAACACAAAGAGCGAAATATTGCAATTGAAGTTAGACTGTGAAGAAAACGAAGGAACAAAATGCAGAATGGTATGCTACGATGATATAAAGTATGAAAATAATATTGAAACTCCAATAAGTAATTATAAAAATGAAAATAATCAACTCAGTGAAATAATAGATATGTTTAAGGCAAATGAAAATTTAAATTATGATCAACAAATACAAATGGCCAATTTAGTATGCAGGTACAAAGAAATATTCTCCGACAAACCAGGGAGATGCAACAAATACCAACACCATATCCACGTAGAACGACCAGACAATTATAGAGCCCAGAGCTATCCCATCCCTATAAACCTGCAAAGCGCAGTCGAGCAGGAGATAAACGATATGCTTGAAAACAATATAATAGAACCGTCCAACAGCACATTCATCAACCCTATAATCATAGTGAAGAAGAAAACTGGCAACTTAAGGGTATGTCTAGACATGAGAAGAATAAACTCCCTAATAACGCCCGACTACGAATGCAACAGGAGTGTAAACGAGTTATTGGCCAAAGCGACCGACTCTAAATGGCTGACGACACTAGATCTAACATCCTCGTACTGGCAAGTCCAACTAGAACCCGATTCCAGGCCTTATACAGCATTCCAGTTCCGAGGTAGAGTCTACCAGTATATTGTCACCCCTTTCGGCCTATCAACATCACAAGCCGCGCTTGTGAGAGCTTTAGACCGAGTGTTCAGAAATAGTATCGAGAACTTTTCGTTAGTATATATAGACGATATATGCATTGCTTCCCCAAACTTCACAACACACCTCCAACACTTAGAAAAGGTTTTCAAAAAGCTAAAGGATGCAAACATGACCGTCAACTTGTCTAAATCCATCTTTTGTAGGGACAAAGTACCGTTCCTAGGGTATTATTTGACGACAAAAGGTTTAGAACCCGACTTAGAAAAAATAAAGTGTTTCCAAAAGTTTCCCTCCCCAACCACTAGGAAAGAACTAAAACGCTTCCTAGGGGGCATCAATTATTACAATAAATTTGTTGACAAATATGCAAAAACAGTGCCACCTTTGATGAAATTAACATCCAAAAAGGTGAAATTTAACTGGACCCATAAGGAAGAACAAACCTTTCAAGAGATTAAAAAATTATTTTTACAAACCAATGTCTTAAGCCATCCCATACCCGACCAACCGTACTACCTACAGACCGACAGCTCCGATATTGCCATAGGAGGACATTTATTCCAAATTGATAAGGACAACAATAAAAGGGCTATACTATTTATATCCAAGACTCTAAAGAAATGCGAACTCAAGTACACTACTACGGAAAAGGAACTATTGGCCGTAGTATACTGTATACAAAAGGTACGACACTACATTCTGAACGCAAAACTTACAGTCATCACAGATCACAAAGCGTTAACCTTTTTGAAAACATGCAAATTATTAAACGCAAGACTAACACGGTGGATCCTTGCCTTACAAGATTACCATTTCGAAATTGTACATTGCAAAGGAGCAGACAATACTTTAGCTGATCTCCTCAGCAGAATAAGAACAGACGAAAACATAGAGAGTCCCATAAACAACCCCTCAGAACTAATAGTGGCAAATCTAAACAGACAATATAATTTCGAACTTTTAGAAAATCTTAAGAACCTTCCCCAATTACAACGAAACGATTTAGACCTAAAACAAAATTATTTAAAAGCACAAAATTATAACAAAGATGAAAATAGCACGCAAAATCAACGATTCAAGATACACAACGATACCCTATATCAAAAACACAATGAGTCATGGCTAATCGTAGTACCAAGAAAACTGATAAATAATTTAATTTGGGAATGCCACCAGTATTACTTACACTGCGGTGCGAAAAAATGCCTAACCATACTCCAGGAAGATTTTATATTTAAGGATATGGCCAGATGTATTAAAAAATTACTAATAACCTGCGACACCTGCCAGAAATGCAAGTACAATAACCATCCTTTATACGGCGAGACCAGTGGAGTCAAAAGCAGCAGAAAAGGCGACCTACTAGCCACAGATTTAATAGGACCGCTCCCGAGAAGCAAAGGAGGCGTGCAATATATTTTTATAATTCTGGACACCTTCACGAAATTTGTCAAATTATATAACCTAAAAAGAGCCACATCACAAGCCATAACAGACAGAATGTTTAATGATTACATACCAACTTGCGGAAAACCAATCAAAATTTTGTCAGATCACGGAACCCAATTCAAGAGCAATATATGGACCAACAAATTAAGAGAAAATAACATCAAACATATCTTAAACCCAGTCCACCATCCGATGTCCAACATGGCAGAGCGTCCAATTAGAGAGATCAAACGTTGTTTAAGGACATATTGCTCTAATAACCACAAAAATTGGTCAAGCTACATACAAACTATAAACGATTTCCTAAATGAAGTCCGACATGAGACGACCAGCTTTACCCCAAACGAACTACAGCTAAACATAACCGACAAACGATTTTGGACAGAAGTAATCCAAAGTCCTTTTAAAAAACAGATTCCCCTTCAGCAAAAATTAGAAATAACTAAAACCAAAATTCGAAATATCCAAGACAAACGTGCTGCAAAATTCAACTCATCCCACAAAATTACAACTTTTAAGGAGGATGAATTAGTATTACTAAAATCGTTCCCACAATCGAGCTTATGCTACGGAGAAACTGCCAAACTCTTTACCATCTATGTCGGACCGTTGAAAATACATAAAAGAATTGGAAAATCCACCTACACCTTAGTCGACGATCACCAGAAAATTTATGGTCCCTACCACGTATCATTATTAAAGCCATATCATCAACCTATACCCGAACAGAAAGACGACGAAATATAAATATACCTATGCACAAACCATAACATAACAGCCACCCAACATATATTAAACATGATAAATGTTGCTTAATGTATTAAAGAAACTCCAAATAATTCACATATATTATAAAACCCAAACCAAGAAACAATATAGCCCAAGTGAAGTGAAAAACAATTTTATATGTGTGTGCCCCAACCAAAAGACTACAATCTTATTGAACTATACATAAGTCCCAACCCCATCCCACCAAGTGCAAAGTACAAACTACAAATCATGAGAACCTACCCCAATGTCCCAGTGTATATGAAACCCAGTAAAGACCCTACATCAAGACAATGTTCCCTATATAAAAAAAAAAAAAAACTATAATCTTAAGAACTACATATAAACCCCACCCCGATTAACAGCCATAAAAGTGAATTAAAATGATATTATTAACCATGTAAGATGAAGAATTGTTATTAGTTTTGTCATTTTATTATTAACAAGTTTAAGTTAGTTCATTGTTACATGTTTATAGTTAAAGAAAAGATGTTATTTGTACTTCACAAAATGATTTTAGACTCAGTACCCTCATCAAAAATCAGTTTGAAGGGCATTATAACAGTACAAATAACATCTGAGACTAAGCATTATAAACTAATAAATAAGAAGAAATAAAATTAGGGTAAAATAAAAAAGCCAAAGCCTCTATTGAATGAATTAGTAAATATACGCCCAGCTGATATTTGTAATCGCGATTAGAAACAAAATTTAACCATTTAAATAACAACTAATTAACTCATAAATTGAATTATTATAAACAATATGAATTTAAAAGTATAGCAGTATAATCAAAAATTGCCTAATATCCAGAAAAGGTATAAAATACCAGGACTATATACAACAGCGGAAGACGATCGGCACATCAACAAACGATGCAGAGAAGAGATCCCTCCGCAACGAAGCAAAAACCCGCTTAGATGTGAAAATTATTATTAACATTGTAGCATTCGACATAGCAAGAAGCCAAAAATCCCACCTCCAAAGTTTTTTTATAATTAATAAGTGTTTTTGTTTTGATTTTTATACAGTGAATAAAAGTAGTGCTAATACAGAACTTGGTATATTCTGTCTAATAACAGTTAAACGTTTTCTTTTTTTTTTATCAATTTAAAAGGAACCTTATTAAAGGCCTAGAACTATTAAGTAACCATTATAAGAACTTGAATATTTAAATTCTTTTTTTTCAAAATTTAATAAACTTCCATTACAATTTATATATGCGTTTTTAAAAATAAAATAATACAATCATCCCAGCCGAGTGCCTATCCCGAGATTAATTGAACTAATTAGGCTAAAATATATTTCTAAATATAAATTTACTATATAGACTGAGCTAAGCCTAGAGGCATTTGAATTGAACATTTATTTCAATTGTAATTACTAAAGATCAAAGACTAATTAAAAATATTTCAAATATGATTTTGTATTATAATAATTAATAAATAACTGTTTAAAGTGATATTGTTAACTAATCTCTAGTTTTTCATTTTTAATAATTTTAGACTTAGAATTTTAAAAAATTATTCATAAGTAAAAATTTGTTATAAATATTCTAATGAAAATAAGCTATTAGGATCTCTCTCCAGACAGAAAATAAATTTACAACCTATTTTTCTTTGAATTTATGTAATGTATAAATTGGTACTCAAAGCATTGTAGATTTACTTCTACCCAAAATGAACTGTTATGTTTCCCTCGCTATAGATTAGACTATTTACTATTTCGAAAACAATAACCTAATTAAGAGAAGTTTATAATATAAATAATAATTATTTGGTATCTAGAGCAAGTTAGGTTAATCAAGCCGAGAAAACCTACAAAGTTGATACACATGCACAGATCATGAGAAAGCTTGATAGATGCAAGAACGTTGTAGATTATCTTGAACTATCTGTAGGTTTTATCTACAGCCTAAGTGACAATCCCTTCATCCATGCGTAAGTGATTTTAAAGTCTAACATTTGAACACATTATGGTAATATTTTCCATGTTTTTCATTAACATGGTTTATCTTCGAAACTGGAATGAAGCTAAGGACAACGAAGTTGTGGCGCATATATTCAAGGTGCATATTTGCCACATCCACTAATTTCACATAGCAATCCAGATTATAAAGGGGGAAGGTAATTATGAATCTAGTAAGAAAAACTCGGATGAATGATTTTGTATATTTTCTGATTGAGAAGAAGAAAAAGAAGAAAATATGAAACCAGATTAAAATAAAATTCAATGTCACATGTATTTCCTCATTATCTTTCTTAATTATAATAAAACATATAAAATCAAAGATCTCAGTTCATGTATCTCACCAAACCTGATATCCCATATATTAAGTTATAGGGTGAAATTGAGGGCATAACTTATGATCAGCAATTAATTTTTACAAAGTCATCTTTTTCAGTTTAGTAGCCTACTGTGTGAAAACCTAAATTTTAATTTACAATTAAAAACTTTTTTAAAACAAGGGAATTAGTAGAAAGTGCAGTTTTTCCAATTAGGGAAAATCAGAGACACTTGATACATTGGGAGACTTGATATACTAGTTATTTTGTTTATTTTATGTATAATCAACTGGAATTAACAGCCAGCTGTGTATTTCAGTTTCCTCTATTAATGATGGGCAATAATTTTCTATGAGTTGATTTGGATCCAACTCATGTTAGCGTCTCATGTTTGTGTTGTACCTGCTCATTGTTTTGGTTATTGTTTTATTTAATAAGTTGTTTTAGTACATTTATATGATTATTTTAGATTGTTAATTTGTTCACGCAATGAGTTTAATTAAGGAAATTTTGATTTGGACCTCGTATATTGAGGCTGATGGTGTTAAATCAAAATGTAACTTTTTTAAATAATATTGTTAACTACACACCCGGATCAACTTTTAACCTCTACAGACATTTTCTCCCAATAACGATTCAGGTGGCAAGCTGAACAGACTTGTTGTGTATCTTGCTCCTTTATCTTATCTGTATTGTGATCAGTGGAGCCTTAATATGGTTTAAGTTCATGTTTTGGTGTGTGTTTTTTTTAGTTAATGTTATTGGTTTATTTCATATTTTCAGTCTGAATTTTTTTTATAGTCTTAATAAAAAAATAATTTAAAACATGAGTTCTTGTAGAATTGTAATGGTCTGGAAAATCCTATAAAATCAAATCCTAGAATTAATATTGTAAAGGGCTGCCATAAAGAAATTGTAAAGCTGCAGCACGTGTTAGCTATGTTGTACTCTTCATCCAAAAAGATCTGACATGAAAACCTGTACTTAACAAAAACTAATTTAATGGGGGGGAAAAAAGAAAGAAATTTTGATTAAAACTGGTTAAGTAACGTTGAATTAAAGAGGAAATAAAAAAAGATAATTAAAAACAGTCATAAAACAAAAATATGCAGGTTTAAACAACAGTGTGAAAATAATAAAAAAATAAATAAGATAATTAAAAGGTAACTATGGGAAGTTATTGAGAAGAGGAAATAATACGAAAATCATAAATAATATTTAAAACAATTAAATGGGGAGGTTTACTTTAAATTTTTTAAGTTTAGTTTAAAAGGGGCTTTAATAGTTATTCTGGAGGGGGGTTCATTAATAAAAAGCAAAAGCAATAAACAACAGAAAAAGTAATAATAACTTAAGATAAAGGACATAAATAGTACTAAAAAATGATAAAATTTAAGCTTGATTGCAAGAATAATTAAGAAGTTATGGGCAAATAAAATTGAAAATAAACCAAGATGAATAAAGATTAAAATAACTTTAAGAATCGAAAGAAAAAAAGGATAAATAGAATTAGTAAGTAATATTTATTGTAAGTTGACCAAGTAATACAAATAAAATTAGTAAAAAAGGGGATTTTTATTACATAAAATCAAGTACAATAAAACGTCAACTTCAAAAGCAAATATCTTACAAAAACTAAGTAAACTAAATAAAAGTAAAAAGGGAAAACTTCGTTTTAGAGCAAAACTAACAAGTTAAGAACATTAAATTTTTTAATTTAATTTAAAAAGTAAATTTGGAAATTTAAGACTTTGGAAAAAGAGCAATAACTTGGGTACTAAGAATAGAACCGGGCGGACTACGATTACAAATTGAGTTCCTACAGAAGCACAAAATCAAGATGAAGAAGAACCTACAATTAAATTCAAGATTGAACCATGGATTCAAAAATTATGGCAGATTGAAGAAAAAATTAGAAAACAATACGTTACCAGACGGAACATGAAATTTTCAAAGCGAGTGACTTTCGACCGAAGAAAAAGGGCCACTGGAGGAGAGAAGGCCTAGTAATATCGCAAAACAAAACTTTCAAGATTAAAAAAGGACTATAGGATGATAATAATAATAAAAGATGGTTTTAAAGGGGTCATAGAAAATCAAGAAAAGTGTAATGAACACAATCGAACACAAAAAAAACCTTTAATAACCAACATATTGATTGTTATTAAGAATAAACCAAAGAGAAAATTAATTAAAAATAATAAGTTAAGTTGGTACAGGAATTTCCCAATTCAGGGACTTCCTAAACTGTTGATCGGGAGATCGATACTCTTTCATAAAAATTTGCGCCATGAACACGTAGGATGAGGAGTCAAAAGAAAATATATAGACTTACAACTACCAACTTTAAACTACTTCAGAGACACTGGTCTACAGCAACTATAAGATCTTCATAGTGCTTAAGATATTTTAACGACTTCGAAAAAGGACTTCATTTTCAATAGAGAGTCAGTCTGTATTAATAAAGTCCCATTCCGAAGTTTCCTAATGGAACAAACATTCCCTGCAGCTCCAGTTATACCTTGTTGATTACAAAGGGCGAGGATCTTAGACAGATCTGCCTCTCATTACTGTTTCGTACAAAAAGGAATCTGGGAGCAGCCAGGGATCCTTATGTCCTAATTCCTTTTCTTATATTCGATGCAAATTAACTCTTCGGACAATACCGATATACCTGTCGCTCCTCACTACCCGAGTTGATTTTTAAAAAGTAGAGGCCATACATGAGTTAACCAGCGCATTGTATTAAGCAGATGAGACACTGGGTACGCCCTTAGATAACTTTCGAACTTTTTCAAACCCCAGAACTCTGGGGCTCAGAGTATCCTCTTTAACTAGACTGGATGGACAACAGTCCAGACCTGCAACTGGAAAGGGAGGATCTGACACCTCCCCCATTGTAAACACTTCCTGACCAATGACCAAAGTGGCTGGCTACTGAACCATAACCGCGCATACGTCATTGGCAGAGCAAGCTCACATCAGCTTATCAGATTCAAAGGTTGTCACGCTTTGGTCTGGTAAACACTCACAGATGTGCCACGGCACTGCACGGTCAAAAAAAATAATCCCTATATATGAATGTAGAGTGTTTATGTACCCCCATGAATCGTGTAGTGTAACAATCTTTACAAAATGTAAAAAAATATATAAGAGTGTTGTAAGTGTGTGCATTTTCAGAGAAGATGTATTATTGTTCCACCCATGTATAGCTCGGGTTCCGTGAGGGATGCTAAACCATTCTCAATAAGTGGAGATAGTCTGCACCCCCCTGTGATGATAACAATAAGTAAATGTGAAAGTAAAAAACTGTATATAGGTGAAAGGTGTGTATGTCTATGTAGATGATAGTTTATGAGTTGTGAGTGTTTGACTGGGGACCATGACATGAGTGACGGCAACCTCCTCTTATTAGGTGCAGCTAGTCTGTACCCCCTCACGGGTTCGACTGACTATAAATAATTTAATTACAAATCAAAGAGTAAAACAATGTTGGAATCTAAAATTTAAATCGGGTCAGTCGTTTACACCCTCCTGTCAAACTACGTAAAAGAAATGATTCTTGAGTTGAATTACATTGGAGTGAAGCAATTTACTATTGGAACATTCAGCTCTATTTGGCTCAATGACTCCAATGCTCTCTGTCTCTGCTCTGACACATGAGTCAGTTTACAGAGGAAATGGATGAGTGAAAATTTCCCACCAGGAAAAAAATTATCGCTCTTTTGGTAAGTTGAATCTTTTTTTCCAGTCAACTTACAGCTCTTTCGACTAAGCCATCAAGTCGCTCATACACATTTGAACCCTATGTGAATTACAGATAATAACCAATTGTAAATTTGTGTTTTAAATGGCTGTAAATCAATATTTCCGTCTTGACCTAATAGAACTAGATGGTTTAGCAAGTGTTTACCACTGGTTTTTCTAAGATTGTTTAGATAAATTACCTTTTATAACTAACCACCTAAACCATAAATTTCTTTAAAGTACCGGTACCGGTACAGTCAAACTTGTTAAAGTATTTTATTATTACATATAACATGTGGATCTTGATTTTAATAATATTGTCAAGTGTATTTAACGTGTATTTTAATATTAATATTGCTAGAATAATAATAATTAAAAACTGAAATAAGAATCTTACATTTTAGTTTTACCAATTGTTTTCGGTAAACACCTCCCGTAGGCATAATACGATAACATAAGAACCTGGAAAATGCTAAAAGTAAGATTCATGTTTGAAATTGTTTTTAATTAATTACACTTAGTGTAACTTAATGACATTGTAATTAATGTAATAAGCACATAAATAAAATCCGTATTGTAATGAATTTATATACATTTATATAATTTATATATAAAACCGTGTTGAATATCTATTTATTACAGTGTAATTTTGTTTTGTTTTAGATGCCGATGTTTTACATCATTAAACAAGAAAAATATCCTGAATAGTGGAATACAATCCAAATTGCTGTGTCGATAGGTAACATTCATTTATGAACAAATATAACAATATTAGTTCGAAAACCAGAAGCTCTAGTTTAGCATGAAATTCAAGTTTTAATGGTGTAATCATAGGGGAGTAGGGGAATTTTACAACAATTTAGAGAATGTTTTGAAGAAGTATAAATTTGGTCCACAAGACATTTAGAATATAGATGAAATGGATATATAAACAACCTACAGACCAACCAAGGTTATAGCAGAATGTGGTGACAAACAAATTGGGCAGGTTACATAGCATGGCATACTTGTGACCATTTGCAATGTTACTTCTTTTGTATTCAAAGAAAGATTTGGAGGATTAACTGTTGAATCGTTCTGTCTCTAATAACAATTCTGTAAAGTTTTGCATGTTATATAACATGCTTTGTTATTTTAGGTAGGCCTATATTCTAATACAGTCAAAATTCATGTTTATTTGGTTTGAGAGACTTGATATATATAGCAAAGCAGGCACTATATATGAATTAAGCATGACCAAAATATATAATATTTAAGATAAGCAAATTATATTTAGAAAAAGTGTTTTATCTGAAACCGATTAATTTTAGCTTTTACAAAAAAAATAATTTCTAAATTGTCCCAAGTGTCCATGGTCTCCACTAGATGCTTACATAGTTAAGAACACTTACCGACAAAATTGATTTCGGATAGTCATCAGTTTTAAACACCGTCCAAATTTATGTAATGTCTGGAATTTTTGAGAAAAAAATCCTGTTTTTTAATTCTGGGTAATTATCCCTTTTGAATGTTGTTATTGCAGTACATGTGTAAATAATTATTTCCATATTGAAATGTGTAAAATGAATAAACTTGTCATATACAAGGCCTAAAACTGGAGATCAATTTAAAGCAGTATATTTTTAAATTTAAGAATAAGTAGTAGATATATAAACTATTTTTTACTAAATAAACTATTTTAGAAGGGAAAAATAAATAATGATAATGTGTAGTTGTATATCATGTGTTATGAAAATTGAGTTAATGTAATTACAAAGTTATTAGTTATTATCGAGCACCAGTTAGTCTAGTGCTTAGTGCTCGGTTTTGGGTTCAATCCCTGTAAAGGTTCAAAAATTTACAGCACTGGCCTAGCATTATGGGCAAAACTTTTCCATAAGTAGTCTATATCTAAAATTCTTACTTCTTACTCTTAACCAACATGATTTGAAATTGAGTGATATCTCTTACACCGGTTTTTTTAAAGCAAGCTCTAGTATTAAAAGATGTTAATGTTCATAAGTTTAGATGACTTAACCTGGTCAACCAAAATAGGTCACTACTTATTTAAAGGATAGAGACTCCTGAGGTTGCTATAAACCTAATCTAACATCACTAGAATTTTGTATGCGGCCATCCCAACATTTACCTATAAGCCTTACCATAGAAATTTTAAAATTCATATATAAATTTTAATTAAATACTTATTCATAACCTCGATATAAAATGACAAGGGACGAAATTTGGTAAATATGCATTGTAGCATAGCCTACTTGTTGAATATTTGCTTCTATTTTGTTAAATCGTTAAATACGTACCTTATCATATACAATTCACATCTTACTGATTATGGGATTTGTCTCAACACCATATTCAATGCACATTATTATTTATATTCCAATGTATTTACATTATTTATCTAAGAAAATAATCATTTAAAACAAGGGAATCCTGCTTTGAAAACAAGAGAATCTTGGTTTAGTTATGTTGTACAACCGATGACTACAATAAACTATACCTCTGCAAGACCTCCTGAATCTGTGAGCCCTTCATCTTGATGTTATAATCATATCTCGGTATATATTTTGTTTTATTAGGTCAGGTAAGATAAGGATATATATATATATATATATATATATATATATATATAGTATATACACCTTACATGACCATCACATAAATAACTGTCGTATATTTACAAATTTGTTTAAATCTATTTATCTTTTGCTTTAACCAAACATACTGTATATTATTGCACAGTCACACAACGTAATATCCAGGAGGCATGTCAAACGAAACTTCATTCTCAATATAGGGGTATTGGGCAATGTAAATACAGACGCAGGCCTACATTAACAACAGCAAAGTACAGTCCATACTTGCATATTTGTTACTGGTAAATGTGTATTGATGCTGTCCAAATGATTTTAGTGCTAAATCTCGACAATTCGTTTTCCAAATAGCATTTTATCCATCATTTCGATACTTCTTTCCAGTGCATTTCATTTATTATCTTTCACAATCCATTATTTATATCCGAAAACACAGATTTAAAATTACTATCTTAAGGCATTTTAAGGTTATTTCAAAATCTATTTCATCAATTATAGGCTAAGTAAAATATATCGATATTTTTGTTTTTTTCATCCGTGAAACTAGTTCTTTTTTAGGAACTGTCAAACCAGGTCTGGCAAGGTAACTAGGTAAATATGGAGAGAAGTTGTCCGATCGATTTAAATGCGATACCTCGGTAATTCCATTTCAAAAATAACAGTTTTTCCATCAAGTTGATACTCATTAACAACGCAAGTGGTGTTTTATCTCTCACAATTCATTATTTACATAACAATCTATGAATTTGACAGTTCTCTAAACAGAACTATTTGCGCAGGATAAAAAAAAAATCTATAGATTTTACTTAAAATTGAAATTTAAAATTTAAACTGAAATTTAAACTTAAAATTGATGAAATATTTATCGAAATAACTTCAAAATGCCACAAAACAGTCATTTCAGACAGAAATATTAAAATATGTAAAAGATAAGTACCGAAAGAAGTATTGAATTGGTGGAAAAACATTATTTTGAAGTCGAATTGCCAAGATTTCACAGTAAAATCACTTGGACAACATCTATACATATAATATAGCCTACCTTAATTTCTTACATAAATAATGTATTTGGTGCATTGAAAATGGTGTTGGTACAAATGCTGTAACCACTAAGATGTAAATTGAACATAATAAGGTACGTATTTAATGATTTCACAAAATAGAAGCAAATAATATTCAACACCTATGCATATTCAATGCACTGTAGCATACTTGTTGAATATTTGCTTCTATTTTGTGAAATCTGTAAATACATAATATATTATGTACAATTAACATCCTACTAATTATGGCATTTGTCTCAACACCATCTTCAATGCAGCAAATACACTAGTTCTCTAAGAAAATAATAATTTAAAACAAGGGAATCCTTCTTTGAAAACGATAGAATTTTGTACAAGTACAAATATAAATAAAAATTGTCTAACCTGAGACTGAGTTTGACATTCCACACAATAGAAAAATCCAGCATCTGTAAAAAATTCTTCCCCACCACAAGTGTTACATTTTGGGTTGGGCATCCTAAAAATAATAATTTCAACTTCTACACACAAAAATTAAAATTATATAGAGAATTGTTTTGATTTCATTTTGAAACTTTGACTCAGTGCCTATATACAACCCTGAACCCACCAATGACCATTGAATCTTTCATAGATATAGAACTAACTAAAGTCTCAAAACCACAGATTAATAATAACAGGAAATATTTGTTTCATACAAATGGATTTATATTATATATTATTATAACAAATATGCTATTAAATAATATTAAATTTATAAAAAAAAAATTGTAAATTGTTAACAGGATGTAAATGATTTATTATTCTTTAATATTCATTAAATTCATCTGCTGGTTAAACATCATTTATCAATACCAATTGAAGAAAACAAAAGATCTTTAAAAATTGAACATAAAAATTGGTACATACATATATTAATAACAAAAATAAAATAAAATACATAGGCTATATATAATTCATGAATATTTTAGAGTTTATTCTCGGGGTAATGATTATGGGAAATAATAATAAGTCTATATCTCGGGGAGTAAAATTCACATTTAATTTATAATATAGTCTAGGTTTAGGTAAAATGTTGTGGTAGTGGTATTAAGTTATTTCTCATATTCGTTCGGGAATTTGTTAATTTAGGCTTGCTTAATTTATAACATAGTTCGCGAGTCTGCCGCTAGGCGTTGTCGTATTCAAACATTTTTATTTACATTACATTTCTGATATAAAATGATTTATTTAAAACTTTATATTTATATCATTTTGACTTGTTTCAATATTCATACCAAAACTTAGGTACTTCTTTTTTTTCATTCCAATAATGTAAAATAACACTTAATTAGATGCGTGTGAATAAATCAAGAAAAGAACACAGTATAAGATATGTCGTTGAGTAAGAATCAATTATGAGAAGTTAAGTATAAGATACCTTCAAGTCAAAATGTAAACAAATAAGCTACTAGATACAAAGTAAAGTTATAACTTTTATGAAACTAGAGCTATATGAAAACATTTTATTTCCTCAGATTATAGCCTACTTTAGTATGCAACATAGCCAAACGAATATATCACATTTATCATAAATTGATATGTTTTGTCCTCGTTATTGTCTTATATAGTATTCTATTTTCTATACATGTATTTCCATTATATCGAGACTAAATACTACCCCATTTTAATAATTTTACGTGATTTAACTTTGAAATTTAAATAACATTTTTTATACCTCTTAACTTTATAGAATATTTAAAGAATAATAATCTTGTTAAATAGGTCAATCGTGATGTATTTCCTTCAGTAACTCAACCTTTAGAAAAAGTTTGGAATAGTAAAGTCGATATTTTGATTAGTTTAAGAATAAGGAGGTTTTTAATATATCTATTTTATATGGATGTGGTTTAACATTTTTTTAAAATTTGTACAAATTTCTTCACTATGTTACAAATTACGCAAACAATTTTATGGATTTAATTACTAAAACGAATAAAACGAAAAGCGTATTGGTTTATTCAAAAGAGAAGGAAAGTGAAGAAGAATAAGAAGATGAAATTCACAGTCGTCAGCTGCTATATCGTGTTTGTTGTAAGCCGCCATGCTTGAAAGGAAAACGATCATCTCAAAACAATAGGTTAGAACGGCTGTAGTATTATTTTTTCGTGATCTTTTTTTTATTTTGAATAAGTTTGTAAACTATGAACTCCCACAAGGATGCGAATCGAAGAATTCTCGCAATTCAAGCTAAGAAGAAACGACATAAACCAGGTAAAAAGAAGTCAAAAAATGAAGAATTGGGATCTACCACACCTAAGGACAAGTCCTATTTAAACAAAATGGATGCAGGTAATTCTTCTTCAAATGAAACCATAGAAGATGATGATGGGCTATATACATCAGATGAAGAGGAACAAGAAGACTCTACTGATTATTGTAAAGGTGGATATCATCCAGTGAAAATAGGTGACTTGTTTCAGTCAAGGTACCATGTAACCAGAAAACTAGGTTGGGGTCACTTTTCAACTGTTTGGCTTTGTTGGGATCTAATTGAAAAAAGATTTGTTGCTTTAAAGGTAGTAAAGAGTGCTACACACTTTACAGAGACTGCATTAGATGAGATCAAACTCCTTAAAGCAGTTCGTGATAGTGATGTAAGTGACGAGAAAAGGGAAAAGGTTGTTCAGTTGCTTAATGATTTTAAAATTAGTGGTGTTAATGGGACTCATGTGTGTATGGTTTTTGAAGTGCTTGGACATAATCTATTAAAACTAATTATTAAAAGTAATTACCGCGGCATTCCTTTGAAAAATGTAAAATGTATTATTCGACAAGTTCTTGAGGGGTTAGATTATCTACACACTAAGTGTAAGATTATCCATACAGATATTAAACCAGAAAATGTCCTTCTTTGTGTCAGTGAAAACTATATAATGAAATTAGCAAGTGAGGCTACAGAACTCCATTCAATGGGACTTAAATTACCTGTGTCATTAGTAAGCACTGCACCAAAAGAATTTCAACAGCCTACTCCTAATGCTAAGATGTCTAAAAGTAAAAAGAAAAAGTTAAAAAGGAAGGCTAAGCGCCATTCAGAATTGTTAAAAAAACAGATGCAACAGATTGAGGAGTTAGAGGAACAGAAACGAGGTGAATGTTCAAAGGAAGAAGACGTTTCAAAACTGAGTGTTAGTGAGACGAGTACAAATACGGAATGTACTGAAGAAAACAATGCAAATATTGAAATAAAAGATAATTCCGTTGAGTGCACAGAAGAAATAAATTTTGAATCTGTTTATCAAAATGGATGTAATATTATTACTAATACTCAGCAATCAACAAATGCAAATATTACTGCAGGGAGTGGTGAAACTTTACCTACGTTGTTTTATAAGGAAGAAGTGACTGTTGAGGAAACAAATCTTCCTAATGGACCAATTGAAGGTAATATATGTGATGTTGGAGCTGGAGAAGATGTTTCACATACAGAAGATAGAACCAGCACAGGAGAAGCTAGCCCCCAGTCTTCACCACCATCTTCGGAAAAAAAATACTGTGGAAATGAAATAGATCCTTCTCGTTGGGAATGTGAAATGGATGTTAAAATTGCAGACTTAGGAAATGCATGTTGGGTTGATCGTCATTTCACTGAAGATATTCAGACTAGACAATATCGCTCTCTAGAAGTACTTATTGGTGCTGGTTACAATACTTCAGCAGATATTTGGAGCACAGCATGCATGGCATTTGAATTGGCAACAGGGGACTATTTATTTGAACCACATTCTGGTGAAGAATATTCTCGAGATGAAGATCACCTTGCTCATATTATTGAATTGCTTGGAGAGATACCTAAAAGAATTATAAATACTGGAAAACAGTCACGACAGTTCTTCAATAGGAAGGGTGAATTGCGACACATAACTGGATTGAAACCTTGGAATCTCTATGATGTTTTAACAGAAAAGTATCATTGGAACCTTGAAGAAGCCAAAAGTTTTGCAGCTTTTTTAAGACCAATGCTTGATTTTGATCCCAACAGACGTGCAACAGCAGCTCTTTGCTTAAAACATGAATGGTTGAAATATTAAATTTATAATCTTTCACACTAATCAGCCATTATTTGGAATCATTTGAACTAGAAATTGTGAATAATGTACATTAACAGTGTCAAACAAAATTCTTAATTTGCAAATTGTAAGATTATTTTATAAGAAATAGTCAGTTGTTGTGCTTCTGCAAATGTCATACTCAGTACAGTAACATTTATAATTTTTATTTAATTTAATTAATTTGTCCTATTATTATTTCATTCAGAGTCCGATATAAACTGAATTTCTTTTGAGAGAAGTTTATGTAGAAATTAAAAGCATCGTTATTATGAATATATTTATATACTGTACATGACAAAAGATTTATAAAATTGGATTTGCTTTTATAACCTATTGGAAAGGGATGTGACGTTATTAGATGTATTTATAAATTTCTGTATAGACAGCCGAACATTTATTATGTGATCCTAAACAAGTTTAAAAATGCTTTTGAGCTAAATTAATTCAATTATAGACTAGAAGAATAAAGTGTGATTTAAAAAAAAAAACTTTCGTACCTATTGTAGTGTTTAAGTGTACTGTGCTAGTGTATTTGTCATCTCACCATTTAAGCCTACAAAGGTAAGTTTAGCATGACCTAAATGATTTTTAATATTTTTTGTTACTTAATAATACAAATTTTCAGGTAATTATTTAGTAAGTCTATGCATGGATTAAAAAAAAAATCTAAGCTAATTCTTTTACTACGTACCTTTTTAATGCGGAAATAAACTTTTTCACCGAAAAATTGAAAAGTATGTTTTTTAAAGCAATATTTTCAATTAATAGTCGCGTATCTGATCTTCACCATAACCTTAATGTCCCGGTAGGCCTAAATGACAATGACACAAACAACATTCTATGGAAAAATACATTTTAATCAAAACAAGTCATGAGATATGTAATGTGTTTGTATCATACGATTTGTGAATCTTAAGATTGTATGATATTTGCCTGTCGGTGGTTAAAAAGTAGTCGAAGACAAATAAATCTAAAATGTTTATTATAATAGCCAAATGTACATTTCAATGACATTAACATCATCCTCAGAGGTTTAGAGCTACACTGAAGATATTTTTCTTATATTCCCTTTTATTTGTGGCCCAGCCAAGGAGCATACCAAAACCAAAACTATAATAAGTATAAATTAGGATGTAAAGGAATTCTAAATAATAAAATATGAATTGGCACTTGCGATTTTGTTGAGCAGTGCAAGATTATATAGAAGGGGAGAGACGAGGAGTGAACCAACGAGCCTAGCGAGAGTCTGTTCCGAGAGCCGCGAGAAGGAAGACCGCTATGGGACGAGGTCAGTTCATTTTCGGCCACGTGCTAGCTAAATTAAACGGTATGTTTTTCGGCCACTATTAAGGCTTTATCTAGCCGTTATGTCTTTTTTTATAAATTATAATTAATTCTGTAATCTTTTAATTCGGCGCTAAAATAAAATATAACATTAAATTTAATTTGCGTTGCGTGCGTTCATTAGCGTCCTAATCCGACTCCTTGGCCCATCCTGACAAGATTCGGCTAAAGTGTACGCGGTCTCCAGCCAGCCGGATCCCACTTCTGACACCAGTTGTGACCGTCTCCACTTCTTTTGACCTGCTGGAAGCTCCGGCTGGCTGGAGACCGCGTATACTTTAGCCGAATCTTATCAGAATGGGCCAAGGAGTCGGGTTAGGGCGCTAATGAACGCACGCAACGCAAGTGAAATTAAATATTATATTTTATTTGAGTGCCAAATTAGATTACAGAAATATTTATAATTTATTAAAAAGACAACGGCAAGATAAAGCCTTAATAGTGGCCGAAAAACATACCGTTTAATTTAGCTAGCACGTGGCCGAAAATGGACTGACCTCGTCCCGTAGCGGTCTTCCTTCTCGCGGCTCTCGGAACAGACTCTCACTCGGCTCGCTGGTACAAGCCCTCCACTCCTGGTCTCTCCCCTTCTACGTAATCTTGCACTGCTCAACAAAATCGCAAGTGCCAATTCATATTTTATTATTTAGAATTCCTTTACATCCTAATTTAGGCCTATACTTATTATAATTTTGGTTTGGTGGGCTCCTTGGCTGGGCCACATATTCACTTTTCCCTAAAAATCAATTAATAACAATTGACCAAACATAATCCTATATTTACATATAGCCTATGCACTATCTTGTAAATCATTCTGTTCCTAAATAAATAAGCTTCGTTATTAGCCTAGGCCTATATAAATGTTTGTTGCATATTTATATCAGATATTTGGTGATGGGATATTTATCAAATCTATATTGGTTATATAGGCCTAGGATATTTGGGTAAATATGGAGAGAAGTTGTCATATCGATATAAGTATGAAATCTCGGTAATTCTGCTTCAAAATAGCGTTTTTCAAATGAAGTAGATACTCATTTACAACGCAAGTGGTTTTTATCTCTCACAATTCATTATTTACTTAACAATGTATGAAATTGATAAATTTGTAACTTATTCAATCATATAGCCCTAATTGAATTCACTCGTGGGGCTCATGCGCACTTCATTTATTTCTACCGGTTGATATTACTACGCTTCTATAGGCTAATATAATATTCAGAATGACTAGGTCTCTGAAACCCAGACCTAGTAAAAGAACTATAGGTCAAATAAGGTTCTATTATGGTAATTCTGCGCAATTACTTGGTCAACCCCAAATTTTTTCATATTTTACTACGGTCATAAGGATGTTCTCAGAAAGCAAGAGAAACATATAATTTAAGGCCCGCAAGGCCATCTGCCGAGCGATAAGAAGGTTCAAAGTCCACGCGATAACAGTGGCTTGCGGGAGACGCGCGGAAGGCCAGTTGTGACAGTACCGTTATATAATTATATATAATGACAGGTTTGGCCAGGTAGCTATATATATAGGCCTATATATATATATAGCTACCTGGCCAAACCTGTCATTATAGGCCTTCCTTGCGTCTCCCGCAAGCCACTGTTATCGCGTGGACTTTGAACCTTCTTATCGCTCGGCAACCTGTACGATGGCCTTGCGGGCCTTGAATTATATGTTTCTTGCTTTCTGAGAACATCCTTATGACCGTAGTAAAATATGAAAAAGTTTGGGGTTGACCAAGTAATTGCGCAGAATTACCTCTATTATATAATTATAATGATCTTCCTTGACCTATAATTCTTTAACTAGGTGTGGTTTAGGTAACCATACACAACATCATTGATACTAAATGATATCTATTTTTGCTCTTAATAGTGTGACAGTTCTTAAAACAGAACTATTTGCACAAAATTAAAAAAACTGATAGATATTACGTAAAATTGATTAAATATTTGTCAAAATAACCTCAAAATACCCTAAAAGAGTCATTTGAAATCGTTGGTTTCGGACAGAAATAATGATTTGTGAAAGATAAAAGTGGGAAATGTCTTAAGTATCGAAATGATGGAGAAAACGCTATTTTTGAAGAGGAATTGCCAAGATTTCGCACTTAAATTGATCGGACAACTTCTCTCTATATTAAGCAATATTTCTCTAATTAGCTAGGCCTATATAATAAATTTTGTTGTTGTAGGCCTATAAATGGGAATAAATACATTTTTTATTACGGTATCTATAGGCTTCATTGTATAAAAAGTATTTAGCCTAATATGATATTCTTAACAATATTATTGTTCTTAAAGATGAAAGGTTAAATTTGAATAAAATTTAATAAGTATTAGGGCCTAGGCCTACCTACTTAAACTATTTGTTGACAAAAATTATAGTTTTTTGTTAATTATTTATTTTTTATTAGAAGTAAATACCCACATTCTACGTTATTATTATTAAAAAAAAAATCTAAATCGACTGACGCACTTAAGGATTATTGATGAGTTACCATCATATGCATTTATCATATGAATCAAGATTGTGAATTGCTATGTTTGCACTAGAATTGTAAAGCAGTATGATGGCCTCTTTAACCGTTTTCTCACAATGAACATAAATAAGTAAGGTTGACTTCTCTTACTATTGCAATTTATTTTTTACAAAATTGGTTATCTATTGATATTTATGGAAATAAAATAAATAAATATACTAATTTTATGATAAGTATATAACTTAATAATTGTTATTTCATGAAGTGTGCCTATAATTGAAAGTAATGACCAAGTTAGTTGGCTTGAATGTTGAGATTACAAAGTATTTTCAACATAATAAATTTCTATCTATTGCAGTCATTATTGTTATTATCTGAATTTTTAGGTTTATTTTTGTAAAATATTGTGAAATTATTAATTTAAGTTTATCAACTTTTTTTTCCAACATTTGTTTTTTTTATAGGGTAGTTTTTTTATGGCTACCTATTCATTAAAAATATAAGCCTCCATTTGACATTTCATTATCATCTATCGGATTTCTTGAGAACCATAAATTGCATTGACTAGGTACATTCCTCTTCATTGTGTTTTGGATCTTCTTCATTTTTAGAAAATACAGATGTAAACTCAAGGGCCGAAGCTTTTTATTGATGTTATTAGATTTAAAATGTCTGTAACATAAAGACCTTAAATTTGCCTGGACTCTTCATATTATGTTAGTTCGCTAGTTTAAAGCAGTGGTCACCAATTAAGTTTCATGAAGGTCCGTTTCAAAGTCTTGCCGAGCTTCCGCAGTCCATTCAGGGGAAACCACCGGGGGTACTCCCCCGAAAATTTTTTGAAAAATTAACAGTTTAACTAGCCTACATTAATTTTAATCATTATTCAAATATTTGGGATAGTTATTACGCTGTATCAATTTCGATATAATGTTCTTCAAATATATTAAAGTTTGATATTATGCCATTGATCGATTAAAATAAAGGCCATTATTTAAATCGGATTTGGCAATAAAAATTACTTTATTAAGTATGTTTACTTATAAAATTGTCAAAACCTATTCTCGAATTTAGTCCTCGACTATATCTCTTTTGCTATTGAAATACCAAGATAACTTAAATTAAACGTTTTACTAGGCATAAAATAATTGGGTAACCGGTAAAATAATGCAACAATATTAAATCAATAGCCTACTTTTTATTGAGAGTTGTATAATAAGAAATAAGGTACATATAGGCTAAGTAACTCTAATAAAAAATCAATCTAGTTTAAAAAGTTAAAAAATCATAGGAAAAAACATGTTAAAAAAATTAACATATATGTAAAATAAAAAGAAAAAAATCACACATATAAGTAGTTGAAATTACAAATAAACTGATTCAAAGGTTTACGATCAGTGAGAAAAATGACGTTTTATTTTTAACAATCTTCTTAAAACTCGGAGTGTAGTTTGTGCAGCTGATTCTCATTAATGTATCGAGATGGTCATCTGTGAGACGGGATCTATAACGATTTTTAATAAAAGTCATTCTTGAGAAAGCTGCTTCCCACACATATGTCGATCCAAACATAGTACACAGTTCGATGGCTAAAGTTTTCAATTCTGGATACTTTTTGTCACTGACATATTCTATTTGATCCAAAATTGGTAGCATTCAAGAGTGTCTGGAACATTAGAAAAAATGTCTTTTAGAACAAAATCTTCCTGGTACTCGATAAGTTCCATCTGCAGGGCAGCTTTTGTTACTCTTGAAAATATCTGACACTTCACTGGTCCACACACTATTAGGTTTAAGTGAAAAACTGTTGTTTAACAGTTGATCAACATTTTAAATTTTGTTGAAATCTGTAAATCTTCTTTGAAATTATAATTTAAGTTTATTCATGAAATCAGTGAACTCGGTGATGTCAATGTCCTCATTGCTCTCACAAACAGATTTAAGGAGTGGAAAGTGCAGCAGTGCTCCACTGATATCTTCAGTGAAAAGGTCGATCTTTTTAGAAAAACCTCTGATTTCAGAGAAAAGTTCACACACAAGTTTCCCTTTCCCTTGCAGCTTGAAATTTAAGAAATTTATATGCCGAAATATGTCTGTTAAAAAAGCTATGGAAGCCACGTTTTCTTTAGTGTCGAGGAAGCCTAAATGCTCCTTTGCTACTTCTTGATCACTACTTGAAAGAAATTCTTTAATGTCCTCCAATACTGCAAAAAATCGTTCTAACACCATGCCTTTGCTTAGCCATCTGACGTTGTTGTGGAGAAGCAAATCGTCAAACTGAGCATTGGTTTCTTCAAGAAATGATTTGAACTGGCGAAGAAGCATGCTTGAGAGATGATTTCGCACGTAAAAAGTTGATTATTTTGATAACAGCTTGCATTATACTCTGCAGATTTGGATTCAGAGTGAAACATAAGACACTTTGGTGAATGATGCAATGGTATGAAATTAAATTTACATTGCATTTAGGGTCACTGCTAAGTCTCTGAACTAAGCCTTTCCTGCATCCTATCATTGCTGCTGCGCCGTCTGTGGTTACCGATATCACTTTTTTCATATCTAATTTGGTTACACTGCTGGTATTTATTTATTGTTTCGGTTGTTTAATAATTTGATTTCATTTAGAGTTTAGAGGGTTTCTTATGGGTTTTTTGTTTTAGGATTTATTTTATTTTTTTCGTTGATCGGTATGTCATCGCGGTCCGCACAAAACTAGCCGGCGGTCTGCCATTTGGTGACCACTGGTTTAAAGTATAATATAATATGTTTAGTCATAACTATTTTGACACCAAACAAAGTATAGAATGCTATATAATATATAACAGAATTCAATTTTTGTCTTTGGGAGATTCTTGATGGTGAAGAAGCTTGAATCAATTAGTTATCCATGGAGGTAGGCTTATATCTATTTTATTATGGATGTGGTATGAGGAAGTGTTCTGTTCATATTTAGGTTATGATCTTAATAATAGGTCTGTTATTCCATACCTTAAAGTTAGTTTTAAATTGGGTACAAGTATTGTAATCCATACAAGTATTTTAAACTACTGTGTATAAGAAGAATAAAATGTACTTCTATTGTAGCTGTAATAAATATAGACCATATAGTTTTGTTTGAGAAACATATTGAAATGTTTCCAACACATAAAATATTCTAATTAGGCTACTTAGTCAAAACTGTTGTCAATTCGAAATCAATAAAATATCAATATTATAAAATCGATCAACAATAAAAATTTTGATTTATTTTATTTATGAAGGATTGGGGATATATATACCGGGTGTACAAAAAGTCGCGCTCCAGTTTTATTTTTTGTTTAAATGACATTGGAAAGCTGAAAACCTGGACTTATACTATGAATCTAAAGAACTATTGTTCCACACCATGAGTGACAGCAAAGGACCGGGGAGGGGGAGGGGTCCCATGCGGTATTAAACTCTGCCAGTAAAGCCCTTTAAAATGATGTACAACTTGACCTATGCTTCCATTTAAGATTTTCTTTGTACTCTTTATGGGATGCCCCCCCCAGTCCTACACAGTCACTCATGATGTGCAAGAATAGTGCTTTAGGTTTATAGCATAAGTCCAGGTTTTCAGCTTTCCAGTGCCATTTAAACAAAAAATATTAATCCGGTGTGTTTTGTACTCCCGGTATATGACATTGGCTATATATATTGGCAGCATTTAAAATATATTATATATCTGCCTAGATATAAGCCAATGTCAAATTCGTTGTTTGAATTATTATGAGTTTATCATTAATAGGTGAATAATACAAATAAATATTGTATCAATATCTTTCATCCTTTTTTCTTAAATGATTTGACAATAATTTAGGGCTTAATCATTCAAAGTATAACACCTATTCATAATATCGTCAACATTTTGAGTTATTTGTATCATCATAATTTTTCATAGGGCTAGTCATTTTTACCTTCGCCCAATCCTTTTGCGACGGCACAAATCTCATAATTCAGGAAAATAGACTACACATTTCACAACAAGCTATACAATTTTGAGTGGATAGACCATATTCAAAATGTGTTACTAAAATACTTCAGAATGACATCTTTATGAACATTGTAGGCTCTAAATGTGTTCTTATAGACTTAAAACATCAAGAATATTGAACCTATCAACAATTTTGCACCATCACAATCCTTATTACATATTTAGAAAGTAATAAAGGTGGTTGAAATAAAATGAGAAACAAGTTCTTGTAGTAGGAATCTTCAAATTTTATAAGAAGGATTAGGCTATATTTAAATTATCTGATATATACATTCTTAAAATAGTTTTTTTATACAACTTTTACAAATTTCTCATTTTTTTTCCTGCTTGAATTAATCTCCTTTTTCTAGGCAGATATATAATATATTTTAGATGCCGCTTTCATTATATTAGGTGCTGATGATGATTGACATGTTTTGTGCAGATATAATTTTTAGAATGAGCTATCTATTACTGAAATGCTTTGGGTAGGCCTATATGTATTTTGTTTTGTTTTTTTCTTCGTTTTCTTCTGTGAAATGATATTTATTTAAA
Source organism: Aphrophora alni (assembly GCA_963513935.1). Lineage (NCBI taxonomy): Eukaryota > Metazoa > Arthropoda > Insecta > Hemiptera > Aphrophoridae > Aphrophora > Aphrophora alni. Next base: position 75,748,527 of record OY740773.1, read on the forward strand.
ACATGTCAAAGCCTCAGGAGCTCACACATAGTGAGTGTGTGTATGATGGACGCGAGGACTTAGTTGGATCTATACCATTCTTCATGTAGTCTTAGATTAGATCCCTTTCTTTCATCTTTCCAATCAGGTCCCTCTATACCAACTATTGTTCTCTTTCAACCCTGACACTATTAGAGTATTTGAGGGTTAAGGGTCTTTATTTTATGTTTGTTTCTTTCTTTTTTTAAAAGGCGAGAGAACAATATATTTTTCACTTTTTTTTTAAAAAAAGGGGGGGAAATTATACTAGTCAAGCAGCAGTAATACGATGAAGTTTGGGAAGGCCAGTATACTTGATTGTATTATTATACAGCGTTCTACTCCCCTATGTGAGAAAATAGCCTACACGGATAAGTTTTGTATAGAACAAAAAATTACATTTCAAACCTAATGGGTTTATCGGTTTAGAATAATTTATTTCTCTCTTACTTTTAGAAGACATTGTTATCTGAATGTCTAAAAAAGATTGACAGGAAGTAAAGAATGCCATGCATGTGGGAAAGCTTTAATGGGTGTAGCTTCCCAGCTTTACATGTTGAAAAGCTTGGGTTGAACATTTTATTGACTGCTCAATTCAACCACACCCTGTTACAAATGCTAATAATACTACTCCAACCTAATTACAGGTTTTGTACTCATGTTTGTTTTTGCATTTCATCCTATCATTAGGATTGTATAATTATTTGCACTCATGTTTTACTAATTGTTTGTGATAGATCTATTTTAACAATTTTTGTTCTTAGAAAAATGAGACTACAGTGATATTCTTCATATTGGCCAAATACCTATTTCTATGACCCCTATGCTCTGTAGACGCCTAAGTCATCTGTAGTTCAAATTTTTGTATGCAAGTCTTGATACAGTATATACTGTAGTTTAAGAAATATATGTAGTCTATTGCCATTTTTTGTTTCTATTCCCTATTTTATTATTTTTTTAATCTACAAATTCTGACTGTTTTCAAATTTGGCTATAACATAATAATAATAAACAAATTCCATGTACATGTTTTAAAATGGCAAATAAAAAAACATACAAATTACATTTAGTTATTTCACCACCTGAACTAAAAATAGTAGAACTAAAGAGAAACAATAATGACAATGAGAATATTTGTTCCTTAGTCAAGGGTATATTATCATTATAAACAAAAATATTCATATTCTGAGTTTTATAGGCACCTACAGAAGACTCGGTGACTAACTTTTTTTCAAATTATTTGTTGGCTTCAAAAATTGTGCTTCATAGTAGGCCTATACAACTCGACCATTGAAGTAAGAGATTAATAAACAGTTCATAAAATCAGTTTTGTCATTTAGGCTGTCGAGATGATTCATCTGGACATTTTTTTATATAGGTTTAATCTTATATAGGTCTGAAATAAAAGTGTTTCACTTTATTTTAAATAACTTCAAACATTGAAATGTTAAAACACAAACTTTGCACATGTCAAATCTAAATTTAACTAAAAACAATAATTTTGGATACTTTCCTTTAATCTCGACCCTTTTTGAATTGCTTTTTTAAGTCTGGTTGAGTCACTATATATATACAGGTGTGGTGAAAAGTCCCGGAACGGGTTAATATTTTTTTAACCGTTACAGATGGAACTATATAATTTGGTACACTGTTACTGGGCATAAAACACTATTTTACCACAATTTCAATGAGCCGCTACCAATTCGGGGGACGGCCCTCAAGAAGTCAGAAGAAAATCTTAAATGAGAGCGTAGGTTGAGTTGTACATCAAATTAAAGGTCTAATTTAGTAGAATACAATGCCGCAAATCCGACTTCAAAAGGTTCACCCTAAACAAAATTGCGGCGTTTTAAAGTTTATGAAAGTTACTATATGGCGTTGAGTGTTAAAGATAGCTGGACAATGTTTACTCGGTACAGGTTTCAAAACAAACTCCCAGAAATCAGTGTTGGAGGTATAAAGCTATCTTTTAGAGTTCAACTTGACCCTTAACCTCCAATGGGGGACGGCCCACAAGGAGTCGGAAGAAAATCTTAAATAAGAGCATAGGTTGAGTTGTACATCAAATTAAAGGCCTTTATTAGCAGAGTACAATGACACAAATCCGACTTCAAACGGACAATAGAGCTGGAAATTTCTGGGCGTTTGTTTTGAAACCTGTACCGAGTAAACATTTTCCATCTATCTTTAACACTCAACGCCATAGTAACTTTCATAAACTTTAAAACGCCGCTATTTTGTTTAGGGTGAACCTTTTGAAGTCGGATTTGCGGCATTGTATTCTACTAAATTAGACCTTTAATTTGATGTGCAACTCAACCTAGGCCTATGCTCTCATTTAAGATTTTCTTCTGACTCCTTGTGGGCCCCCCCCCCCCCGAAGTGGTAGCGGCTCATTGAAATTGTGGTAAAATAGTGTTTTATTCCCAGTAACAGTGTACCAAGTTATATATTTCCATCTGTAACGGTTAAAAAATTATTAACCCGTTCCGGAACTTTTCACCACCCCTGTATAGTCCAGACGTTATTCTATATGTTAAAGAATGTCTGTTTTATTAGGTCTGGGTAGGTTATTTTGTCAAAGGGGGTCGAGATAAAGGGAAAGTACCTAATTTTGTAAATGTTTTAATTAAAAAAATAAAATAAATAAAATATAATACATTTCTGCCCAGTTTATTTGGGGTATGGGCCTAGTAAATAATTTAATTCATCTAATTACCAGGGAAGTTTTCCAATCAATTCCATATTTGTTAGAATAGACTAATCAATATAACAAAGATATCTATCAAGTATTTTTTATCTGACTGCTAATTCTGCAGACAAAAACTAGCAAAAGTTCATTTTTAACATTCCAAAAACAATAATAAACTAAATTTCATAAAAATTGATAAGTTGAAATTAACGTCCACAATTTGAAATTTCGGTTTTAACTGAACTTGTGCTTAGTACCCCAAACCATGAAAAAGTTTCATATAATTTTCAGTGTAGTTAAAATAATAAAAAATAAATTTTACAATTGCCATTTTTAAATAGTAGTAATGAAAATTAAAAATTACCTATGTTTTTACCATTACAAACGCTTAGGCCTATATACTTAATATTTCCTACTACAATTAATTTTTAATAATATAATAAAACTCCAACTGGCAATATATAACTCTCAATTACGTTTTTGTAAAAGTTGCTGATTTAAAATGTCAATATTCAACTACAACGAAATAAAATTCAAAACTTGTACTTAATACAGTAGGCCTACTGCACAACTAAATTACATAAGAAAGATAATATTGAAAATTGAGTGAACTTATATATTTAGTCTTTAGAGAGTAACCTAAACCTAAACACTAAACCTGTGAGTTTTACACAATAACAAAATGAAGAGAAAAAAACAGTTTTGTCCTAATTAACCAAAACAGTTTTGTCCAAATTAACCCATTTTAGGTCCAAATTAAAAACTGAACATTTTATTAGGATTCACAGTATACTTTGTTAGGAATTGATTAGCATATTAACGAAAAACACAGTAAAATCAGTCTGCCATTTTGGCAGTAAGAACGATTGTTCTTAAAAGTTTAGACATCAATTATTTTTGTACCAAAAAGATTTTAGAAAGGCTCAGGATAGTCCAGTTGTTTAAAAAAAATAATCACAAACTCGCAAAAATGATTTCAAAACAAACAACAAATTAAAATATTTGCTTTTAAAAGCAAATTTCCTTATTAGCTCATCTAAGTTACTCATCTTTCTTTTGATCATTATAAATAACAATATGCATTATTATTTTAATATACATAATTTTTTGTATATTATATAGGATCAATGAGTAGCGCTTTGTTCAATTATGTATGTATAGTCAGTTATCAACAATAGTGAGAAACAGAACTGTCTTGAATAAACCTTTTCAAAGTGACTCATTCATTGCATAACAAAACATAATACCTATGGAGCCTTTGTTTTAAACTAATGATTGCCATTTGCATATGACAACCAGTCTAATATGTTGTTATTGAGCTATGTAGACCCACAATTATTGTATTATTTCTAATTAGGCCTAATTGTTTATTGATTATTAGATATGGTTGTTTCATAAAAACAAGTTTAAAATATTTCTTTTGAAATCCAAGGAAACTAAAATCGAGGATTTTGTTATAACTTTAGTAAATTGAAATCTTATATACGTTACCTCAATCTTATATATTATGCTCTCAAAATTTCAATACAAACAAAGGTTCCTCCCCCCATTATATCTCAAAAGCAAAGTAAATTGCAGTGAAGCTGATTTGGAAGGCATTTTAAGAGAGCGCAGAATTTCTATAAATGATGCTGCCTATTTCAGCAGTAACATGGATATTTTATCTGATGAAAAATATTTGTGCCATTCAGCTTCACAATTCTAACAATTTCTTACAATTCTAATAAAGCTAATTGAATCTGATGTGATAGGCTAGTAAAGAAATATTATATTTATCACTCAGAGATTTTCTCAGTTGAATTTCTTAAACTTCTATTAAAGTTGAGATGGTGGCTATTTAAAATTGTTTTGCAACTCCTCCTTGTTCAAACTGAGAGGTATGTGGTGAAATATTATTTGCAATTTTTTTGATAAGTAGCATTGCATATAAACAATACACTACATAATAGGCCTACTGTATTTGTATAATATTATATATTATATGTTATTGTGACACTTATATATCCAACATGATTAGTTGATGATGTTTAAAAATTTAAGAAGTTATAATAGACTTAATTTCCAAAAATTATTTTTCCAAAAAGAAACTACCCTCAAATTTTTCTCAGATAATGCAAAAACAGAAAATGTTCTTAAAATTGAATATATTTTTGTTTCAAATAAATTTCTTTTTACAATAAATGGATGCTTCACCAACCATTTAACAAAGGATAATGTTTTATTTTTTTCAGTTTTATCCTTCACACCATTGTAAAAGAAAAAAAGAAATGATGACAATTTGATGCCTTAATTTTCTTATCATCAGGATATACCAAACTTGAAGAAAACCAGTTTATTTAAAAACTTAAAACTGTGTGATTATAACAGGTGGTTGTAACATTTAAATAAAACTTTGGTTAAATTTTTTATTCATCAAATCAATGTCACTAATCATACCTTAACTTAGTTTCCATTCATGAAAATGTAACTCGATAAAATTTGTATATCATTTATTGCTGTAATTTATTTAATAAATTGAAATTTATATATATTGATACAAATACTTATCAAATTATAATTTAATTTTCAAATAAGAATGAATATCAGTTATAATTGCCAGTATCTTTTGTAATCCTAGTGTAAGAAACTTTGCAAAATCGTAAGGGGAACCCCTTACAATTATTTTAGGCCAAAAAATGAGTTTTTGATTTTTTTTTGTTTCTATAGCTTAATAGAAGTAGAATTTAATTTGGAGTAGAGGAGTGCTATTAAAATTTCAAAATTTTTTATATTTTTCCATTTTTATCACATTTTAAATAAAAATGTCAACATTTAACAATACCAATTATATGTACTTCAAAAGATGAAGAATTGAAAGGAGAATAAACCCTGAAAAAATCACTTTGAAATGTCAAATGGTTTACGAGAAATTTCTTTTGATAGTTGCTCAGGACAGATAATTTAAATTCAACTAAATTATCCTGTAAAAAAAAAAGAAGAAGAAATTTTATGGAGTAACGACACAACTTTCATGTATTTGTATTTCCATTTCTCTCTTCAGCTACAATCAAAAAGGGATTTTTGGATAAAATATAATTTAGGTATCATTCTTCACAATTTTTTATTGTGACTAATTATTTAAATTATTTTTATTGCCTAAAGTTTTTGAAATTAATCAATTTGAGTGTTGTTAAAAAATGTGTAATAAAAATTACTTTCTCAAATAAAACTAAAATAACTTTTTCTGAAATAAAGTAGAATTATATTTATTAAGGATAAGGGACCGAGACGTGAATTTTTTTTTTTGAAATATTTTTTTTTCATAATATTAATCTTAATTATATTATCTTTACAGTGATACTGAGAACTTCGCATTTATTATTATTATATATTCCGTATGTGTTACATAGTATCCCAACATTCACTCCTAAAATAACGGTCTTAGTAGAACATAATTAGTAACAAAATTGTGTTCAGAGTATGGTGTGGTTGATATTAACAAAATCAGTTCAAAATAAAATAGTTGAAATTTACTAAGTTGTCATTATGACTTTTAAATTTTTGCTAAAATTACACGAAAACTAGTAATAAAATAATATTGTTGTTGTTTCTAATGGCCTCGAAACTGGTTCACACCATCTTCAATCTTGCCTCCAAATACCTTCCACTGTAGTTGTTTCTACGTTATTTTGATTTGTCAAGTTTTCTGCAAACCAAAGATGGTCCTTGTTCATCTTGATGATGGGATCTTGCTTATCACCCAAATATCTAAGCTGGAGATGTTGATCCTATTCAGGTTGCTGTGCCAAATGGACATGTCTAGTGATTAGGTGAAATGCCGCAACCAACTGATGCCATCTTAGATGTTTTTTATTTTGTCTGTAGAGGCCTGTAATATTTGCATAGGGTTTCCCTTTCAATGTTTGTTTAATGTTATTGTATATAAAAGAATATTTAGCATAAACAAATAAATTGGGAAAACAATGTGCTAAAAATTAGTAGGCTACATAGTTGTAAATTTTGAATTTATACAGGATGTAAATTGTGTAATTGTGTACACAATACACAGGATGAACTGTAACTGTGAACCAAAATTGCAAAATTATTACAATTAACATATGTTGACCATCTGAAAAGGTACAAAATGTATAACTTTCATTTAAATTTATCTAATTTATGGGATAACTGCATACACAATATGTAACTTTTTAGATGCTGCATTTACATAGCATAATTGTAACAAATTATGTTCCCGCTTTTCCAAGTTGTGGACAACATTTAAAAACAAAATTTTTAATAACTATTTGTTTCAAGTCACATCCATAAAAAATCAGAGGATGTCTATATGTTTACAGTCTTTACAGCACAAACATCGAAACCAATTATTTTCATACCATGTTCCTTGGAGTTGTGCACTTTAAAATAATGTCTAAAAACCCAGACACAATTTTTTTTTAATTAGAGGAAATCTACTTTACTACTAAAATAATTAAAACAAAAACCACAATTCCCCCCCCCGTTTTTTATATTAATAAAACTGTCACTAAATTTTATCGATTTTTCCATTTCTACTGAAAAATATACCTGTACCATAATTCTTGAATTACACTCTTATAGTGCACAACAAGACTTTAGAAAGAAGAGATTAGTAAAAACCGCATGAAAATTGTTGTTTAGGCAAATACTATTACAGTTTTACAATAAACATATTAACATCCATTGACTTTTTTAATGAAATTGTTGCTAGATAAGACTGGAGAAAATGATAATGTTTCTGTAGGTATAAAAAAATTTGCACCATAACCTTCCGAAAGATAGATGGTGTCCCAGAAGTTTGTCAAAAATATTAACAGGTGATTCCTGGACTTATAAATAAGTTGATTTAGCACCTAACACTAAAACACGCTCAACTTTAAATTTGCAATTAAACTTCTTTTTTTTAAATGCACATATTTTAGAAATTCCTTGGAGATAAAAATTCTAATTTGGTACACTTATGATAATTAATAGTAACTAATTTAATTTGGGTCTAATTTCAAGTTCATTTAGGAGTTCAAGAGGGACGTTTATTAGAGTTGGGAAGATAATTTTAAGTAATAACTTTTTGCCCATTGAAACAACAATAACAAATAAGTAAACAATAATAAAATTATCTTTTATTTAACAAAATGCACAAATTAGATCAGCCTACAACTCTTCTAATCGAAGCTTTTGTTTCAAAAGCGAATGTTTCAAAAAATAATACAAGTAACAGTTGCAAGGCATTTTAGTTGTTATACAGAATGCAAGACCAAAATATTTAGTATGTCCTCTTCTTATATACTTTTTGAAAACATTATCGGTGCCTAAAATTTGGAAAAAAATGTTGAAATTACAATTAAATATATTTTAAGCATCCCCTTCTCCACTCAAATACAAGCCAGTTGTTTTTGCAATACAAATTTAGGTTATCTTATTAAGCTTTAATTTAAATATGCTTATCTGTTATGGCAGGAAAAAACAGTCTACTTTATATTAATAATAAAAGATAAAAACTAATCTTTCAACAATTTGTATTATTGCTTAAGTATTTCTTTACTTTTCATCATAAATATCTACTTAAAATCATCTTATTTGTATATTCTTAAAATATAAAATTTATTGTGACTGAATTGTTTACTATTGATGTTACAAGCATAGGTCAAACTAAGAATTTACCTTGATATAAAATAAACTTTTGTTCTTTGCCCTAATTAGCAGAGTTAGGTGTTATATCCAAGCAGATGTATTTTGAAATCTAACCCAAATTGAGTGTTTTAAATAACCAATTCTGATATTAATATGTTTATTATAAAAACAATGGGTTTATGATTTATAGAGGGAAAGCAGTTAATATAGGTTATATAGTTACAATTTTAGCTTCTTTAGGATAATGTTTTCTACCCACTTGTTTTAAAATAAAACTCTTAGGCAAATTTAATGAAAACAATCAAAATTTGAGTAAAATTTAATCACTGGAACTAATTTTAAACATTTTAATTTTAACATTTTATGTTTAGCTAAACTTTGGTAGGCATTCACTCCTGTATGGTGAATTTTAGTGTTATCAAATTAGCTAAATCTTATGTTATTATTTTATCTTATTTTATTTTCTTAATATTATTTAAACTCATTTTAAACCCAGTAATCATTATACTATTTCACATGGTAGTCAAAATGTGTTGACTGTGTAGCCTAATTCAAATGGTAATTTCAGCACTACTAATCAAATGAAAAAGTAGGGGTGCACGAACTTATGTTCTGGGGAACGTTACCTGTTTATTCATTTAATTTTGTTATTGTTTATGGTATTTTTATTTTCGGTCATATTTTTAGCTTGATAAGGTTTAGACTCGCAGCCTCGCTGGATTAAATACAGCCATCTTAAACACATGAACGAAGTGTAGATCATTTTATGTTCTCCTTTTTTTGGGGCACTGTATAATCTTTATTGCTAGTAGGCATTGGTGGATTTAAAACAAACTTGTCACTTATTAAAGTTATAATTTTACTCAAATTGTGTTTAAACTAAAGGTTAATAATAATATATACTAATTCGACAAAACGGCAAGTTCAAGGAACGATTTGAGATCATGAAAAGATTTGAAAACTTATGATCTGTAATGTTTTTTCTGACATTTAACATCTTTTGTATTAAAAAACCCTATACAATGTTTTTGAGAGTTTGGGTGAAGTGACTAGGATAAATCTTATATTAGCAACTGAAACTGCCTAGAAATAAAGTAAGAAGCCAGGATTAGAAAACTAGACTTAAGAAGGAAAAACTAAAATTATGTACATCATTGTATTAGAAACCTCGTGTTTAACTGAACAACAAGTGAAAATAACGGTACTGAAAAGTAAACGTTGTTTTCTTAAGAATTTACTATTAAAGAGGAATGACATCATAGGTTAAAACCTAGCAGTCCGATGGTAAATAGTTAATGGTTAATTCAAAATACTAAGACTGAATGCAAATGACACATACAGCCATTTACAATTTATCTTTTGTAGAAATACAAATTTTAAAATGTTAGTATCACATAATAATATTTACATTTGAATAAAAGGAAAAATACTACTTTAAGCTCAAGTAGTTGAAAAGACCCAACCATCATATAATTAATTAGATGTTTTCTATAATGTTATAAATTGAAGTGTTTTTCAAAATTTTGCTGTTACCTACATGTGTTTAAAATTAAAACTAAGATTGCAGAAGTAATTTCGTAAGTACTTGAACGATTATCAAACATTGCAACATAAACGCTTCAATCGCTCCCCTCTTATATCCTTGTGATAGTGCATACTCTTGAAGAATTCTCATCAACCTTTGTTCTTGTAATTAATTTTGGTTTTGAATTAAACAGGAAAAAAAAATCCTTGGCCTCTATATAGTGAATTATTTTTATTTTTAATTAATCGGAAGCACAACATTCTTATTGTTTCATAAATTTTAATATAAGAGAAAGTTTGTCATTAGGGGAGGGGAATATTAAATCAAAATAATAATTTTTTAAAAACCTAAAAACACCTCTTTATATGGTTTATATAATTAAACTATGAAAGCATTAATTAAATTATTTACATATATCTCCATTATCATTGGTACAAATTAGTTTAAAAAAAGTTTTTCAACTAATTTCAAAATGAGCATAGATTAAAAAAAAAAGTTGTATGAAAAAATTACAAAACCATTGAAAATTATTTTTACATTCCAGAAATATTGTATGGTACCTGTCTATGTAATTAAGGGAAGTATAAAATAATTTAAAACACTTTATAAGCTTTCTTGATTTTGGCCTCAAAAGATTCATTTAGAATGTGTTAAAAAGTTAAAAGATTTTGAATTAAATAAATATATTTATCCTCTAAATAATTTCGAGTTCACTGCCTTTTGGCAAGGGAGAAAGCTAATTTCCCGTTATATACTAAATAATATACACAAATATCAGTTTTAATTAACAAAATTTTAATGCATTCATTTGCCATTCCTTGTTAATTTTGTTTTGAAAATGTACAATTTATTTTTGTCCGTCTACATTTTTGTTGCAGGAATAACAGTCTTGGGTATAGATCCCCCTCTTTTCATCTTTCGTATCAGGTCTCTCTTGAACAACTCTTGTTTTTTTCTGATGCTGACACTATTAGAATATTCGAGGGCTAGAGGTCTTATAGTTATAGTTTAGTTATTGTAGCTCATGTATCACTGAAGATGGCGACTTTGTCGTTGAAATGCGTTTGATTAAGTAAACGTAAATTTGATGAGATCTTGTTTTCGACTTTTATTCTATCTAATATTATCTCACAAGTCAAGCTCAATATTTATTTATATCTTGATTTTAAACCCTTTTAATCTTCTTTATTTTATATAAGGTGATAATGTCCGAGAGGTTTTGCCTTTAAAAAACCTGAAAAAAAGATAGATATAGCTTAAAATATACACAAATTTATAAAGAATGTTATATAGTAAGTAATACAAAATCATCGTAAGAATTTACAATCAAAGCTCAGGATTTATTGTTTTGATAAATCAAAATTTGTGAGTATCTGCAAAAAGGAAAATCTCAAAATGATGCCTTCTCAGTTTTATCAATTTTGATCTTTCAATTTAATTTCAATCAGCCCTATAAATTTTGAGCCCGACATTTAATGGAAAATTTCAAAAACCAAAATTTCTTAAAATTAGCTGTATTAATTTCAATCAAATTTGTGTCTAATGTACTAAACTACAACTGAAGGAAAATTTGTAGCTGAAAGTGATTGGTAAGATATTAAATATAATCAAAGTTATTGAATGTATAAAATATATAAAACAATATTTAATAGATTATATTTACAATATATTTTGTACTAATCTGCATAGTGTATACTATATAATTATATGATAAAGTTGGTTAACTTTTTATTTAAATTTGTTGACTAACTTTTAATGGAATCAAATAAAAATTAAGTTTTTAATAAAACTTTAAACAAATACAATTATAGTAGAATCTAAAAGAAAAAAAGAAATATATGTAGCATCAATTAGTAATGCTTTATTAGACAAATATAGGACCATAAGGTCCTTGATTTCACTTAAAACCAAGAGAGAGAAAGAGAGAGAGGGGGGGAGGGAGGGAGAGAGAGAGAGAGAGAGTGAGGCTTGAATCATGTCTTCCTCTTTTACTCGCTTGCATTCAAGTAATTGATAGGCTTAGCAGATACTGGTTTACTTTACTTGACTTTCTAATTTCATGGTTATTATACCAGATGGGTTAGTTTCAGATCTAGGTGAAGACATCATGTTTTATACCTTAAATGAAATCCAGGCTACAAGAACTGTTTTAAACTGCATGCAAAATAAACACTGGGTTGTTTTATAGCTCTATAAATATATGCATACATGTATTACGATCTGAAACCATGACCAGATCCTGTTTAAACGGGTTATGAGATATTTATGCAGTTATATGGATGAGATAACAATTAAATATTGCCTAAATAATTTCTTTTTAATACTGGGGATTAATAACTTTAAGGAAATTTCTGAGGTATTTTCATTTTAAGTTTTGTTGTAGGAGTATCTCTCATTAGAAATACAAAATTTTGAACGATTTTGATTAAATTTGGTTCAAGTATTGACTAAACCCAAACAAAAAATAATGGTCATCATCTCTCCAAAAATGAATTTTAGCACAAACTAAGGAAGCTTAGGTTCTATTTTAGTATATTTTATAAATTATTTCCCAAGAAATTGATAAAGCAGGGATCCTTTTATTTACCAAGTTATCTCTCTTATAAGAAAAATACAGTATAGAAAAAAATATACAGATTAAAATAGGCCCTAATTGGTTTTGTAGGTGGGTGAATGAGAAATTAGTGCATTTGATATATTTTATGTAAACATTTACGAGATAATAGGACTTTCCAAATTTGACTGTCATTGATTTTTGGATTTAGATTTAAAAAAATAATTAACCACCACTTGACAAAGTTCCATTACAGATTTTCTCTCTGATCTTTTTATTTTTAGATAACTTCTGAAAAATTTTAATTTTGAGTAGCACTGAGTCCAAAAATTGTGGTTTACTAATCCGAACCAGTAAACTGTAACCCACAATTTAGTGCTTGCAATCAATATTTAACAATTTTTTTATTGAACATCTCTTATACATTATCATCATTAAAGTCTTCACATTCCATAATGTATAATATTTGCAAAGGGAATAGAAAATTGACATTTTAAAAATAGATTAATATATCTTGATAACTTAACTGTTGAAAAGGATTCAATTTGAAACAGTTTTACCTTTTCTTTGTACCTATTTTTGGTTTATTTAAAAAAGTCAATAAACTCTTTTCATAGATGCAAATATCTGTTTAAATTCAGCCACTATAAGGGGGGGGGGGGAAATGTTATTAAAAAAAACAACTTTACATATGATAATTCATATGTTATAAAAGGACTAAATAATATTATAATTACTAGTAAATCTCTACTAGTACTATTTTGTACTCAGATTAGAATATAAATATAGTAGCAAATAAATACCCTGCTTTTTACTATAAACACATTGTGTTTAAATTAAATCTTTCTTCGGTTCTTAATTATTTATCATTTGGGCAAAAAACAGACTTAAAAAATATCAGACTAAAGTGTCGACTTCCTTGAGATATACTGGCATAAGGTTATTTTGTTTTGAGTAATAAAATTGTATCCTTTCATTTTGTTCTTAACACTTTAATGAACTATATGTTAAACTTTAATTAGACTTCAAAAGGATTGACGTAATATGGCTCTTTCATTTTAGGTTAACATATATATTATTTTCTTTTACTATCAGTTATCTGAAAGCAAATAGATGCTGATGGGTTAAAACAAATATATATTGTTTTCAAAAAGACATTCCCCTGCGAATGTATGTTATAATACGTTTCATTATTATAAGGATGCAACATTGAAATGTTTGAAGCAGTTTGCAAACAGCTTTGTTTCACTGATACAAACACCTTTGTTTAGCCTACTATCTTAAAATGCATACAACTGTTCTATTGTTTCTAAACTGTAGTAGGCCATACCTTGAATCAGCTAAGATTTAAATTATGCTTTGTTTCCACAGGCCTACACATATTATTATAGTTTCAATGTATCGTTTCTTTTCACTTCATTTGTCACTTTATTATAAAATATAAAGAACGTTGTGCAATAGTTAAATATTTTCAACATTGGCATTTTTATTTAGCCTATTCATCCCTTTGGTTAATCCTTGACTGTTCTTATAAAATGTTTGATCAGGTGTATGTTTTTCATTGAACAACTACATCAAACTAATGGACAGAATTGAACAAAATAGTATATTTAACTATGGGGGTACTTACTATGAAACAAATGTTCATTTTCTTAATCAGCTTTAACAATGTTGATAAAATTTTTCACAAATTACACCTCTAACGCAAAACAAAAGTGTTGATAATGTTTTCTTTTTTAAAGTAATTATGTGTTCAATAGTTTTTCATAGTGAATGTTTTATATAATATTTTTGAACAATAATTTTGTTTCTTTCATATTTTACAAATATAACACAATTTAAAAAAAAATTAAAAAAAAAAAATTAATAATCCATTGTCTTTAACCTAAAAAATAAGGAAAATTAAGTATCTTTATGGCAAACAGTCAGTTTTGAGATTACAATTGTTGTGGTAATTAATAGATTAACAGTCATAAGTTCTCAATTAAGTACATAACATTTTTAACCAAGCTAATAAATGCATTTAAATATAATTCTTGGTTTTGTCTATACATTTTTTTTTCTCTGAGAGAGTATCCACTTGGATTGATGCTGTGTGTGTGAATGTCTAGTTTTGGGTTAGATCCCTCTAATTCAAATTTCCCATCAGGTCTTTCTTAACCATCTCCTCTTTCTTACTCAATGCTATTTGAATATTCGAGGGGTAAGTGGTCGTTATTTGATGTTGCGTTAATTTCTACTGAGTACATTTTATATTAAAATAAAAATAATATTTAACAATATAACAAATAATTTTGTATCATCTCACAAGTCAACCTCAATATTTATTAATAAATTTTAATTATAGTCTACTGATATTTAAGCCTGTCTGACTATGTAGAGGTCATTTGGTATATAGTGGCGCTTGACCTTCATCGGGCAAACAGGTTCCCGTCACTTTTTAGTGGTGGTGGAAGGGAGTGAGTTAGTGTTCCGCCGTCCTTTCGTCAGTGCGTTTCGAGACAGTGTATTACGAACAACCTCCCTACTCCAAGCCAGAACTCCCTCCCTCCAAGCGCCACCACATAACAAATGAGCTATACGCATTGTATGACTGTCAACGGTTGTCGATGTCATAAAGGTTTCTTTTCTCTCATTATATCGTATCTTATAGCAGCCTCAAAGATTCGTGGCAGCTGAGAGCTTAGTACGGTTGGTCGAGCATTACCACCCCAATTATCCCTGCCCGACCACTCCGAGTTCTAATTAATAGTCACCAACTGGCCTATAGGTACAGCCAGAACAATATTTTACAATTCGAAGTATATAGTCATACAAATATTATTTTCGTAATCTGCATCATATCACAAGAAAATCAAGCCCATGAACCACTTAATTACAATAATATTAAGTATTCAGATTACTTTTAAATGTAAAGATGGTTAAACAAAATTAAAAGCTATATTTTTACAAGTTTGTTAGTAAACGTTTTTAAATCAGTTAACATCTTTGGTAAGAAGTAGTTAGTTGTCCCTGCTGATGTGACATAGGCATAAAATGTGTTTACGACACAATTTGTGTCATGAACACATCTTATTACACACTATATTTATTTATACGCAAACACATTTATATTATTTATAATAATGTACAAACATCTATAATACGAATAACTTATTTGTTTTTGGCTAATATAATTAAATACATATACGCCTTAAATTTATTAGTTAAATCCCCATAACCATAAACATGTATTTAGGTGAACTTTATGCATTTACCTTTCATTCCATTACTGACAAACCTGTAAAAATATAGCTTTTATTTTTTTGTTTAACCATCTTCACATTTAAAAGTAATCTGACACTTAATATTATCGTAGCTAAGTGGTTCTTGGGCTTGATTTTCTTGTGATATGATGCAGATTACAAAAATAATATTTGTATGACTATATACTTCGAATTGTAAAAAGTTGTTCTGGCTGTACCTATAGGTCAGTTGGTGACTATTAACTAGAACTCGGAGGGGTCGGGCGAGGGCTAATTGGGGTGGTGATGCTCGACCAACCTTACTAAGCTCTCAGCAGCCACGAATCTTTGAGGCTGCTATAGTATAGTTAGCCACCTAAATTGCTTATCATGTTATTCTGGAAAGGTATGGCAAATCTGTTGCTACATTTACAATAGGCCTATAGGGTGATTTCAGTGTCACAGGGTCGCCATGTGTTTTATTACTATCTCATACATCCTTGGTGATGTATTGGATCACTCCCGATACTATTTTGTCAATCTGGTCAAGGTTGCGTAGCTCGTCATGATTAGCAAGCATGATTAATATGCATTTTTTAAAGATATTTTCAAAGTTTACTATTATTTCCATCTTAAGATAAATTGTTTACGTCAAATGCTTCCAATATCAACATTGTGTCGTGCGCGTCACAGAAGAGTGTATGACAATAATTATTTGATTTGATAATTTGATAGAATAGAACTTGTCCTATTTTGAATAAGCACATTGATGGATTTGAAGGTGTTCTAATGTCTACGACGACAATATTAAAGCTACAGTAAACATTAGGATAATTTATTAGCAATAAAAAAAAAAAGTTTTGTCTACAGTTGTTGATAAAGTGTCATTTTGTTCATTTAAATTAGTTTACAAAACAGCTGATTTCTTAACAGTTTCACTTTGCCCACTACTTTGCACACTACTTTGCTCACTCCGAATGGCAACCGAACAAAACGAAATTTAGGTTAAGTTTATTTGAATTGATTTATAGTCCCTTATGTAGGTTAGATTAATTCTTACATGTAAAATAACATAAATAAACAACAAAACAACGTTTTAAAGTTGAAAAAGGAAGTAATTATTCATGAAGATGATTGACAGTGTATGTACACGGAGAGTATTTTTCGTTTGCCGAGTTTTGAATTTGGCAATCTCGTTTCCTCAACAATACACCTAAGTTATTTGTAATATTCATAATAAATAACCTCAGTTTTGACTTGAGAACTTCTACTCAGTGTTGATGTGTTGTTTAGCACTACTGCTATATTTTGTGTAGTTAGTTTTAAAATATGGACAGTTCAGAGGATGAAAACCTGTCAAATACCCCGCCTAAATTAGCGGAAAAAGCTAACAACGTTGTACTAAATCTCCTTGTCAAATCAAGGAAAAAGTACGACCGCCAGTATGAACTGTTTTCATCACAAAATAACAACTTTAGACAAAGTATAATGTGCAATTCGTGAGCAAAGTGTCTTTTTTAAACTCGATAAAATTGACGCACTCGGCAAGCCTCGTGCGTCAACATTTTTCTCTCGTTTAAAAAAGTGCCACTTTGCTCACTAGTTGCACAAATAACTATAGTATATTTTCGAATTTTTATTTTGTTTTCTGCAATTGGCATCTTTAATTTATTAACAGTAATATATAATAATAAGTTTAATAATACATATATTTTATAGAATAAGTAATACTAGCCTATAACGTAATTTGTATTAAGTAAACAATTTAGGCTATACCGTATTTAATTAGATATTATTAAAATTAGGATTTTGACTTGACGTCATGTTTTGGATGTTTGATTTGACAGTATGTGTCCGGTAATACTTTCAAATCTATAAAATGATTTGACGTACATTTTAACTGCACGATATTTGATCGTGTGTCTTGGGCAAAACCTGTGAAAGGAATCACGAAGTCATGCTTCCTGTAGGGATTTATAAATAAATGATTGATCTTTGTATATGTACATGCAACGACAGCTGATTAAGTCTCCTCATGAGCTTTACATGAAAAATTTCATTGGTTGCAGATCGGGACCCTTTAAGAATTTTCCATGTTTAATATTTTACTCTTCTTACCTTTAAAGGGGAAAAAAATCTTCGGAAAGACACACCTCTTTTAAAAATATTATACTATAGATATTTTTTTTTTGTCTTGATTTTATCTGTTATAGGCAGGCGTACATTCTGTTATAGCTCAGAAATTGTTAATATTAAAAATAATTCTGTTCATAGTCCTTTTTTTAAAATCGTTAGATTATCGTGTCTGTGACGATGTCAACAATATGTTTTGTCTATACTGTATATATCCGGTTTCAAAATGGCGGATTTAAGGGTTTTGAGTTATTAAGCTTAGAAAACTTAGTATGGTCGCCATTTTGAAACGGGAAGTGATAATTATTATTTGAGAGAGAGAGAGAGAGAGAGAGAGAGAGAGAGAGAGAGAGAGAGAGAGAGAGAGAGAGAGAGAGAGAGAGAGAGAGAGAGAGAGAGACTCCATAGCCCTCGAATACTGTTTTCCCATGGGAATCAATTTTGTTTCCCAATTTTGTTTCAATTCTAAATATCGTTTTAATGAAATTCGTAAAATATGTTGAAAAATTGAATTTTCTATTTTTCAACAGCATAAAAAGTTAACTCGGAAAACCAGACCAATTTTTAAAAAATTTTAAAATAGTTTCAATTAGCATTTAAATTATGTAGGCCTACCAACACGGCCAAAATATGTCTTGTTACTGAAAATATTTAAAAAATGCTGAGAATATAATCAAAAAATCTGGAATTACTTTGTTTTTAAGCAGCAAAAACCTATTTCAATAGTAAAATATGACGAAAATTACGACTTTCTTATTACTCTTGCAGACAATAACCTGACCAGATAACGTACCTAGATTGTAAAGAAGATCGGATCAGCGGTTTTAGAATAATTATAAACAACAAAGAACCGTTGCATTTTATATTTTGTAGATTTTTTTTAAAGGGATATTTTTGTTTCAAAATTGGACAGCAGTAGGAACATTTTAATCTTTAATTTTAATAATTTCCACACCGTGAGGGTTGTGTAATAGTATATTTTACAACTAGTGGGAAAAGTGTGATTTTTCCTGGTGAGCATCAGGAAAGCATCAGAAAAGAACATTTCCCCACAGTTTTGAACACTATTTTTCACGATACTACAGCATAAAATATGATTTTTACAAATTGAAATAGTATAAATTTCATAACAAGAATGGAAAGTGGGGTTTTGCATGTTCGAGACCATATGTTTGAAGTGCGAGATTTATCGAGCACTTCAAATATGGTCGAAAATATGCAAAACAATTTCGCTCGTGTTTTGAACGATACTTTTCACTACACTACGGAATAAAAACGAGACATCGTTAAAAAAAAAATTAAACTGATCTTGGTAGTTTACTAGAACACACTAGAGGTTTTTTAAATCATATTTTAGACCTATATGTTAAAGGATATTTTACAGTTGATTATTTTTCTATGTAAAATTTAATTCAGGTGGACTTATTGTAGAGGACATAATTGGTTTGCTATTATGCATTAAATTAATTTTTTTTTATTTAATATTGGTAATTTACTAGAATACACAAGAGCTTTTCTTTATCATATTATATTTATTATCCGTTGAAAGATATTTTACGAGACATCGGTAAAAAAAAAAAATTAAACGGATCTTGGTAGTTTACTAAAACACACAAGAGGTTTTTTAAATCATATTTTAGGCCTATACGTTAAAAAGGATATTTTACGAGATTTCAACATCATCTGCTAGTGCAGAAAATAATATTTTCACTACACTACTATGAGTTCAGCTGTTTTCGTAATGTGTTTACAACCTGAGAAACATCATATTTTCAACAGCTGTCTGATTTTCCACTCTAGAGTGGAAAATGTTATTTTCTGCACTAGCAGATGATGTTGAAAATAGCTGTGGGAAACTAAGATGCGTTGAAAAGCTCTTGTGTATTCTAGTAAATTACCAAGATTAAATAAACCTCTACAATAAGTCCACCTGAATTAAATTTTACATAGAAAAATAATCAGCTGTAAAATATCCTTTAACATATAGGTACGGTGACCATGCGTCCCGAAAAAATCGGGACAGTCCCGATTTATAGAGCTTTGTCCCGGCGTCCCGAAATATAATATATTTGTCCCGATTTTTGAAGATCTGAGGAAAAAGTAGTAATTTTTGTAAGAAGATATTTTGCACATTTGTTCAGCGCATAGATCACGCACACAAAAACCCGTTCTCTAGCCGGGTTTAGGCGCTACTACCCTCTCCCTCCACTACTACCCCCTCCCTCCACACAATCGTCTGCTACGGTCTCGTCTCTCGTCTCGTAAAAAAGATGGAGGGGGATAAAATATCTGCAACAGAAGCAGCAAATCAATATTTGATTTTGCGCAAAAACTTGATGGACAGAAAAGAATCTTCATTTTTACCAATGAAAGTTAAAGAGATTAAAAAAAAAACTGTGCTGCAGGACATAATAGTGTCTTGGAAGACATTAAGAGCACAGTGTGTTCTTTTTATGACCGTTGCATTACCTATTTGGACTTTTGGAAATCAAACGTTGACAGCTTGAGCCAGTTGTCTTGGATAGATTTAAAGAAAACTTTGAAATGGGAGGAGTTGGAGGAAAGCTATACCATTTTCCAAAAAAGCTCACCACCCATTTCTTCTGATGATTTGCTCAACGAGTTGAGCGTGCTGAACACTCAACTCTCCGAAAATGTCTTAACAGAATGGGCAACGCAGAAAAAGACAACAGAGTAAAGATGGTGGACTGTTTTTGAAAACTTGCGGAAAAATGAAATAAAAGTTCCAAACCTGAAGATGTTCTTGGAATTTGTGCTTTCTCTGCCAGGGACTAATGCTCCAGTAGAACGGGCCTTTTCGTTGATTAACAACTTTTGGACGTCAGAGAAGAGTCAAATGTCAATTGAATGCGTAAAGGCACTTTTAATCATTCAAATGAATTGTAATCTTTAATGCGTAGAAATGTATGATAAAGTAAGGAAGAACAAGACCTTGTTGAAAGCTTTGGCTTCTACAGAAAAATATGATTGGAACAAAAGCCAGCCTTCTTGTTACACCCTTAATTGCTTAATTACATGTAAATTTTTTTTCAAACAGTCTAATTTTCATAATTCTTTACCTGAGTTGTATAGGTACATTATATAAATATTTCAAAGTCTTGTGCAATAAAGTATAATAAATAATAATGTAAAATTGTGTTTTTGTTCGTTATTTTCCAAATTTACAAATATGTATAAAAAAATATATAGGTATTGTGCAACAGTAGGTTTGTCCCGATTTTGACTGGTAAAAATATGGTCACCGTGCATATAGGCCTAAAATATGATTTAAAAAACCTCTAGTGTGTTCTAGTAAACTACCAAGATCCGTTTAATTTTTTTTTTTAACGATGTCTCGTTTTTATTTCGTAGTGTAGTGAAAAGTATCGTTCAAAACACGAGCGAAATTGTTTTGCATATTCTCGACCATATTTGAAGTGCTCGATAAATCTCGCACTTCAAACATAATATGGTCTCGAACATGCAAAACCCCACTTTCCACTCTTGTTATGAAATATACTATTTCCACTCTAGAGTGGGAAAATCAGCTGTGGGAAACTCGGCTAAAGCCTCGCGCGTAAACTCGATGTGTCTCAGGTTGTAAACACATAACGAAAACAGCTGAATCATAGTAGTGTAGTGAAAAGTTTATTTACCGTACTTTTATTTACAACAAACAAAAAAATTATGTTTTTTCCAAAATCAAAATGTTACTTCATTGAATAACAAATAGGCTTAGGCCTATATGTGTTGTAAACGCAGCACAATGTTTTAAACAGATGGGCATTATTTCATTATTGTATTGTATTGTTATACTGATTTATAATCAGCTGATTTATCCTCATTAGTGCGGATATGGCGAACTTTACAAGGTAATATAGTACGTAATAGAAAAGTAACTGATATTCCAGTAGTATCGTGAAAAATACATTGTTCTATGTGTAAATATAATAATATATATCCGATCTTTCTTGACTAACTTTTGTTCTTTTCCGACCCTCATGTTATTTTATGTTCTTTTCTTCTTATTTTTTATAAGGCGATGATGACCAAGAGTTTTTTCGTTTTTTTTGTAATGTAAAAAATAAATTGCGGAAAATCATTGCACTAATTTTTATAATCTCCCACACTTATTGAAACACTTTTTTGTAAAAGCTTCCCTCTTTTTTTACAAACTGTGTTTGTATGTAAAAACATATTTTATAGTAAAAACTTCATTTGCTCAGCGTATCTCTGATTTTAAGTAGAAAATATTCCACAGCATAATTCGTATTTCATTGAAATCGAGTTGGGCTTCGTAGAATAATTAATTTTGAACTGTAATTTGCTTTTACAGTACTAGCAATTTGGACACTGGTTTAAATTATTACTCTTCTCATTATTCCCCAAATTTTGAATGAAATTGGTAGAGCCAATTTAAAAAAAATTGGTTAGGTTCTTAGAGGCAAATCGATATTATGACAACTACTGTTAAATGTTTAATTGTCGAGAATATGAGAAGAAAAACGCTATACAATAAACGTACATCCATTCTAAAATCCACTTTGCACCTCTAAACGAATTTTTGATCCATCACATAACTATATACGTACATTTTAGAAAGTAAAAATAAGAAGCCCCAAAGTAGATATTATTATTTTACAAATTTTCACATATTTTGCATTTGTTTAGGTTAGAATAACGAACCTACCTATATATTTATTGGCAGTAGCATACATTATTTAAAAATAAGCGGGTCATCTGCTTGCGTGTTAGTTCATAAAGTTTCCACATGACATCGCCTATGGTCTATTGAACCTTTGAACTCTGATTCGTATTTCCCAATTTATAACGGTTCCTACTTTAAAATTAAACACTTATTCGTGTTTGTATTTAATATAAGAGCAGTGTGTGTGGATGAGAAGTTCAGTAGAGCAGTCAACAGTAACAGATTTTCTACGTATTGTAAGTAGGCTAGTATTAACCTATTTTTGTACATCAACTTTTCTGTCTGTGTGTCAGTGCGCTGAATGAAAGAGAGCAGATATCTACGCGTGCGCATAGCTCTAAAAGTAAGAATTATCTCTACTAGTTGTATGATCCTTTCTCCAGTACTCAGGGACTGCTTTTAAAACGAATTCTTAAGGCCTCTACACACCGCACGTATTAATACTCCGCCGACGTCTTAGTAAGACGTCTTAGACGTATCTCACAATGATATCATATGGGGTAGTTCAGACCGAGTATTAATACGAAGCCGACGTCGGCGGAGTATTAATACGGAATGGGAAAATACCCCGGCTAGCTACGTGTCGCCGCCGTATCTCGACTCACGCATGCGCACTGAGCTATGTTCAGCAAGCAAACTTTAATAGCCTTTTTTCTGTCATTATTATTAAAACTATATTACATTAACATAATTTTGTTAAGGTTTTTTTTTCAGTCTTTCGTTATTACATTAACGATTCTGTAATAATAAAATATTTTGGTTTCATACATACAGCGTAATCCAATGTGTTTTATTAACTGTGACATTTATTATCAACAATAACAATTACAGTAATACTGAACTGTTACACTCATTCTTTTTTTAACAGTGTATTAACAAAACGCTCATGTCTCATGAAACAATTTTTGACCTAACAAATTTTATACGCGTATTTATACGACGATAAAAAATATTTTTAAATTTCGTTCACGATTAATATTTGGTGTGTACTACCTTTCAAATGACACCACAATTATAATTTGGGTTCAAAACAATGGGGAAAATGTGGGGTTATTCTTTAACATTGACCTAATGGAAGATCAGTTCAGCATGGCGGTCGTGGACAGCGTGATCTTAAAACTGAAAAACTTCCCTCAAGCAAATAGCAAGCTGCTCACTAGGAGGTATTGCTTTCCTGCAGTTGGTGTCTTCTTTCTTAATATCACTACTAATGAGCGACAAAACCTCATTAAACTCTTCTTTGTTTAGCCTATAACATGTTCGAAACTTTTCGTCATTACCCTCCAAGTCTGCCATTAGGTGGTGATATTCACCGAACTGTTCCCGCCTCTTGTTTATTCGATGGACCCATTCCGACCTTCCACCTACTGCATACAACAATACCAGCTCTTCATCACTATCACTTGAATCGGTTTCCATCCAGGGCATATCAAAACCAGGCTCACACCACGGCACTGAAACGCCATCATAAAATTTAACTGAACTCTTCATACAACGAGCTGTTTGCAGGTAGGTAGAGGGATAAATACGTCTTCCATGTAGCTTCTGTGTGAACGGGGCACGAAAGACGTCGCTGAGGTATTAATACGCCGAAGACGTATTAATACTCCGGCTACGTGCGGTGTGTAGAGGCCTTTACACTTAACACATGTTTACTGAATCACGTTTCGACTATACTCTTTGTTGATTGACACTCTTCACTTGCTTTTTTATTATTTTAAAATGTTTCTTCTTTAAAGGCCAATGTTAGCTATTCTTTACTGTATTCAACATTGTTGGAAACTTATTATATAACCTTAAAGGTCATCATCGCTTTATGAAAAAAAAAGATGATAAAATAAAAACGTTAAGTCTGTAATATAGTCAGAGTCGGAAAAGAACAAGAGTTGGTCAAGAAAGGGATCTAATCCAAGACTTAAGGAAGGTGTAAAAGTGTAGATCCAGCTAGGTCCCTCGGGATTGCCAAGTCCATACTCACAAAAATGATCCCCTGAGGGTCTCTCCACTCGCTTTGCACATGTTTGTGTCTTGACTCAAAGATTTATATATATGAAAAGCTTCCTCGAAAAATCCTCTATTGGCGTACATCGTAAATGTCTGGCTCACCTTTTCGCTTTAGTAACTAAAAATATCAATTGTCTTCGTTGTTTCTCCGAGTGCCACAAGACGGAATGTTTTGCTGATAAACGGTACATTGTTAATTATTGTTTTCTAATTTAGTAGCCTCCTTTGCAATCAAATTCCTCTGAAGTTTATCTAAAAATAAGGCTAATCTATATCCGCTGGCATTTGAAATATGGGTATCTTGTTTTTATCCTCTCGGTATTCCCTTTAAAATGATGTTTCAGTTAAGGGTTACCAAGTAAAATATTTAAGCTGCCCTTTAAAAACGCATTGCGAGCCCTGTTTGTCAAAAATGAACTCTTGGTTTTAATAGTTTCAATAGATCGTTTATTTGTGTTATTCCCTCATGCAAAATTGATGAGAAGGAGAGTAGGGACTTTGGAACATCTGATGTGGGATTTTGACGGACGGAGAAATGGTGACGAAGTTATTACATTGTTTTTCATCGTTTATTTGTGTTCAACTTGACACTATTAGTTTTTTCCTTGACTAGATGTTTCGCTTTAGGTGACGGCATCATCAGGTGTAATGTATTTTTAATATTAAAGTGTAAGAAGGCGGCAAGTTAAATTCTATATATTTATAACTTTGATTTATTTGGAAATTATTACGAAGTAAAAAGGTATCGTGATTGTGAAAATTACAATATTATTTTTTTTTGGATGATTCTCGTCAGTTTACGTTGTTAGATAATTTTGGGAAAGATGTCTATGGTAATTTTGTGCCGCATTATCTCAGAAAACGGATTGCCAAACTGACAACATTTTAAAGATTATAATTATGTTGACCAAATTATTTGGAGTTTTGGGGGATAAACGTGATTGCAATGTATTATTCAAGATCGGGTGGTGCGATTGATACAAAATTTTGTAGTTTGGTGTCTTACATCTAAAATTACTAAATTTCGATCAATTTATGGCCGATTTTGATAAAACTCTTATTATTTTTTAACTATTTATTACAATTTGCTAATTTGACATAATATACATTTTCAAAAATATTGTATTTACTCATATTTGACGTAAATCCTAGAGCAATTGTGATCCGAAAATAATCATTTTGTGCGACCTGTATTTCTTTTTTTTACATCACTCGTTCTTGAGATAATGCATGACATTTACTTTTCACCCTTCTCCTTTTTTTTACACCAACCCCTAATCGATTTGATCCAACACCTAATCATTCCGTCTAACATCCAACCTTGTATAAAACTTTGAAATGTTGAATTAATCACCAACCGTTATTAAGATATTGCACGACAAAATCACATACAGTCATCTCCGAAAATAGCCTATATATGTGACCTTTCGAGTTCAAATAGTCGATAATACAATAAAAAAATTGTCTCATAGTCACAATGTAATTTTATCTGTTACTAAATTTTCTCTCTCACTATGCAATTAAAAAGCAAACCTTTTCATTAACATGTATCACAGTTAGCGCTCTGTGTTATGCAAGAAGTAAATACATAATAATAGGTTATTATTTAATTAATTGTGGTATAAAACCAACGGAGTTTTAATTATTGAAAATACAATAGGAGAATCCGAAAGTAGTAGATATTATAAATTGAATGTGCCATGTTTGTCTTCAAATGAACCAGTCCATATATAACCGAATATTCTACCGGTAATATCATCTTAAGTAAATAATACAACATTCACAAATAATACGTAAGTTGTCCTAGTCGTAACTACTGGTGGGCATTAACGCTAACAACGGTGAACGTCAACACCAGATAACGTCGAGCGTTATTAACTGTTGAAAAAAACTGCTAACGTTAACCTGCCAGACAGAACAGAAGACCAAGCGTCTTTGTTCAGTGGGTACGTGTAAAATAGTAAAATAGTAGGCTACAGCAGAAACATACGTTGATTCGTTGATGAATAATTCGTTAATTGATTCGCTTTAGTTGCTCAACTAAACTAACAGACGACTGAGAGGCGTACTTGTAGCTGGGTGCGCCCGCATCTAGTGGGCCGCTGGCGCTAACAAACAACCACTGATGCGTCACCTGCAAGTACTAAGCAGTTGGTCAACGTTAGCAGTTAATGTACTTTTTCGTCAACTGCGTTGAGCGTTGTTGATGGTTAACATTGACGGTTAGCTGTTACCCGTTAACGGACACAGCACTAGACGTAACATGAGAGTCTGACAAACCCAAGTTAGCCTATATATAGTGAATGTTTCCAAAACTTCAGGATATTGTTCCTTGTGTTAACAGTTCCTTTGAACATATATCCTAAAACGCTTAATTTTTCGTCTTTTCGCCTTTTTTTTTTACCAAAAAATTTTTTGGAAGTAAATTAAATATCGACTCCAAATTTAGTTATATTATTATATATTATTATATATGTGATCTTTTACCAGTCTACCAAAAACCAGGACTTTGTTTTTAATGTTTTAAAAATGGCGGCAGTTTATAATTTTTAATGTCGAGTAGTACATCACAAAATGTACAAGAGACTTAACAAGTTTTCTTTTTTAATGACAAACAAAATGAGTTTTGTAATTTTTCAAAAACCTCGAGTCATTGTCGAAAACTGAAAACATAGTTTATTGGTAATTTTCTACAACACCCAAAATTAGCCTAAAACCAAACTATTTTTGAACTATGATGTGTTTAAATAGTAATCATAAAATCTATTGCTTAGGCGAGCCGCTATTTTGTATTTTTTATAGGAAAAATAATATTTGAAAAACGGTTTATTATAACGAAATGAAATGTGGCTTAGTAGTTTGTAACATAAATGTTTAAAATTAATCAACCTGATCTGTTTATTCATTTCAAAATGGCGTCCATTCTAAATTCAGTAGCACTAAGACTGCTGAACTCGCAAAAAGATTTAGAATACTTTTTTTAGAATTTGTAATTTCAAATGAAACCATTTTCGTTTCAAAAAGATCAGACGAATAGTGACGAATTCCGAATTCTTCATTCGATCTATTTGAAACAAAATGTTTAATGTTATTAAAAAACATAATAATTCTAAAATATTTTGGTTTTAGTCTAATTTTGGGTGTCGTAGACAATTACGAGTTATATTTTCAATTTTATTTTGACAATGGCTCTCTTATCCTTTAAGGTACTGAAAAATTACAAAACTTTTTGTTTGTCATTGAAAAATAACACTTTTTGGTCTCTAGTAGATTTTTTATAAAGTTGATGGTTTTTGATATATTCGACATTAAACATTTTAAACGGCCGCCATTTTGAAAACAAAAAAAATTCCTAGCTCTTCGGTACATCGATAAAAGGTCATATAAAAGTATTTATACCAAATGTGGGCTCCATATTTAATTTATTTCCAAAAATGTATTTTTTTTTTAAATTTTAATTAAATTTTTTATAAAAACACAAAATGGCGTACAAACGGAAAAATAAGCATTTAAGGACATGTTCCTAGGAACTTATTTTATAAATGGACAGGTTTCATCTGAGCTGTGACCAGCGCGAGGAGGGGAGGTAAAGTTTGTAGTTCGAGGCCGCATGGGGACTGAGGCATTGTAGGGGAAACGGTCAGCGCCGGCTACTGTCCCCGATCCAGCGGTCTTGCAGACGTCGTTGTTAGTACAAGCAATGACTACATAAATACTATAAGACACGACATAGGATAGGGAAATAGTCTACGCTTTACGGGTGCTGTTCGTCACAAGTTTGACACACAGCTATCAGAAACCGCTAGCAGCAGGTGCTTGACTGTACGCATCCCACTTGGTTGAGACTGTACAACTGTTGACACAGCATAGTCAGTGTTGTCAGTTCGTGCGCTGAGATAAGCGATTCTCGACCTTCCCTCGCATCTCTGGTCCCATATGTGGCATCAGTGCGCAACTGAAACATTGTTTGACCGTAGAGCCACCTAGCGCCAGTCACATCAACTTCTAGCAGAGCGACAGCTCCACACCCTAGCGGGTATTGGTCAACTCAAGAATAAGCGTAGAATATTTAACATGGCCATGTCGTGTCTTATAGTATTTATGTAGTCATTGGTACAAGTACCAACACCCGACACAGACTGAGACGGCCGCTTCCCCCACCACCTTACTGACGCCTAGACCCCTCTGCGCACCCAAACTCCACAGCTCAGATGAAACCGGTCCATTTATACTTATTTTGACCCAAGGAATCATATCCTGAAGTTTGGAACGTTATTTGGAAATACTCAGTAATGTATAAAAGTTAGTTTCATGAATTATTGAACAATAAATACAATTGGTTTTATATAAAAAAAAGTTCTAATATTTGTTTACAAACGCGACCGTTAATAAGTCATATATTAAAAAAAAATGAATGTTCTGTATTATGTTAAAAAAAACCGTAAAACACAGATCATATCACAATTATATATATAAAACTCCCAGCAATGTGTGAAGGTCAGGGGCTAAACTTTTGAGGAAACAAAATATTCACTCAGATAAAACTGTTAGGTTAGGCTCCTTTCACACTAAGCCTCTCTTTAGTTTAGTTGACTAGTGCTCAATTTCGATTCTACTTGATGTTTGTTATTTCTTGTGTCTGTATGTACGTGTAATTTTTCTGGTCATGTTTATATAGCTTGTAACTAGTTTAGTGTTTTGTTTACAGTTCGGACCAGTTTTAGCCCTGGTTCCTTTCTTATTTATTTATTCATTTCTAGCAACAAAATCGTAAACATTGCAGTGAACAACACAATACAACATGTAAACACAAGTACAAAATATAAATAAAATGTAGAATTAAAATTATTAATAATTTAAAATCAAACGTTTCATTTTTGTATATACTGTTAAACAGGTTATATCCTGTTTTTCTTATACTCTTTTCCATCTAGCACAGAATCTCAATATCACATTTCGCTATTTAGAATATTCGGTGGAGACTGTTAAGAAGAGAATGTGTGTGAATTTCTCAACCTTGGTCCATCAGCATAGAAATGCACAGTTTCCAGCAACTTCCAACAGTCTGTGTCTTCACTAGATCCTTCTGACATCTATATGTTAAAGATTCGAGCAACAAGTCAACATCCTGGCGAACTAAACCAGAAAACCTCTTCTGAATTATTTTCAGGTTTTGGATGCCCTGATGGGTGTGTAAACAGCATATTTCCAGAACCGTTCTTACCAATCATGTGTACAAGGTGACGTCGGCTCGCCCTGTGGGTAGAGTAAAATGTATGGGTGGTTGTGGTAGGCGGCTGTCTAGCCGGGGAAAGATTCTTGATGCGGTGAATGATGAGGTCGGGAGTTACCGGGTTTTAAAAGTGGAGGTAATATGGGGACCTAGGATCAAAGTGTGGGAGTCCGGGGACGGTGTAAGAATATGGGCGGGGTATGACTGGTAGTGGGATGAGAGGTCGCCACGACGGGCAGGGAGTGGGTGTTTGGTCCTTGAAAGGGCCTTGGAGTTGGGAGGTAGGTACGTGACTTTGGTCCTTAAAACGACCGTTAGCAGACTTGGTCGTCGTAGTAGTACAGGTCCTCCTCAAAGCTCTGCTGGCCCTTCTCGTTGGTCCGTCTCCCTGGCATGTAGCACAGGAGTCCGCCGGGTCACTACTACCCTATTAATATTTCCTTGTCGGGAGGCGGAAAGGCAGTAGCTCGCCGGGTTTCCCCTATTTTGCTATTTCCCTTACGGGAGGCGAGTGGGTCATGGTAGGTGGAGAAAATGATAATGCGCAGGTAGCTAGTATCCACGTCAATGTCTCCTCTGGGCTTCCTATTTCTGCTGGTATGTGTGAGTAGGCTAAAGCGAGTAGATCTCAGAAGAGAAGAGTATGTCTGTCCTAGTCTCTCAAGAGAGGCTAGGAAGAAGAGCTAATGAGTCGTCTCTGTGGAGAGAGAGCGAGACTGAAGTGTGTCGCTCTAGAGAGCTTGAAGAGCTGTGTGTCGTGGTTAGAAAAACGTCTGGTTTTATACGTTTTTCGGAGTGTCGAACAATGGAGAAGCCATTGACTTTGACTATTATGCGATCCAATCACAGGCCGGCTAGAGGCGTGGGTGGCTTAGCGTGCTGTGATTGGGTCGAACAATCTGAAGTTTTGGTGTTCGGCGAGATACCGTCCGCGGCCCCTCGCGAGTTGAGTCTGGACCAATCACGAGCTGCCCTTTTCTGTTCGACAGTAAGGGAGATGTATGTGTTTGGTTGGCCCAGGGTTTCCGGCACAGAGGTCCGGGAGAAGTGCGGGGAAGTGTTCTCAGTGTTTGGTGTGACCAAACGCTGAGAAATGTTGGACTGAGTGAGGCGGGTAAATTAGTTCCAATGTAAAGTGCGATGGCAAAGGTCTTTAGCGCCTTTGAATCCTTAGTGTCACAAATTTGTCTTCTTGTACAATCTACTATTCTTGAGGCAGATTTACATATGTAATCAATATGGTGGTTAAACTTCGGACCAAAATTAAAAAAAAAACACACCAAGGTCCTTCGCCACGTCAACACGTTTAAATTGGGAGTGTTCCACCGAGTAAATAAATATGATTGGATTTCACTTTATGGGGAAAGTATAGGATTGTGTCTGGTGTAAGGGGCGTGTCCTCCCTTCTACTTGATTCCCTAGCCCGACTTGACGGTACAACCCATTCCAAGAAAACTAGATACACAAATTACTGCTTAGCTACATTTAATTTCTAAAGTTACAATTTCGTGACAGGTTTTTGGGTAGCCTACTTACGTATTAACGCCACCGCAGCAACTGCGCATATATATATATGCACCAAAATTTGCTTACTTTGCGATATAATTATATATCATGACAGGTTTGGCCAGGTATATATATATATACACATAAACACCTGGCCAAACCTTATATATATATATATATATATATATATATATGCGCAAAGTTGCTGCGGTGGCGTTAATACGTAAGTACCGGTTTTTGTAAACGTTTTATTCTTATTTACACCGATAAAAGAAACGAAAGCAGGGTATGCGTTTACACAGAAACATTTGAGATCTATATTTTTTTATTGGGGTTATACCGCATGAAGTAAACGCAACAAACAAAGTGTGGGGGGGCCCTTTTCCTCTCCACCCCAGACATATTCCTACCTTGAGGATACTGTACATACAACTTTATTTCTCGAGCACCAGTCTATTACTAACATCATCTCGATCTGCAAAACGTCATATTCGACAACATTATTAATATCCATATATATTTTCTAATCTTAGGGAATGAACAAACGGTCCAATGCATGAAAGGTCATTGTTATAGAACAAGACCCAAGGACCAAGCTTAGAACCCTGTGGAACCCCTGACCTTATCAGTAACCTCCTAGATACAGAACATTTACATCTTAACATATTGCTGCCTTCCGCCGAGATAAGACTCCAACAAAGACAGTAACGTTTCGACAATTTCCAATTTTTTCCAATTTCTTAGAAAGGATTTGCATGCGAGATATGGTCGAAAGCTTTACGAAAGTCCAAAGTAAATAACGTCCACTTGGGATCCTTTGCTAATTCCCGTAACTCCCTCTCCTTTCGGTTGAACGAGAGCACCAGAAGCGACAGCCGATTAACTCGTTATAAAATCAACAAGGAAGGCCAGATTAATAACTGTAGGTTTTCCTGACATAAATCCATGTTGGTGTGATGATAAAGTACTGATTAAAGGAGAGAGATAATTCTGAATACAAAATTCAAAAATCTTTGAAGGAAAATGAAATTGGACGAAATTCGTTTAACCAATTTTTGGAATATGTGTTAACAAACGCTTCTTTCCAGTTGTTAGGAAATGTACCTAAATGTATTGCCTGATAAAACAATATACCGAGTGGAACACTTAGAATCTTCCTACAGTGAACCTAAAACAACGGAGGTATTCTATCCACTCCCCAGGTTTGAGGTTACTATTTTAGTTCCAACATAGTACTACGGAATTTTTGAAATATCATTAAAAAAATTATATACTATAATGGGTTATACAGTATCAGAAATTGTTTTACACTCTACAGTGTAGAGCTGTAGAGAGTAGACATTTCTTTTAAATATTAAGCTCGCAAACGCGAACATTAAAGACAGTCCTGACGATTCGCGAAAGTCTACATTTATTTGGTTTCTATGAGCCCTGAACACTGAACACTCGATATTCACAAACACATTTATTAGAAACCCGAAAATGCACGAATAGTGTCGGACAGGTTTTACAAGACGTAAGCCGCCGGTTCGTGCAATCTTCGTTCTGTTGTAATATGAACGAGGCTTAAAAGATTTAAACCAAGCTGTGGTTTATAGATAGGCCTACCTTGACATTGACCTTGCAAACTAGTCCCCTACATTGCTTCCCACTGGCTCAGCGATGCTGTTGTAAGCCTATAAAGTGCGCATGTAAACTCACCTACTACATTTTATTTTTATCAAACTCTTAAAGATATACTTATGCGCATGCTTAGATGTTTTGGCATTCAGTCATAATATTATCGTGTTAATTAATAACTTGAAGTTTAGTGGTAACTGCATTAATTCATAATAAAATTACTTTTGGAATTATGTCTGTATGTGGTTTATGTAGTACAAGTGGATAGATTTTGATCAACTTGATGTCTCTAATTTTGGGCATTTCCAAATGATTTTACAATTATTTTATTTAATTAAAACTGTTCTGTATGAAAACAAAACCAAGAACATAGCCTAGACCAACATTTCTGTAAGGACCCAGACAAAAGTTATTGGGTCAGATATGTGAAGGTTTATGACCTAAATCAATGTATTAAAATACATGTAAAAGCAAATTCACTCATTGTCCGGGTACATAGTTTATTCTACACCTTTTTGTGTAGTCTTGGGTTAGATCCCTTTCTTTCATCTCTTTTTATTATGTCACGACCAACTCTTGTTCTCTTGTAACTCTGATGCTATTAGAGTGTTTGAGGGCTAGTGATCTTATTTTAATTTTTTTTATAAGTAAGATGTTTGTTTATACAAAGGAGGGAAAAAAAGATAAAATTAATCAATAGATTTGTTTTTCCTTGAAGTGTAAAAGCAAAAAACCTCTTGGTCATCATAAACTTATGCATCAAATAAGATACCTAGAACCGCCAGGGTCGGAAATGTACAAGAGTTGGTCAAGGGAGGCCTGATAAATAAGACCAGAATCTAACCCAAGACTACATGAAAAGAGGTATATCCAGCTAGGTTCACTCAAGGATTACCAACTCTGTACTCACTAAAGTGAGCCTCTGAAGATTAAATGAAAATTAGGTTCACAAGTAAAATTCAAAATACAAAATGTATGTATTATATATTTTACACATGCTGTCATGGGCATGTTAACCAGTATTAAATTTTGTTAATTTTTTAAATGTTTATGAAGGCCTACATAAATTTGGAATGAAATAATTGAGAGACAGACAAGTAAATAATAAACAAATTTTTAAACTAACGTCTGGTTTTTTTTTTTTTTTTAATATTTGTTTGTATATGGAGCCCACCTCCATTCAAACTAATGTCAAGTTCGAACTTAGTACTCTATATTATGTGTTTCATAAAAATCACATTAGTCAAAAATATGTCCAATAATTTAGGTCCATCTCCTGTTTATACCCTAAATCAACTCTTGAGGAATGTTGAAACAATTGGTTATTTAATGAGAATTTGGTATTATTCAGTCCAAACACTACCTATACATTTTTAGTATTCAGTTCATCCGTTTTTGAAAAAAATATCAGTGTGATTTATTGTTCACTCTCACTCTATTTTCACATCCCAATTATGTGATTTGATTCAAAAATTCTAATCAGTCTATGAAATACTCATCACAATCATTAAACCACACATTAATTTTCGAAATTTTGAATCAATCAAACCACCCATTTTTGAGTCCCACAGAAGAATGAACAGATCGCATCAGAAAAATATTCTAAATTTATTACAAGGGCTCAAATTAATGAGAGAACCATCAAAAGTGTTATTGAAATTTCATGAAAATTAACTTAAATAAAAGTCCAAATGACACAAGATATGTGATCCTGGATATTTATTTTTACTAATCTGCGTAAGTTCACGTTTTATAACAGATTCAGATATCGAATTCCATAAGTACAAGGTTTTAACATTTGACCAAACAAAATGGATTTTTATACATTGAGGAATTGGTAATTTTATAAAAATTCATAAACACAAGTTCTGTTTTTATACAATATGTTTTTATAATTCATTCATACATCACAATTTCAGTTAATACCATATTTTAATTCCTTCTTATTTATTTTAAAATAATAGGTGTACTTAAAAAATACTCTTCAACAGATGATATTTTTATCAATAAATTTGGTTCGAACATTAAATACTTGTTTGCACACATTATGCTATTGAAATTATATTTCACTAGAAGTATTCCTTTCACTGGTTTAATTTGTAATTGGTTTCTTTCATCGTTCCACAGTACATTGATACTAGAAAATATTCTTTCTGTATTAGAGTTGCTAATAATAGACAAAGCAGATAAAAATGTAGCCACTTTCAGTAAATGTCACTAAAATTTTACACAATACCTTGTCTGTGAAAGTAGATGTATTTGTATTTTAACATTTTATTTCAGAACTTATCTTAATTGTTCCTCAGTTTTATTAATTATATGCTTGTTTTTCCTGGATATTCCGTTTCATTTTTGAAGTGATGGGAAGATAGTGTTGAAAAAGGAGGACATTTCCTCTAAATGCTGGACGTTTGTTCATCTTAGATTTACCAAAATTTGTTCAAAATGTTTTGGAAAAGTTTTAGAATATTCAATCCCTTAAATATTGATTATTTACAATTTTGACTGATAACTCCTGAGTTAGTGATGACAATTTTGTTTGTTTGGCAAGGTTTAGTATTTTTGTAAGAGTATTGGAAAACGTACAATATTTCTTCTCCATTTAATAACAATGATAATGTAAAACAAAGGCTTAATCTTATTTTATCTATTAAAAACATGTCAATTTTACAACCTGAGATGAAATGAATAATAGGCTATCTAACATGTTGTATCCCCTCCATATGAGAGAAGTAGTCCTCAGAATAGGTTATCAACATCATGTGATACAAGTCCCAAGTATTATTAAGTTAAATTATTTAGGCCAGTTGTTAGACCCTACAAGATATAACAGTCTATACTTCAAGGGACAATTTTCTTAGGTTTGTTCTGTTATGTAAATTAAATTTAATATATTATTTAGGTTATAACAAACTGGAGTATTATATTTCAGAACTATTCAAGTTGATATATAAGTTTATATAAAGTGTCATATTTTATTTGAACATTTTTCATTCTTACTGATGTTATCAAAGACTTCTCATATTCAAGGACAAATGATTAAAAGTCACGAGATTTGTTTCAATATGTTTGTTGTTGCTATCTTGGCTACTTTAAATTTAGTTTTACTAAATTGTTAAACTTGAGATTTAACAATAGTTTTCCCAAAACACATCCTTTTTTAATTTTAATATACCTAGGTTATTTTAATATGGAATTGAACCACAGAATCAGTTTAGGAGATAGCCAGTTTTGTTATGATCTGCCAAATTGTTACTAATTCTCAGTCACTCCTTTGGTTTTAGTATCTAAATTTGATTGTAGATAGTTCTGAAATGATAAAAAATACCAAATTTTGTGTATAAATGTTGACTGTGCCCAATAACCACACATAAAGTATGTTTTGAAATAATCAGCATTTTTCTTATCCTGAAATGATTTTCCTCACAGCACACATACTTTCTTTTAAGATCACCATAACCAATGAGAAAAATATTCTGCCAGTTCTTTTCAAAGACTTAAATTCTTTTAGTGAGTTATATTGAAGTATGTTCTGAAATTTGGATGTTTTATCTAGTAGAACTTTTTTTTAAAAATAATATAGCGTGACTTACTTTTTCTTATTTTATCTCAATTGTTCTGTGTTACCTATAGTTAAGTCTTATCATATTTTTTCCTTCTGTAACCTGGAAATTCTGCATTTTTTTAGGATAACCACTATAAATGTACAATTTAATGAAATGTCCAAGCACAGTTCACATTTTGCATATGTTGTTACTGTTAACATTAGAGAAGGCAAAAAATCTATCCTGGTTACTAGTATTTATGTTAGTGGTATATTAATTATAAGTTGTAGTTCAGTGTCTAGAAGGTTTGTGTAGATTAAACGTAACAACAAAGGATGTTGATAACCTAGTAATTAAAATGTCTAGAACAAATATTGTTTATTGTGGAAAATTATGTTTTCTCTCATCTGGTAAAACATATCATTATTTAGTTTACATTTTTAAATATTAAATTTAAACATTTATAATATAATTTACATGTAAATTGCCAGGTTTTATTATTTAATTAATTATTCAAAGTTGTATCTACAGAACTACTCTCCTGTCAGAAGATTATGGGTCTACTACGTGTGGGTGTTTTGGGTGCCGGAGTAGTCGGTGCCAACTCTGCTCTGGAATTGCAATCCGAGTTCCCTACTGCTGACATTACAATAATTGCTGACAAGTTTTACCAAGACATAACAAGCGATGGTGCTGCTGGTATCTTCAGTCCTGGAGCTGGTTTTGCAGGACCAAATGAACAAATATCTTTGTAAGTATTTATTTTTCATACTAAATGGTAAATATGTTATCTTTTTTCTTTTTTAAAATTGTTATTTGTTCTTTCTCTAATGATTGGTTTTTTTCAAGCCGTTTTTCTTAATAACTTTATTATACAAAGTCGCTCAAAAAGAAATAATACACACACTAATAATAATACACATGAAACCACAATTATTATAATGGAGGATGAATCCTTAAATTTATAATATTTGAACTCATAATCAACAAATAAAGATAACATATTTACATTTTAGTTTTTTTAAAGTTGGACTTGGACTAAGCTTTTTTATTTGTTGAGAATTTTTTCCATTTGTTTTTTCCCCCATATGAAATGAATTAAGATAATTGGAATAATGGATGGTTTAAGAGAGCCACTAAATTACTAACTTTAATTTAGACTTTAAACAGTAGAACATCGATAATCCGGATTAATCGGGACCGGACCCCATCAGGATTATCGAAATCTCCAGATTTTCGAAAACCAATAAAAGAGCTGTTAGATGTCTTCAACGTTATATATTAGCTGCAATCGGCCATAAATCACTGATGTTCAAAGAATAGGAGCAGATAAATTAAACTATTAATATATTAAAGTAGTTTATATAGTTTGACATAGGGTCAGGTTATTGGAGAAGGAAGAGAGGTGTAGGGAACGTGAAGTTGTTACTGAATTAGAGGTAGCTGAGCCGGGAGGCGACTGGTAAATTATGGAAGAAGAAGGATTTTCGACTCGGGAAGGATTCGAGTGCTGAGTGCGAGGAATGTTGAAATAATAACGGAACCTAGGAGTGTGCTGGCCCTAAAAAGGACTAGTTAGACTTAGGTTAGGTGAGGAGAGATAGGATATTATCTGGCCTCTATGATTGATGTTCACCCATCATCGCCGGCGCCAAAGCACCTACAATTTCCTTTTCAGGAGGCGACTAGGGTGAAGCAAGTTGCTGCCATTGCCCGGATTTCTCCGTTTAATTTCCCTTACGGGAGGCCACTGGGCGAGTCTTGAAGAGGCGTGTCGAGTGGAGTGAGTGCAGGAGTCAGATGTTGAAAGAAGTGATTCAAAAACGTGTAGTGGTTTAATGATGTTGGAATGTGGCAGGTGGCAGCAAAAGTGTGTAGTGGAGCTTGTGAGTTGTCTTCGTGGTGTGTGGTGTGAGTTGGTTGAGGGGTCTTTCGGTCTTGCATAAGAAGACCTATGGGAGAGATGGTCCCGGTGAAGTGTGTGAGCGAGGGGTCTCTTGGCCTTGCGTAAGAAGGCCGTGGGAGAGATGGTCCCTGCTAGTCTTGCGTCAGGAGAAGTGTTGTGTTGGTTTCTAGTTTGCGAAGTGATTGTGATGATGTTTGTGTGAGTTGTCCACTGCAGGTCTCCCGGAGGAGGTGTGTTGCCAGTTGGTCTCCTGGTTGACAAGTGTTGATTTTTTCCCTGTGAAATGAGTACTTATACAATTTTGGCTCTGCTAGCTTGTAGCTTAGCTTGCCTAGGATTGGTTTGCTCCTAGACAATGAGCTGTCCATTCTTAAGTTTCCCGAGAAGCGACCAATCTCGACGTGCGATGTGTGTGAGGTTGGTTCGGATTTTGTCGCGGATTGCCATTGTTGTGGCCGCGGACTTTTATTTGCTCGACGTGAGCTGTCGGCCAATCAGAGATGAGTAGCGTGGGCGGGTCTTGTAATGTGAGATTGGCCGATGTAGGGACGTTTAAGGCTGGGGAATTGATGCTTATTGTGTTGAGTGAGTGTTGGCAGGTTTTGCCGTGTAGATTGTGGGAAACTAGTCGGGTGAACTAGTTCCCTTGGTGGTGACATTAACAAGTTTATAGTCTGTTACTTGGTACTTAGTTTTAACCTTATGTTTAGTTTAGCTGTAAACCTTTGAAGGTGATGACTATGTTATCGAAATGTACATAAAGGTAATATAATAAACATACTGGATTTAGAACAGTATTAGTTTTGTTTAATTTTTTAAGTAAGGTAAAAAACCATTACGGTCGTTATTGCCTAAATTTTGTTTCATGTTTTTTGCATGCTTCAGGTAATCCTTGTTTTCCTTATTATATAAGAATGTTTGTTAACATGACCGTTATAACTAACAGTCATTATCAATGAAAGTGTTAAAATGATTTCATTATAGTAGTTTTAATTTTTTTTGTATATCATAATATTAATATTTATTTAGTCTTCTTATATTTATTCAATTTGTGGCTATTTCAGGAAATGGATTCAAGATTCCTATAACTACTACCATGACTTGATGGATATTGAACCAGCTTCTGGTGTTTCTATATTCAGTGGTTATAATTATTCTAATAACAAACCAGCCATAGTTAGAGTATGTAACTTGAATCTTTTGTTACTATATAAACATACCTGACATATAATATCAGTTGTTTCAAAAGGTCACAACCTTGTTTTTTATAATATATATTTGTACTGTTTATTTCGACAGCAGAAATAAATTACAAAATGATTCAAATCGCAAGAAAAACTACTCATAAAATGAATAAAGCCAAGCGCACATGGTGCAACTGTTTTGGGACAAAAGTTGCAAACCACTTGGTTTTACAACTGTTTAGTGACATTGGCAGTGTCAAACTGAGGGAATCTACACACGAGATGATGAAATTAGTTTGTAATCAGTTTCAAATTGGTTGTAATCTATTGCATTCCGCGGTCGCAGTTGCGTTAACTACATCGAACCACGTGGAAATGTCTACATTCCACATAATGCTCCCATCATTTTCTGATTCATGGCACATGTTATAAATGTCACAAACAACAGACTTTTATAACGCTTTTCCACTGGGTCTGCATGATTCAGATATTTAAATATTCATGTACTTTTTTAAAACAATGATTTTATAATCATGTAACACGTTTTACAATGATTCAAACTTTGGTTGCCTATTTTTTCAAAATATCTGGTAATTTGAATAATGATGTAGAATAAAATTAAAATTGAGATTACCTCAGAGTGATCAATAATGTTTCTCCTGCTTGTACACATTCCCTCATATTTGTGTTCATCTTCTCCATAAAAGGGATAACCATCCTTACTAATTACAGGTAAGATTCTTTCGACATTCTGTAGAAAGTATAAACTTTCTATCTGTCTAAGAGAGTTCTTTTGCTTGTATGAACAGCCGAGAGATCGGAACATACATGTTCACTTATGTATGGATGGACTCAACCCTCCCTAATTACCCTGCGGCATTGATAATAATCAATGATGTCTTCCTCATCTGGATCTGAATAATTTGACATCACAATAACCAAAATAACAAAAAAATAAATAAATAAAAAAAACTGCACAGTGCACTGTTCGAATAAATAACACCAACTGGTCCATAATCAGTCTTGTCTGTGTGCTGACTAAAGTTTTGATTTGGCTGTAAACTGGTTGTAGAGTAATATTGGTTTGCAACGTTTGTCCCTAAACAGTTGCACCGTGTGCGCTTGGCGTAACTGTAAATAGATGTTGATAATGGTTTCCTCTTATCTGTTTCAAGATATATGCAGCCACTTTTGATAATATTTGTATATAAAATTTCACTTTTAATGATAGCCTTATTCTTCAAGTGAATAAGGATTATATTTAAACATAAACTGTACAAAAACATTACACAAACTTTCTCACTAATTCATCCCCAAAACTAAATTAAAATCCAATCTAAATTACATGTCATCAAAAATGTTAGTTTGGTAGTTGTCAATCAAAAAGTAAAACTCAACAATGTACACTGTCTTTGAAAAAGAGAATTATATATTTAAATAGGGCCTAAACTTACTTGTACCATAATTGGAAATCGTATTTAATTAAAATCGAATTTTTAATGACAACAGTTCGTTCAATTTTTATTTTTGGCAATTATTCCTGAAATGTACTTTTTCCTTGGGATTTTGCACAAAGGTTGGTTAGCTCACTAAAATTTTAATGAAATCTGTATACCTAATTTTAAGAAATTATTATTTTAAAAGACATTTTAGACAGTTTAACATGTAAAGATAGCTTGCTGATGGTGAGTGAGTTAAATAGTGTTTTACATTGCCTAGAACTTCTACTGTCAGTAGTGATGCTTTGTTTGGGGCTCTTCGATACTCTACAAGCACCGTCTGACAAAATTTATTAATCAAACACAATGACCAGGTTATTTCAACTATTACACAGTGTTGCTAACCTTTTAATAGTATGTAAAATTTAACCATAAATAAGCTATATTACCTTTTCCTTAGGGTTTTGAAACACTAGGTATAATAGTGATATCCATCTGATGTAGAGAAAATTTAATCTTAATTTTCATTACTGTTGAGACCGAAGGTTCTTGGTGGAGTTCCATGTTTAAAGATAATAAAACACAATATTTTATTTTGTAACTTCCACTTTTTATTAGTCTAGCCGACCAATGGTTTCGTCGGCTAAGGCATTGTATTACAGGCTGAAGAAAAATGAAAAACAGAGAACCTTAAAAACTAGATGGTTGGAGTTAGATACAATGAATGGAAAGGTGGGGAAATACCCGCCCTGGGCAATGACCATAGGAACAACATAGAATGGGAATACCAGTTAATTGTTCTAGGTACAGACAACTTTTAAAAGTTTTACTAAGGGAGAATTATACAAATCTAATTGGTCATTTAAAACTAAATTAGGATTATAGTATCTTATTCTTTTAACTTCTAAGCTCTCCAAAGCATTCAATTTCCTACCTTTATTGTCAAAATGTAATATTTTAAAATCTACACTCGAATTAAAATCAAACACTTGATGTATTTTTAAATTATTTGAAATCAGGAATCGTCATATCCTAACCGTCAACTTTTTAACATTTTAAAGTTCTCTGTTTAATATGTTCCCCAACTTCACATAGTGTCATAAAATCACTATCCATTTTACGTTATAAAATATTATCCCAAATTAGAAATAATTATATAAAGATAAATGATCACTAAAGAACTTAAATATAAAAACTATAAACATAATAAATATCAATAACTAAAAAATTACATTCAATACATAATGCACAGTCACTCGAAAACAACAACCAACTATCGACCAGTCGTAAACTGCTTAGTACAGATCAGTTGAACTTAAAGTATCAGCTCACATTTATTAAAGTCCAATAAACAAGTAATTAACTATAACAAAGTCAAGTTAAGCTGTACTTTGGTTAATTTTAATGATAGGTACAAGGAAAATGCCCATTTTATGTTAATACGATAAGTGTTTTTATCCTTAACTTTTGAATTTGTTTTCTGGGGATGTTGTGACAATTACTTGTTTGATTATGCCATTAGCTGTATACAAGGATGTATGAGAAAGTTAGTGTTTTGTTTTGGTTTTTTTTTAGTAGGCAATTTATTGAATTAGATGCTACAGTTAACCAAGTTTTACAGTAAACCATGTAAAACTGTAAAAAATGTACAACTTCAATTAATCCCATTTTCTTGTTTGCAAAAATGTTAATTGTTAAAGGTAAGGTATTGACAAAAATTAAGTCAGAGCTTATAATTTACAACTATATTATCATGGTACAAGATTAGTATGGTGAAAACACCATGACAATAATTGGTTCATTATTAGTGACTGTATATCTGGGCATTCTTCCAACAGTTTTCTGGATTAGCCCTGAAACGGAGTTATCAAGTTTTTATTAATATTTTGATTTTGATTTATAAATTTTGAAAAAAAAAAATAAATAAAGATAGTAATGTAGTTATGAGAATAACCACGTTAAGAAGGATAGCGAAGGATTAACTCACATTAAAATTAATTCAGCCATTTATTCTGTAGAAATGACCGCTAAACTTCACCAAAAGATTGGATGTCCCCAAGAGTTCTTTTTAAGAATTTTATTTTTATGAAGGTTTGAATAAAATAATTTAATTTCATTTTGATAAATAATCCAAAAAGAAACAAGGTATATAAATAGTTTTAACCGCTCCTACAAACATCTTTATTAATTTTGTCTCTCTTGCAGTGGATGTA
The DNA here is from genome assembly GCA_963513935.1 of Aphrophora alni. NCBI lineage: Eukaryota > Metazoa > Arthropoda > Insecta > Hemiptera > Aphrophoridae > Aphrophora > Aphrophora alni. The sequence continues at coordinate 75,791,677 of OY740773.1, forward strand.
AGATAGTACTAACAATTATAATTTGTATTATTACTTTGAATTTAAAATGTTTTAATATATTTTATTTTAAGGATATGAGTTTTGCTGATTTGTAGTTAGTTCAAATAGAAATCATGTGATATCAAAATACATTTGGATTGCCAAATTATATGTGCCAACTCTGTGTTGGAGACTTACCAAAAATTAAGGATTTTTCAAAAAAAAGTTTTTATAAAAACATGATACAAAAGCAGTAATCAAATTTATTTTAGAAATAGTTACACAAAAATAATTAATAAACAATGCAAAAACATAGCATAAACTTTCACATACCCATTCACTAAACGAAATAATAACCAAAGAAAATTATTTGTTACAAAAAATGTTGTCAAAAATCAATGTCATCTTAGATTTTGTGAACTTAGGTTTAAACAAATTATTTTTAACAAAATGTATAGATTTATATAAGGGTTAACCTGGATTCAGATGTCACAAAACTCGTCCTTAGTTAATGTAATAAAGTTAATGTAAATTCTAGATTAAAAAAGGCAGTTTGAGATTGGCTCTTGTTTTTGGAAATTGTTCTTCACCTATTTTACATTACTTACTTTTTTGGGCTCTGGTAATCAATTCGCACCCATTAATCTTCACACTTGACCAAAATTACAATGAAATCGGTAGAACTATGTTTCAGAAAATTTGTTTGTTACAACAGCTTCATGGGTGATTAAAATTTTTTTTTACCGATAACTCATGAATGAACATTTTTAGGTTTGGCAACCTATACATTTTGTTTGACCTTTGTTAGAAAATTTGTATCGAAATCATAAGAGCCCCTAAATTTTGAGTTATTAAAAAAGTGAAGTCCGAGATATGACTAAAATGTGATTAAATTAGATTAAAATTGGTTCACTTGTTTAGGCTGTACAACATTACAAAGACATGGACATTAGACAAATAACATCATTCCAAAAATTTTTTTTTTTTGTTTTTTTTACTTGTTGGGAACATCAAATTGGACATATATTCGCAATGAACTCAAGATGAATTTTTGACACATCACATAACCTTCTCCATACTATCTGATAAAAAAGTGAATATGATGATGTTTAGAATAATTAATTGTTTAGAATTTACTAGGAAAATTCACTAGAAGTAAAATTTACAAAATGCTATTTATATTTGATGCTTGTAAATCCTTATATATATATATATATATATATATATATATATATATATATATATGATTGTTTTAAATGGATTTGAGATATTTTTTTAGTTTAGATAAAAATAAATGAGTTACTGTTATGTCAGCCATTGTTACAAATAAATCTACATAAAAAAAGGAAAAATTGGCATTTTGCTTTTTGACAGAGAGCCAAGACTCAAACATTGAAACCTTCCATCTGAGAACTTGATGTTAATATGTATGACTTTACCTCAGTTTTCTCATAAACTACTGGAGGAAACATAACTGAAACCTACTTTTTACAGTTTTTCAGGTCAAATTGGATATAAAGCCACCAAAATTGCCCTTTAATTTGGGTCCCAGAGATTTCAGCAAGACTGAATTTTACCAGACAATTAGAAATAAGGACGAAATCTTTTGCTGACTGTAACTAGCTACCAAAGTGTTTTAGGACATATGTTTATATGAAGTTTTTTCTTTTGGGCTGTAGAATGAGCTCAGAAAGCACTGGTAAAACTTTGTAAATCACCCTGTTGAGATCCAAGAGTTATTTGTAAGAAAATACAGTATAATAATTTATTAGGACGATGGATGAATAATAATCTGTTTATACATCTGTACATTTAGGACTACTTTTATTCTAATTTTTATTACTGTTGAGACTGATGGTTCTTGGTGGAATTCCATGTTTAAAGATAACATGGAAGGTATTTCCCCAACCTTCCATTCATTATATCCTAACTCCCACCCTCTAGTTTTAAGGTTTTCTGTTTTTTTCTTTTTTCTTCAGTCTGTAATACAGCCTCGTCAATGCCTTAGCAGGCGAAACCATTGGTCGGCTAGACTAATAAAAAGTGGATATTACAAAATTTAAAAAAATGTGTTTTATTATCTTTAACTACTTTTATTTATTAACTATATGATCAAAATCTTTGTTAAACTTTGAGGCCATTGTTATGATCAAAATTCTTTTATACATTGTGACTATATTTTATTAAGGATAGTAGGCCAAGCTAAAATAAAAATGTCTCCTATAATATTTATTGTAAATGATAATAAAGTTTATAATTAAAAATCTCTCACTAATAAAAGCTGTATGCAGATACACCCAAATCATTTGAATTGAAAATTAAGAAGATCTTTTAATGAGGAGAGTAGTTTAGTATTTTTATGGTGGACATACAGATGATGTACAATCAATATAAGAGACTCCTGGCCACTCCTCTGGTAACGGATTCATCAATTCTTGCGGATCCCTGTGTATTAGGGGGCTCTAATTCAGAACTGACTCTATTATTATTTTCTCACTTACACTTAGTATAGAGACAATTATATGAAAAGTCAAATGTCTATTTTTGTATAGATATATCTGTTTTGAGGTCACCTGAGTCCACAAAAGTGGTTTTTGAAATGATGTCTCTCCACCTGGCATCTGTCTTATGTGCAGTACTCTACAGGTCAAACGTGTACACCGATAGTTAGTTTGATATATGGCTATATGTCAGAACTTAAAAATTATATATATATATATTTATAACTGATGATATTTTACATACTTCGATATCTAGATGTGTGTTTAACTGTGATGATGACCCTTTGATCGAGTGTATAAGCCCTTTTTAACACTTTATATATTTTGCTTCTTTATGGTGGATTCTTATTCTCATTAGCCTTATGGACACGAAGTTGAAAAACAAATAAAATATTTTATATTATGAAATCTTATGCTATTAAAGTTTAATTTAGTTTTAAATTTATCTGCTCCAGAACAGGTTTTTGGAAAAGGTGTTGCCTGTATTCAGAGCTGCTACAAATGAAGAACTCGATATCAGTCACAAGAAGTGGAAGTATGGATCATACTATGAGACACTGCTCATAGAATGTCCAAGGTTCTTACCTTGGGCTTTAACAAAGTAAGTTGAATTTAAATAATGCACAAATTCTCATAAATACATATTCACAGAGACCAAATAAATATTACCATTATAAATAAATATATATATTGGGTCTATGCTTCAGTTTTTAACGAGTTTACTACAATGCACAACCTCAGTACCTTTGCTTGTAGCTTATTTTCTCGTTGTACTCTTGCTCGATTCGCTCATGTCGAGTATTTCCCGTCCAGGTTAAGTTCAGATTTTTCTTTTTTTATTGAATTTAGAATAATTTGTTACTCATGATTTTTTTGAATTTAATTTGCTGTGTAAACTCTTAACCTGGTCGGGGAGCTTATGCATTGCGGAAAGAACAATCCAGACCACTGGATGTCTAGGCTGAATAATTGTCTGGCCTGGTCAAAGCATTCCCTTCACTGAGTTCAGCAACCCGAACTCGATGGAATCCTCCTATTTATTCAAATCCATTCCAGTAATTATATTTACTTTATAAGTAACTGACTAGCTCCAACTTTAAATTACTATTAATTTTGTACTATTGGTAATCTCTGGAGCGTAGGATCTTATACCCAACTTATCTTCAGTTTACTATGCAAAGCTTTTAATTTATCTGCTGATGTTAAATTGATGAAGACGACACAAGTGTGATTCCAAAAGAAAACAAATTTTATTCGAACTTAACAACTTATAACTAACAAAATATATCAAAAATCCTGGAAACAGAAAACATACATCTTATGACAAACAAGTAATAAAATTAATCACACTTGATAACTTTTCTTTAATGAACAAAATTTATTTTCTTAAACTTAGGTGCAGAGCAAAGCAAACTTTAAATAAAAAACGAAACAATTTTCTTTCAAATTCAGAATTTATTTTTAAATATTATTTTACAGTTTGCAACTTTTTTCTCAAATCAATATTACTTTAATATTGACAAATTTTACTCATAGAAAGAAAATTAGTATAAAAATAACAAATACTATTCATAAAAAGAAGATTAATTTAAAATTGACAAGTTCTACCCAACTCAGAAATTCTAAGATAATTTTAATGGAAATATTGCTTTACGATACACCTGTGAATTATGCAGAGTTCAGAGTCCTGGTAGACGATGGATCTGAGTGACTGGTGTCTCCTTGAATGGTTTCAGTTTCTGTGGTAACTTGGGCGGAGTCCAGGGTCCTATTTCTGAATCTGGCGGATTCCAGGGTCCTGTTTCTGAATTTGTCAGAGTTCAGGGTCCTAGTTATTTGCTTTTTAGACAATTTTGGCGGCGAATATCTCATCTCCACGACTAGTATTTCATTTTCCCGTTTTACTGTCTTGGTTTTTGTTACTTCAAACGACTACTACTTTTAAACTTTTTCGACTGTCTTTCTTTATTTATGCTTTTTTAATTTTCACTTTTTAATTAATTATTTTTATTATTAATATTCGTTTCGGCACTTTTTTAGTTCCCTGAGACCTGTGGTTTTGTTTGATGACTTGATTTTTTCAACTTCTGATTATGAAACATTAAAAACTTTTTTGATTTAATAATTTTTGAAAAAGTTTAAACTTAAGCGTTATGTAACAAGACAAGATTGAAAGAACTTATGAAGAAGCAATGAAAAGTAATTTAAATTCATCAAATTAGTTCCAATAATTGATAAATATTCTAAGTTAAGGAAGCAGTTTAAAACCGGTCACTGAGTGAAAGTCACATTTAGTGATAAGTTCCTACAGTTCAGAACCTGAAAAAAACGACCTGGACTACTAAAGCTACGCCTATTAAGAATATTTATTTTTACAAAAATTCTAATTTTTCCAAAACTGCATAGACTCCTGTTCGTTGCAGTACGTTTGTTTTATTGCCAATTATTCCTGTACACAATCGTATAGTAATTTTCTTTGCTCTTGTTTTGGCATACTAATTTGAGTTATTAGTCTAATATTTCGTTAATATTTATCTTGACCAACTCTTGTCTTTTTATGATTCAGACGCTATTAGAGGTATTCGAGGGCTAAGAGTCTTTTTTTTTATAAGGAAGAGGAACAACAAGGAAAAGAAAAAATATCATCCGATTTTGGGAAATTTAATATCTAGTTGATACTATAACCATAATTATTAATACACCTTAACAATTATAATTGATTTTTATTAGTAATCCAAGAATCACGTTTTTTGAGGAGTTGATGAACAATGTATTTTGTTTTGGACTTATTCAATTTAGTCAAATTTACTCTTGTGTTTTTTTCTCATGGTACTCCGTAACTGAAAATAGCCTCCATCATAAGTTTAATTATAAAACAAAACAAAAATTCCTACAGATATAGCCAAAATTAAATTTTTGCCAAACTGCAGGAATTTTTCCCTACTCACTTAAAAAATTTGATAAATGAAACCAATGGGCTTTAGAATTCTGTACGGAAGACAGATATACAGCTTTAAAAAACAACTTACTTGAACTACGAGGACATCAACACTTACATTTTTTTTTTTTTTTAAAGAATAACAACTTGTTTATAGTATCCATGTTTGAGAAATTAAAATATTATAAGAGATTAATATATCCTATATGTGTACATATGTTTGGATTTGTGTCTGGTTGTCCTTTCACATCACAGTTATAATAGACATTTTGTGCTAAATCCCAGAATAAAAAGTTAAAGAAAGTGGAAGTGACAATTTAGCTGGAATAACTAACTTCTGTGTACCATAAGAATCTCATGGTGATATTAGGATACAGACTCAATTGGTTCCAATTTATGAAGTACAACCTAACTGATCAGATGCCTATTTAGGTTCGTTAAAGGTCTCCTTAGATGTTCTTTAAACAGAGAACAAGGAGTCGTTGAGTAACGAGGAGTGATGGAAGACGTCTGTGACAACGCTTTACCACCAATCGTCGCTTGTTTATTAGTAGTGCCGTAATATTAGTAGTATGCCTTACTAAACCCACAGAAATAGGGCCGGTAGGGTCGTAGGGTTTATATCTGGGCACATTGGGTTTTTGGAACCGTATTAGTATTAGTTAAACTAACACAAGGCCATGTTGGGCCTTTCGTGTTAGTCCGACATCTTTAGCCAATACAGTATAGTTTATATTAATATTTAGTTTTAGTCTAAATTGGTGTTGTTTTAATAAAGTAGTTTTAGATTTAGTTCTTGTCAAAAATAACTAGCCTAGATTGAGATTTTCCCAGTGTTCATTTATTAATTTACCACACGATTGGATAGTCCAGGAACACATAATCAAGCAAATCCCACCCATATCCAATCAACCCCCACAAAAAGCTACCCCGCAAACCAATGTCTCTGAAGAGAGAGAATAAGTGACTAGATGAGGTTGAAGTGGATAGTTTTTCACCTTGCAATGAAAACAATAAGTGTAATATATGCATGAAATGTGCATTTGGAGTGATTGTTGAATTTAATATGTGTAGCCTCCAGTTCAAAGAGCTCTAAAATATACAACTATTTACTTATCATTCCGTTAACACAAGTCAGATGTGAGAGAGTGTCCCCTTAGTTAAAACTGATTAAAACTAGACTGAGGGCATCAATGAAAATCTGTACTCTATTTTGTTTTGGGCATTGTTTTGATGGTCACTGAATTAAAATTGAATTGTTTTAAATTCAATTAAAATTATTTCGTCATCAGCAAAACTTTGTAAGTCAAGCTCTGAACTGAGATGGGTGTTATTTTTCTAATCAAACAATGAAGGACAAAATGTCTTCTTTAATAAATTATAGATGACATAATGTGTTGTGTGTTCATAAGTTATAATGTTATGTGTTCTTTAACATTAATAGATTTATATTACTGTATTTTAAACTAATATGTATATATTTTCTCTTAATATTAAATAATTTTTTTATATACGGTAGTATTTGTTTCCATAGTTAAATAACTGACAACTAGTTCAAACTTTTTACTTATTGACCCAACTTTTTTAATTAAAAAAAATAAGCAAAATGTAAAGATGCAAAATCTTACAATGCTTTCAAATTACAAAATTATTGCAGATGGGTTGTATTATGAACTTATTCATCAAAGTTTTAGGCTATTTAGACTAAATACATCACTCTCTTTTTAGTTAAATCCATCAATCAATTTTTAGGTTATTCTTACCATATGCCAACAATCCTTAAATGACCTATTTAACTACCGCTTTCGATCGTTAATTGGTCATCTTCATGTCCATGACATCACTCTTCTTTTTATCATCCAATTTTGGATTTCGTCATGAAGTTGCACTTAAATTTTTTTTTTATTTCTTATTTTATACATACAAGCATGTACACAAAGACAACATTTTTGAATAAATAACACTGTGCACACACCCACACACAATTCAAATTATGCACATTTAGTCTATGTTTACAAAGTGGACGTAGTTCCATGTTGAAAGTTGACCGGTTCAAAACATGAACCTGAGTGACAAAGAACATAAAAGACAGTGATGCCGGAAGGAAAGGATATAAAAAAAGTAAATGAATTCAGTTACATAGGAATGAAACTCACCACTAAAAGTAACAAGAGTAGATAGGAGAAAGGATATGGTAGAGTGGCCAGTTTTACAACATGGTGAAGAATTTAGTATGGTGTTGAAATATAAAAAACAAAACAAAACAAAAATGTACTTTCAACCAATTTGAATATATGGGTCAGAGATATGGACATGGACCAAGAAAGATCTAAGCAGACTTCTGATGACAGAAATGAGATTTTTAAAAGAAATAGAAAATGTTACAAGAAGGGATAATTATTAGTAATGGAGACCTTTAGGACAGATTAAATGTTGAATCGATGAAAGATTCAACCAATACAAAATGTTTACAATGGTTTGGATATTTGATGAGGATATAGGGGATCAGAGAATGGAAAAGGGAAAGACCTATGGGACGATTAACAAGATGGAAGATTCAATTCAGGAGAATATGCAGACCAACTGCAAACTGTTGGAAGATATGCAGGTGTGAGGTGTGAAATGATTGTCAGGAAGAGGCGAGGTTGTGTTTCATGACAAGCTGGGGAAGAAAATCAAATGCGATGTTGATAAAGAGTTAGTTTGTAATAACATGTCTCGCCAAGCATCATGATGGTTTTTGTAAATTTTTTTCTTTACTATGTGGAGTAGAGATAAATTAAGAAAGTATAAATAGTATCAATTATCAAATACTTGCTGAAACATTTTTTACTAATAACTGTAGATAACACCATGGCATAACAATCTAAATGATGCATAGTTATTTCAGCTTTAGATAAGACACCTTCTGTTGTAATGAACATAATTATAAATAAAGTTTTTGAGTTTTGTTTGTAGATTATGTAGTGACAGAACATTCTATTTCAGTTGTTGATCAGAAATCGTGTTTAACTTTCTCATTTATAAAACATATTTAACTAACTACTGTTGAATAATTTTTGAAGTGATACATGAAGCTATAAAACATGACCAAGAAGTGGGATATTTACAATAAGAGATAAAAAACATCTTAATTTTACAGCAAGAACAATAATGAGATAATATATATATATATATATATATATATATATTAAAGGAAGAAAAGAACATAATATAAGACACCTTTCCCTCAAATACTGTAATAGTGTTATATATATATATTAAAGGAAGAAAAGAACATAATATAAGACACCTTTCCCTCAAATACTGTAATAGTGTTAGGATCAGAAGAGAACAATAGTTGGTCAAGAGAGTCCTGATAGTATAGATGAAAGAGAGGGATCTAATCCAAGACAATATGAAAAAAATGTGTAGACCCAGCTAGGATCCCTTGGGATTGCCAGGCCTGTTCTCACTGTAAATGACTCCCTGTGGGTGAGATGATGATAATATTATAGCTCAAAATCTGTAATAACAATGCAAAATTAATTGTAGAAATTATTTTGATGGTATTTCAATTTTAAGATCAACTAGAAAATCTAAAATTACTTGACTAGGTAAAAAATATGTCACTAATTTTTCTGAGATAAATAGCTCATCTGATTCTATCTTCAAATAATTTGCTGAACCAAAATATACACACTCCCTCCTAATTGGTTTATTGTGCTGATATTTATGTGATCAGTGTCAATTGTCCTAAATTTCAAAACTGGTACACTTTTGGATGTTTCAAATATGTATGAAAGAAATCATACAATTTGGTAGAAGCATATGTACTGGGTGGTTGTTTAAAAATGTAAATACTTTCATGGGACACACTGTATATAGAATTCTACAGTTATCAAACTTGTAAGAAAAAAGTATCAGAACATATGTAATATGGTGAGAAATTAAGAATAAGACTATGTAGAACTTCGTACTTAGAATAGTAATCGAGTTATATGATCTATTAGTAAAATTCTTCCACTCTTTTGCTCCATATTAGTTCCCTTTTCTAACATAACCTCATATATCTCACAAAGGGTTATAGATATCCTTTCAAACTAAATTGTTATCTACTCAGAATACTTCCATCGACAAGATCTGTGAATATCAAAAGGATATATACAATTACAGTCGAGATATGTCATCAAACGCCAGACAAAAAATTCTAGTTTTGTCAATTTTCAATATTTTGTTTACATCACATAGAGAAATGATCCCAGCTACTTGATATTACAGATAGTGGTTCGTAGTTGTGATACTAACATTTTGTGAAAATTTGAATATGATCGGTTATAAAGATCTTTTTTATAATAGATAATGTAGTCACAAATATTGAAGTTCTATTCTAAACTAATTTTACATTACACACTAGTGTATTATGCTAAAATATTACAAATAAGAAGGTATGCATAGGATTATGAGACATGATAAATTCACATAACAAAATAAGGTTATTCACTAAAATAAACCGACCAATACGTAACTCTCATAAGGAAATCTTAGTATATGAAAATTACTAAAAATGTAATTCATATCTGCATACAATAAATAAAATAAAATGTAAATATATTTTATATAGTAACAGAATAGTTTGTTGTCAATTTAAGTTATGGAGTTAAGCGAATATATGGTACTAATTTTCATTAAGTGAATTTAGCTCACGTCACCCAGCATCAACAATAAACTATCAAGTTTGTTTGCTTAAAGTTGAATTACAATGTTGATTTAGGTTTTCCCATTATTACTCTCTAAAGTCTACAGTAGTTTAAATTAATGCCTAAAGCCTTTCTTATGGTAAAGCCTTTCACTGATATGTAGTGGTAAAACTTCGTCCAATATTGATGAAATTTGGTATACACCTATGCAAGTTATTGGAAGACTTCTGCTAAAATAATTGTTATTATAAGAAATAATAAATCACTCAATAATTGTTATTAGAGAAATAATTCAACACGAGAAATACTTGACTTAAAATTAGAAATATATAATTAGTCTTTAAATCGAGTAGGCCTACTATCTCAGTTAGTCTACTATTAATTTTTAAATAATTATTTTATTTCTTAAAAGTACTCTCTCAACATTTGTAAATAGCTCAAGGGACATGCGAGTCCTGCATTATCTCTTTCCAATACTAGTTAAAATTACAATATATGCATGTTTTAAATTATTAATACAATTTTATGATATAATCAAGGTACTAACTTTCAACAAATTATAACTATATAAGAAGGGAAACACACACACACACACACACACACACACACACACACACACATACACACGTATATATATTTGCATTCATAAATATTGTCAATGTTGAATCTTGGATCATTACCATTTACACAATGCTTAGATGAACGATAGTGGTCAACAGATTTCAAAATCCAACATCCTGCCTTTACAAACATTTATCTTTTGTTCTTGAAACTTCACTTTGAGAAGTGGAGAAATCTTTATAAATCCAAATATTTATTATATTTTAAATATTTGACAGTCATAAAACCACCTTTCTCCAATTATCCAGGATATTGTAAAATGTCTTTGTGTTAAGCAGTCAAATCACATTAATTGTTTTCCAAAACATCCAGGTGTTTCATTAAACAAAGCATCCCTCACAGTAACTAGTTACGGTTAGTGGGTTAATTTTGACCTTCTTATCACAGAACATAGTCCTGATACATGGAGGCCCTTGCAGACATTCTCAATAAGTATTAAAGAATAATTTCAATGTGTTCAAATACTCAATAATATTAAATTCCGCACTCTGGTAACTTCCTGAATGTGATGCAGAAATAACAGCGTTTAGTCCTTTACGAAATAACAGCGTTTAGTTAATTGATTCATAAATAAAACACATAGGCAAACTATAATTATTCATGTCATTCTGCAGTTATCAAAAAGTAAAATGTCAATTTCTATTTTGATACACTTATTTCTCTCCTATCTTATGATATTTTAAAATTTACAATAGCAAGTTTGTTTTTAGAACATAAAAGTCACAGATAAAATTGGTTTCATAATTGTTCATAGATTTATTTAAACAAATGTTTTTCACACTAAGATTTTATTATTTATGTTTAATATCTTCAATATTTAAATATGGAATTTTCTTCTCTACTATTTACTTTACTACTATTAATTTATTTATTACTATCGTGAAGATATCCAAAATCTAAATAAACAGCAGCTCTCGGTTAGAGGTTTGAACTTTTGCAATCACTGTTTAAGCCACCATTCGCACTGGCTGTGACGGGGCCCTTATTTTGACTCTCTAATAAGTTCAGTATGAATTTTTACTTCATACTTTTGTCAGCTAAGCAAATAACATTGGGAAACGGTCTAAAACATAAGGTTATCTGAGACTGGGTTCAGCACCGCCTGCTAAAGATCTGTTAAACTACTCCTAAATTTGGTGAACGTAGAGCAGTCATGTCAAATATGGGCCGCAGCCGGCTCCCGTGCCGTATCATACGGCCCACGATCGCAATGTGTCACAGAAAGAAGAATCATGTTTTTTAGAGCTTTTAGACTTCACTCGATTCCTCTACAGAAGTTTTAAAATGCGCACACACATTTATAAGTAATTTCAAAGGCAGCACCTGCCTAGACAAGCGAGAGAGATAGACAGTAACGCCATCTCTTAACAACAAGCAGAAATACCCTATTATTTTTGTTGAGAACAATAGAATCTTCCACGCGCTTCGAGTCTAGCCTAGAACCTTTCTTATCGATATAAAAGGAGTGCGTCGGCGCGATGTGAGTCAGTTGAGTCGAGTAATCGAGTTAATCGAGTAGTGATTGTGAAGGTATTGTGCATTTGTTTGTGTCGTGCGCGTGCGATATCCATAATTATTATGGATATCGCACGCGCACGATGCAAACAAATGCACAATACCTTCACAATCACTACTCGATTAACTCGATTACTCGACTCAACTGACTCACATCGCACCGACGCGAGTTCCATAATTGTTACAATTTTGGCATAATGTCACAAAAACGCATAAGTTGATAGTGAGTGCAGAGTTTTTCAGTCTAAATGGGAAATTGCATATTTTCCCATAGAATGAAAAGGTAAACCACTGTGTTTGATTTGCAATCAAACAGTTGCAGTTTGTAAGGAGATTAACTTGGAGAGACACTATGATACGAATCATAAATCAAAATTCAATTAATTGTTACACTGAAAAAAATAAGAATGGACACATTGTCATCTTTAAAATCTAAACTTCAAGGTCAACAATCGATGTTTACTAAAACTAATACTGAGAGCGAAGATGCCCTGAAATCAAGTTTTATTATTGCATTAGAAATCGCGAAGAGATCAAAACCTTTTACTGGTGGTGATTTAATTAAAGACTGTATGTTGAAAGTTGCCGATGTTTCATTTCCATTTTAAGAGTCAATAATTCAAACTATTTCGCTGTCAAGAAACACTGTTGCTTCAAGAATAAATTATTTATGTCAAAATTTGGTTCTTCTACTGAAGGAGAAAATTAAGGAATTTACAAACTTTTCACTGGCTGTTGACGAGAGCACCGATACTGTTGATACAGCTCAACTTGCTGTTTTTATACGAGGTATTAACAGTAACTTTGAAATAACTGAAGAACTATTAAAGTGCGTTCCATTGACAGGTACTACAACAGAAAATGATATTTATTCTGCAATTGAGCATTTGATAGCAGAATATGAACTCGACTGGAATATACTTAGCAGCACAACTACGGATGGCGCTCCTGCCATGGCTGACAAACATTCGGGCGTTGTAACTAAATTAAAACAGAAAACATCAGGGAATTTTGTGGGATTTCTCTGTATAATTCATCAGGAATCATTGGCATCCAAACCTTTAAAAATGGACCATGTCATGCAACCTATAATTAAAATAGTAAATTTTATAAGGAACAGAGGACTAAATCACCGACAGTTCAGGCAGTTTTTACAAGATTTGGACGAAAACTTTTCTGATGTCCCTTATTTCACCGAAGTTTGTTGGCTCAGTCGAGGAGTAGTTTTAGAAAGATTTTTTGCATTACATGACCCTATTCAAGAAAAGACAACCCTTGTTAGAAAAAGGCACCCAATTGATTATGACAATGACTGGTGGGTTGATTGTGCCTTTTTGGTAGATATGAATAAACACTTGACTCATCTGAATGTAAAGTTACAGGGTAAAAATCTGATTGTCACTCAAATGTATTCATGTATTCAAGCCTTTAAAACAAAGTTGAGACTGTGGGAAAATCAGGTAAAAATCAAACTTTGGATCTTTCCCCCATTTAAAATCATTTGGCACAGTGAACCAAAAAAAAATTGGATCAATATTCTCAACTTCTGCAAAATCTGATCATGGAATTCAACAGTCGTTTTGAAGACTTCCACAAAATGAATGAAATGGAATTCCCAATTTTCAACAATCCATTCAATTTTGAAGCTTCACAGGCACCAGTTCATTTGCAAAAATGGAGTTGATAGATCTTCAACCGAACTGTATTTTGAAAGAAAAATTTAAAGAGGTTAACGCTCTTACATTTTATACACGATATTTCAAGAGTTTGGAAAACTACCCGGAATTATAAAAGCATGCAGCACGCAAACTGTGCATGTTTGGTAGCACCTATTTATGTGAGCAGATGTTTTCCGTCATGAAAATAAATAAGAACAAACATCGCACAAGACTTACGAATGAACATCTCCAATCAATTCTTAAAATAATTACATCGAATATGATACCTGACATCAATGAGCTTGTCAAAAACAAGAGAAGTCAGGTATCTGGATCCTCAAGCTCAAAATAATTACCCTCTTATTTATAACTTTGATGATTTTTAACAACCGTATATTATACTATAAAATTAAATAAATAAAATGTTATAATAATTCAGTACATTTTTTTTATTTGAATCTGGCCCGCCTACACATTCTAAATTTAATATATGGCCCTCTGCAAAATTGAGTTTGACACCTCTGACGCAGAGTCTTAATATTGAAAACTAAATTTTAGGTACCTTCATTTTAAAATAATTATATTTAATTAACAGTAAACATATTTTCTTAAAATCCTGCAGTGAACTTCTACAAATCTATTAACTGATCGACATTTCAATAATGTACAGTTTTAGCTTTTTTTAAATACATTTTTCCTAAAATATATGTAATATATCATATCAAAATAAATTAAATATCATTAGTATTTATTTAAATAAAATATTTCACAAATTACTTACTAGTATTCAAGAAGACTATTTTAAAAGTCAAGGTTTTATTAATACAAAGTAAAAATTAATCAACTTAAAATTAAACAACTTAATTCATTCAGAGATTAGAATTTTTTTTACTGATGAAACATTTTCTGTTAAATTGTAAATATAATTTGTAGGTCATGTTATTTGAAGATTGAATTCCTATATATTTTTTTGCCTATAATTATCTATATAACATTCATATGCAGTTTTTAACTGAGTAAACCTACATACTTTACTAAGATGGGCCCGAGGTTTTTTATAACGTCATAAACGACTCTCGATCAGGTAACATACTTGTACGCAGTTTTATCCATAATTCTTACACAAATTTTGCTATAAAATGTTTTTGTCACACCCAGCCCTGCTCAGGTCGTTTAGTAGTTCATCCACTACCAGCGACCACAGCAGTGTGGAGATAACTCCCCCTTGTGGGCAGCCTCTTGTGATACCAACCTCATGTGTAGCACAACCAATGCTGGTGGATACCTGTCTACCCATGAGCATGTTATTTATCAATTGAATGACAAAATTATGAATCCCTCTTTTACTGAGAGACTTTGTCATTGAGTCATAGGCAGCATTGTCAAAGGCGCCCTCTATATCCATAAAAACTGATAGGGCTATCCCCTTTGACTCATGTGCTTCCTCTATGGCCTTGACAAGTTGGTGCAATGCCGATATTGTTGATTTGCCTTTTTGGTAGGCAAATTGGTATTTATGAAGAGGTGCAATTGTTAAAACCTTCATTCTAATGTATTGGTCCACTAGTTTCTCCATCGTTTTAAGCATAAACGACGAGAGACTAATTGGACGGTAGGACTTTGGGTCATCTAGGAGTTTTGCACCCCCCTTGTATAGAAATATGACCTTTACTTTCCTCCATACTTGAGGAACGTGGCCATATAACAGACTAGATCTAAACATTTTGATCAGTATTGAGATTAAAATGTCCTGCCCTCTCTGAATGAGTGCCAGGAACACTCCATCAGGGCCTGGAGCCTTAAAAGGCTTAAAGGACCCTATGGCCCACTTAATCCTTTCAGGCGATACAATCTTGTTGACAAGGGTACAGTCCATCTTGAGTTCTGCTCTACTCCTTATGGAACCATTGTACACCCTTGTTTCTCCAGGTGCTATACAACCTGGAAAATGTTTTGTTAATAAAGCTTCCACAGTTTCCTGGAAGGTTGATGTTATGGTGCCATCTTCACGTTTAAGTGCACCGATGTTTACTTGAGTACTCTTTGAGAGAGCCTTCTGTACCCTGCCAATTTCAGGTGCTTCATTAAGACTCTCACAGAAGGTCCTCCATGAGCTACACTTCGATTTACGAAGTGTTACATTAAACTCAGTAAGAGCCTTACGGTACTCTCCCCAGTTATTTGTTCTCTTCGCTTTATTAAATTCCCTTCTGGCCTTGCTTCGTAGTTTACTAAGCTCATTGTTCCACCAGGGTACTTTACTGTTAGTTTTTTTGGTTTTGAGAGGACAGCTATCCTCATATTCCCTCATTATTGCCTCCGTTGTAAGGTTAGCTGTACTCTCCAGGTCGTTTATGGATCTTATTTTTGTTGTATATCCTTCACACCGTTTTGTAGGGAACTTTTGTATCCCACCCAATCGGTCTTGCTAGGAACCCTATATGTTTGGTTAATCACGCTACAAGCCCTTACTTTGAACATGATCATGAAGTGATCAGAGAAAGAAGCCTCCCCAGACACTTCCCAATCACATATTAATTTTGAAACCCCTCTAGACACTAAGGTTAAGTCGAGTACCTCCTGCCTAATAGAGTTTATAAATGTTGGGCGATTACCCTTATTAGCAACCACCATGTTAGTAGTAAGTAAGTATTCATAAAATGACTCACCTCGATCATTGGTGTCGGTGCTCCCCCAGATGGTATTGTGGGCGTTGGCATCAACACCCAGGATTAGGTGTTTCCCGTTGGCTTCGCAGTAGCTGATGAGTCGTTTCACCATTTCTGGTGGCGCCTTCTTCTCCTCTCCAGGAAAGTATGCCGAGGTAAGAACTACCTCCTTCTTTCCTCCAGGGACACTCAGCTCTGCCATCACGGTGACTGTGTCAGCATCTGTAAATTCTGAGAGAATCATTATATTAATTGTTTTGTTAATCAGAATAGCTGTCCTCGGTACCAGTGTAGATCTATCATAAATCAACTTACAGTTTTTAGTGTTTAGTCCACAAATTCGTCCCCCGTTGATCCAGGGCTCCTGAACTAATTCCACCATTTTTGTGCCATGGGCAAACCTTTTGCATAAGGTGGCAGAAGCAGCCTTCGCATGGTGGAGGTTAACCTGCACACACTCTATATTCAGGATGTGTACGAGGAATGAGGGCCAGTCCCTCCATCCTCCGTCACGTCCATGGTGAGTGTGTCTTGAGAGTCGGATTTCTCCTCCTCCATGGTGTTCATATTCTGAGGATCGGATTTCTCTTCCTCCGTGGTGGTTATAATTTGAGGTTCGGATTTCTCCTCATCCATGGTAGTTATGACCTGAGGATTGGATTGCTCCTCCTCCAGTGGTGGTTCATGAGGTTTTCTTAGCTTAATAGTCACCTCCTTGAACCCAAAAGATAGTTTGTTACCCAGGGATTCCACAGTGGTTCCTGAGTTTTGGTCTATCGAGAGGATTAGGAGTGCAGATGTACCCCTCGCCTCCTTCTTTATCACCCTCCAGGTGGAGGTGTTAATCCCATGCTTCTGCTCTTGGATCCGATGTAACATCCTCTCCGCCGACATCACCGCTGAGTTGGGGAAGTATCCCATTAGGATACATCCTTGAGAAATATCTGCCTCCTTGGTGGCCCACAGTTCTGAACCTTCCCAAGGGTGTAGATCAACTACCACCGCCTTGACCCATTCAACTGTGGCCTCATCTTTGCATAGTAACATTAGGTACCCAGCCTTATAGACAGAGGTTAGGAACTGAGGTTTAACAGTTTCCACATACCTCTCCTCCACTATGTCCATAAGTGCTGAGCAAATTTGGTCCATCTGGTCCGTTGTAAGGAGATCTGTTGGAAATCTCCTAGACATTACAGCCATTTTTATTCCTTCTAAGGCACCTTTATATGAGACGTCTTTCTGTCTCCTAGCCTCCGGTTTTTTAGGTAGGGCAACAAGTGTGCCCTCTTTCTCTTTAGGTTTTTTGACCTTCCTCGGACTTTCGTCCTCGGATCTGTGCCTTTTATTAGTAGGCTGGCCTTGAGTTCCACCTTCCTTCCTAGGAACAATAAATTCTTCCTTCTTCAGGATGGCTAATCTCCTGGCCTCCATTTTCGAATATCCTTCTTTCAAAAGGAACTTGAATCATTTGAAGGCCGCTCCACTCAGCCTTACTTTGTTATTGCCCACCCTAAGGCGGTCGGTCTCTTTGACCAGTTTCTCAACCCCACCTTCTGGCTTTGAGGCGCTGCTTTCGCCAGCCTCCACTGCCACAGGTCTGGGTTTTTGTTTTGAGGGCTTGTTCACCTCCGTATTTTTGGTTTTTGTTTTGTTTGGGTCCATTTTGTTCCCACGAGTAAAAGAGGAATTAAAGAGGAGTCCATCCAGCAGAGCCTCTTACTGGATAAGGTTATGTACTTCTGGAGGTCACCTGGTATCCAGAGTTCGCATATTAGCGACTGATTACCCAACAGCCATCCATCGATCGGCATATGCTGTTCCACCTTGGATTGGGTTATGGTTATACCGCCATATTCGGTCGTCAGAGCCTCGTCAGTTAAAACAGGGTGCACCAGCGAGAAGGTGAGGTTGACACTTGGATAGGAGAGGCTATATATTGCGCATCTTTTCCTATTGCACCCCTTGAACTGCAATTACTCGTAAACCATTTGAGATGTCAAAGTGATTTTTTCAGGGTTTATTCTCCTTTCAATTCTGCATCTATATATGTGCATATCGTTGGTTTAAAAAAATTTTGATCTTATTTGAAAAAACTTTGAACTGCAATTACTCGTAAACCCTTTGAGATTTCAAAGTCATTTTTTCATGGTTTACTCTCTATTCAATTCTGCATCTATTGATGTGCATATCATTGGTATTGTTAATTGTTAAAAATTTTACAAAAAAACTAGATAAAAATGAAAAATATTTAAAATTTTGAAATTTCAATAGCACCCCTCGACTCCAAATTTAATTCTGCTTCTGTTAAGCTATAGAAACTTTCAAAATACAAAAACTCACTTTTTGGCCTAAAAAAGTTGCAAGGGGGGTACCTTACTATTTTTCAAAGTAATCTTACGTTAAACACAAAAATGTGTGTTTTTTATAGCCCAATTCTTGTGTTTTACATAAGATATCTCAAAAACTAATGCAGATACAGCTCGGGGACCAATTTTATTCAATTTTTCAAATAAAAAACCATAAGAAACCATCATATTTTATATCTTTATTAATAATGCCTTTAAAATCTCTATACGGCCTCATTTCACCGGGGGTACTGAGTTCTAGGCGAAATCTTTCACCCTGTATAACTCGCTAACAAAGCGTTTTCAGGCATATGTTTATATGAACTTTTTTTTCTATTTTTGGCTATAGAATGTGCTCCCGAGAGATTGTCGTGTAGTTTTGAATCACCCTGTATATTAGCAGAATAGTCTGTATTTCGTGTTTTGGTCAAATTAGGGCTGACTAAATATTTGGTATACTACATTTAAAGTGTTAATATTTGCTGTGAATGAAGTAAAAAAAAATCCTCTGTATTGAAAAATATGTTGTTTCAGAAATATTATTTATTGTTATTATTTGTTTTAGAAATAAACCAATTGAAACATTTTTTGGACTACTATTAAAACAAATATCATCATTTTTATAACTTAAAAAAATCTTCTGTATGACTTAGATATCATAATATTTTGTAGTGCATACCTCTATGCTTTATTGCACACTATTATAGGTTAACTTTATGAGGCATGTGATTTAAAAAATGTATATATAATCTAAGATCTAAACTCAATTATTGGAACTCCTCGCCCATACCTTCTGTACAAGCTTATGGGTTCATAATATAACCTTATGAATGGTAAATTTAATAAAATATTCAATTCAAAAATACGAATCATGAAAATTTTAAATCTTATTTTATACAAAAATCTGTAAGTTTTGTTTTTATACTGTACTTAATTTATAGTTTTAAACTATTAGAATAAACCTTAATAATTACAGTCAGTTTTCTTTAACAGAATTAGTAGTTATCTTATTCATCGCCTTTATCCTTTATAAGTTAAAATCTTCATTAGGCACCTGGATAACGATACTTGATGAGGAAAACTATTATTTGTGAAATTGATCAATTTCAAAATAAGTACATATAACTAGTTTAAAATTTTAATGTTATCAGATTTGTTTTGTTTCTTTTCCAAATTATGCACAAAGCAAATATTAATTTTATTTAAGGTTTGGCCTATCGGTTTGGGTTATAAATCTTCACATTTCATCGAAATCACTTGTGCTGGTTTTGAGATAATAACTGTGTCCAATTTTCACTTTTTTGATTAATAAATCTTCAACTCATTTGTTTCGGGATATGAAGACTAGTAGATTTTGTTTGGGCTAATGGAGTTTACATTTTAGCAAAATTTCATCAAAATCTTTGAAGCCAATTTTAAATTTAGTTTTATGGTAAGTGTATAAGAAAGTTTGTGCACTCTTTGTTTTATATAGAACCTCATAAATAAATCACAATTATTGTCTATTATTATTATTATTATTGGTTAAATTAAACTTGTGAATTATTGGCAGGTTTGAAAGACAGGGAGGTCATATAAGAAAACAAACCATTGACCGCTTAACCCAGTTTCAGGGTGAATTTGATGTTCTTGTGAACTGTTGTGGGCTGGAAGCAATATATCTTTGTGATGATAAAATGGTTACTCCTATACGTGGACAGATTATTAAGGTATACTATAATTTACTATGTGGCATTTATATAAAAAACTTGTATTATTATTTTGTTAAAACTTATATAAAATCAAATTGAACAGAAAAACTCTTTCAACTTTCACCGTTTTGAAACTAGTATACTTTCTCTACCATAGAATCTAGTATATAAAAAGCTTCAGTTGTTAAAAACTTATATTTTTCCCATTTAGCTCACTTCTCATTCAAATTGAACAAATTGGAAAGAGGGATATGTGACAGTTTTAAATTGCATAGTAGCCAACATATAACAGCAGAAGGTGAATCACCTCACTATATTGTATTTAATAAGTCAATTCTTAATTAATCAACATAGAAAATGACTATACGAATATATAGTGTTGTATATAGCGTGCAGATAAAAAAGCGTAAACAAATATAGCTAAATACAAATTAATTATTTTACACCACCAAGATTTCCTACATAATTTCATTTATATCATGTTAAAACTCTCTCCTTCCTTCCCTTCCTTTCTCCTTCCATCCCTCTCCCCCCTCCTACTCAGCCTTTCAGGTGTATTTATCTTATCTAGGATCTTATCTTAAAGCTTTAGTATTGAATATTCTCCATCTTATTCAACACACTGAAGCTTCTGCAGTGCTCTATTTTTTAATTTATGATGTTATTGATTTTTAACCTTTAAAGTGCCATCACTTCATTATTTTTCAGTACAAAAAAGAAAATTATAAAGTAATTTAATTCTCAAAAACAGTGATGTCTTGACAATTTTTGATTGATGAAATATTTTTCAATTTATTAGGAAAAAACCGACATTTTAGATTTTATTTTTTCAAACCTCTGTAAAAGGTTGATTTTTAATATTAAGAAGAAAAAGAGAGAAAAAAAAGAAAAAAGAAAAAAAGGAAAAAAAAACAATAATAATAATATGCCCCTAGCTCTATAGACTCCCACACCAACCCCCAAAAATACTTTCTCAGTTTTTCCGAGCAATTTAAAGATGCAAAAAATCTTTTCAAAAAACATTTAAACTTGCCACATTTCAGACTTTCAGGAAATACTCCTTAACCCTAGAACTGTTCATGTTGAGTTTCTTCGTTTGTTTAAAAATTAATAAAATATATTATTTGTATACAAAACCTAACTTATAGGATATAATTTTTCTCAGAAAAATGCGTAGAATTTATATATGTAAAAAAAACAAAATATATGAAACGGTTTTGGAGTAAGTATGTTAGGTGTCAAAAAATGAAGTTAACATTTTTCAGAAAACCTGTATCATCCAAAATGAATAGCTTACCACCTTTTTTCAAGATATACAACATTTTTGTATAATTGTGGCCCAGCCTAGGAGCCCTTTTCGCTTTTAGATTCAAGGGGGGTAAATACATTGTCAAAATTTGAAATATGCCTAAATGGACACTCATTTCGTTTTAAATTAATCACTTTTAACAATAAAAAGGGTAATAATGGCTAGGAGACTGTATTGTCTTCACCTATTTGCAGATTGCTAACTGATTTCAAAATTTTAATTAAGGCGCATGGGGACGTTGAAGGCATTTGGCAGCAATGAATTGACCTCACGTTCGTATTTTCTCTTTCTCCTTTCAAAATTTAAAGAAATCTGTAGTTATTTTTTGGCGATTTTTAAAATTTATTTTTGCTTATGAGTGGAGTGTCACATTAGCCACCACTTTACAACGAGCCGAGTGGTGCGGCTCGAATTGTATGGAGGGGGGTGATGTGGCCCAGCCAAGGAGCCTACCAAACCAAAATCATAATAATTATAAATTAGGATGTAAAGGAATTCTAAATAATAAAATATGAATTGGCACTTGCGATTTTGATGAGCAGTGCAATATGATGCGAGAAGGGGGGGAAGAGACGAGGAGTAACCGCACATTGTTTTTATGTTCTTTTATTCTAATGTTTAATGGTCTTTTTGTCTCTCGAATATATTGTCTATCACATTCACATTTGATACTGTAAATACAGTTTTTAGTATCCTGCGTGCCATTTTTAGGTTTAGTTTGGACGAGATGTTGCCTAATGGTGTTTAGTGTTTTAAAAGCGGTACAAATTTTATATTTTCTGGCTACGCGTCTAACTTTTTCCGATAATCCCGGCACATAAGGGATTGCCTTGTACGCTAGTGGTTTATTTTCATCTTTAGACTCATTATTTTTATTATTTTTCGCTCTTTTACATTTGGAAAGAATGGATAGAGGATATCCGTTAGAACTTAAATCCTGCTCGATACGTGTTAGTTCCAAGTTTAGACTGTTTTTATCAGAACAAATATTATAAGCTCTGTCAAGTAAGGAATGAACAATTCCTTCTTTGACGGACATAGGATGGTTAGAATTGTAATTTAAATAACGACCGGTGTGTGTCTTTTTTCTATAAACTGAAGTTTTTAGGATC